>CM077258.1:29650364-29877864 GCA_039654775.1 Spinibarbus caldwelli | reverse complement strand
ATTTACATTATTAAAATTTTGTGATAATTATGCATATGTCCCTAACAGGGTGGAATACATTCACAGGGAGTGTCTGAACAATATACCCATAATTATAATTTTTTAAGTCACTGAGCTTGACCAGTATGTGTTCCATATAGATGAACATGTCACTATTTTGGTAGAATGCTAAAAACATGAAAAACATGTAACTTTTTTTCCAAAAAATATGAAGCCAAAATGTTACCGGATACCAGGAATGACCCTGTTAACGAGAAGACGAACTTGACTGCAGCAGGTTACAATTACAATTACGAACTACAATTTTATTCGATCCCAAAGAGGTTAGATCGGCGGAATAAATTGTTGGCTTCAATCAGAAGGCATCACTGGCAGCTAACGTACGGCCAGAAAAAGATAAGGGACGATCGTGATTCTTCATAGGAGAATAAAGGACGCTAAAATATTTGTATTGTACCACGTCATTTGTGTCTGATATCACAAGGTTCTCAAAAATAATCACATTTGTTTTGCTAAACCTATTTATTTATCATTATATTGAATTTGTCATACAAAAAAAACATCGTCCTGAGTAAATTACCTTTGTGAATTGTGACTGGCTGCACAAGTGGTGTAATAATTTAGGACATAGCCTACATACAAATATATGGCATAAATTTTGAGAGTATAAAACTGAAAGTCAGAAACGTCAGTCAGTAAAGCATTTTTTTTAACAATGGCCTGGATTTGTGCTTCAGTAATGAAATCCAGGTTTAAGAATACACTAGAAGTGAAAGACGTCTTCCCTCAGGTAGATTGCATGTTTTCTTGGCTTGCTGGATGTTGGGCTCAAAACTGACTTGCTGAAATCAGAAGGCGGAGGGAGAAGAGGATCAACATGAAGCAGGAGCGACCAGCCGCAGAGGATTCTTCAAGCTCTTAAAGCCTTCATCGAGCGGCTAAGCTCGCAATTCAAACAGTAATTTGTCCAGAAAGAATGATTAATTATAAACTGTGCTAATATTAGCTAAATTGACATTAAATTCAGACTGTGAAATAAGCCAATAACGTTATCTTGTTACACTATCATTGACTCAAAAGTGCTTTGAGCTGATGTCAGTTTTAAATTTACAAGTAATCAGGACATTACATGACCTAACTGTTACACTTGCTATCCTAAAAATAATCAAGTCCAGGGATCAGTGTGGGAAATGGTAGTAAAAGGTAATTTATTATTTCAATATATTAATATTATCTATTAAATCTCATAGAAATGTGCTGTGCTCGCTGTCACATCGTACACAAATATGACGGCGAGCATAGCAGAAGTGACATCTTTGGAACCCATGAATACTGTGCATTACGGCGATCTTACGCCGGTCTTTCGCGTACGTTCACTCAGCCATTAAATACATTTTTTTAGAGATTATCATAATATTACAGACAGTTAATCTGATATTACTTTATTTAGTATAATTAATTATCTTAATACATATTACCCTTACTCTTATTTCCCTGTTCTTGTTTATATGCATAAGTTAAGCACTAAAAAATAAAAAAATAAAAAAATTGCCTGAGTGAATGCAATGCTGGCGCAGTTTCTCCAGAGCGACTTGCAGGATCGCTGATGACTACACCTCTGTTTCACGATTGGCCAGATTCACCACATGACAACAATGACGTGTGTTTCTAACATCTTCAAATCCAATACTGCTCATAAATCTTATTTTACTTGGAAAATATCACATTCATGTGAAAAAAAAAAAAAAAATGGACTAAAGCTAAGCCAAACTTTGAACATTTTATAAGAGATTAAACAATATGGTACTACATTAGATAAAATTAAAAACAAAAAAGCAAGAAAGACCTATAAAGCTTTTTGTTACTTGAAATTGTTGTAATTTTACCCCTGGTATGAATTGTTTCACTTTACATATTCTTATGAATGTTTATTTGTTTTTGTGCTTGTGAGTTATATGCTTGTACAAACCTTTGTATAATTTTTGCACAATAATAAAAAATAAAAAAAAAATACTGCTCACAAATCTGTTTTTAGAACAGTAAAAGCTTTTTTACTGTATAGTCGCAATGTTATATTGAGTAATTTAATAAAAAAACACTGATAAAAGCAAATATACCTCCACTTTATTGGTATTCCAATAGTATATATTTATGTTGAACTTTATTCTTGAACAGATGGCCCTGTATTAAGCAGTATATAAAAAGTGTTTCTGTTGCTCATGAAACCATTTCTGAAACGTCTGTGCATTTGACAAATATTGCATGTTATTCACTTCATCTGTGGTAGAGAATACAAACACCGCGAGAGCATCACTGACGGGAGCAGAACGTGTCCGACTTCACGTCTCCGCTTTCAATTCCGCCCCCGACTGCACGCGGCTACTCTCGCCGATAGGTCTGTGCGGCGCTGCATGAAGTCGAACACACCTACTGCTTCGCTTACCGGATATAGGAAGTGAGATAAAGGTCCATTACGAAAATTTGCGAGCTCTTACGAAGTTTGCTTGATTTTGCGGTCAATTCAGCGATCGCAGAATCGCAAAATTCTGGAGGGACTGATAATTAGACAAAAATGTATTTGGACCCTCAGTAGTGGCTTCATTAAAGATCACAGTTACAGTGTTTTAGTCTTTAGTTTCTGTAACAGCTGCAGTGGAAGTTTCCTCCATTTTCAACCAAAAAAAAAAAAAAAAAACGTTTATCCCAGAGATAGTCATATTATCTCATTTAATACAGCAGAAATCAGCATTGTCTATATTCTCAAAAATAAATGTATCTTACCTGTTTGTATTTTTCTGACTGTAGAGTTTCCTCAGTCACTAGCCCTGATCAGTGCTCTGTAATGAGCAGCACTTCTGGGCCTTTATATACAGTCTCTACTGACAGGACAGGTTTTTTTTAACCGGGCGTTACCTTCAAGCGGGGGAAGAAACACAAAAGAAAAGGGACAATACCAAAATGGCTAAACACAAAGCTTTTAATGGTCTTAACCACAAATTGCTGGTAATGAAATCAGTGTTAATCAGAATCAGAATTAAGCAAATGCACTCCTTAAAAAGCTTTTGCTGTCTCAGAAATAATCAAAGACAGATGAGAATGCGGTTTGTGGCAGAATATGGTACATTTCGTTCAGAGTTCTGTGGCGCGATGAATGACGATGAAACATGAGTCTGTGAGAAATATAATAATAAATACATCTTTACCACAGTAAAGCGTGGAGGAAGATGATGTGAGGAGCCTTTCAGCTGCTGCTGAACTGATCACGGTCAAAAGCTCATTAATGCTTCAAACTGTTAGTGAATATTACAGTCTCACATTAAACTCTAACTATAACTAGAAGACGGTTTTCAACTAATCATGAACTGTTTCAAGGCATCAGTATCGAGTGCAACAACACTGACTCTTCCTTGCCTAAAAAATTGTCTATAAGTTCACCCAAACGACTTAAAGATTTAAAGAAGACGAAGGGAAATGCTGTCCCGTGCGTAATTATTTCATCTACAGTATTTGTGTAATTCTTGCTAATTTGCTGACCAGTGATTTATGGTTATTATGGTAAAATATGCACAATTAAAAGCTAAATATTTTGCCATTTTTAGCCCAGGAGTGTGTATATATATACTGGAGGTCTCTGTTGTTTTCTTCCCAGGGTTCACTAGAGGGAGCTCATCTGCAGCTTTCCATTCTTCCATATGTAATCATACAAATCCAGTAATTTCTTTAATATTTTATTATTTATCACATCCTTTCCTGGTATAGAATTTTGTGAGTTGTTGATGGCTACTCTTCAAACTCATCATCCAAGCCACATTTATTTCAGTTTCCCTTCCAACAGAATTGCAGAACTTTGCCAAGCTTGCCTTTTCATACTTCTAATGATTTTGTTAACATAAGCTCTTTTCCTCTGGTAATCTCTGACTGCTTCTTGGGTCATTGTTCTTTTTAGAAAACTTGAAATGCATTGTTCCTTTCTCTGATTGCTCTGAATATAATGTATAATAATATCTAATAAATATACAATAATATATGTTTATAATATACTTGTATATAGGCTATAACATAAAATTATGTAATATATAAAGGTCTTTGAATTTGAATAGAATAGAATAGAATAGAACAGAACAGAACATGATAGTCTTTGGTAAGCAAACGTCATGTCTTGAGTTTTTGTATCAGGGTGTGATTATGAAGTTAAACAGCGTAAGTGCAGCCACTGCTTCAATCATGAAACAGCATCATCAGCTTGCGTTCAGTTCACAACACTACTGAATGCTGAAGCGTTGCGTTCCATTCTGACGCAGTAACAGGAGCCCAGCTGCTCAAACCCAGCTTGGTGAAGCATAAGAGGGGAAATCGTTAATAACCTGTTTTAAATTAACTCTATTTTAGTACACCTTTACCAGGATTCTGACGAAATAAGTGTGCATGTTGTATTTTTAAAGTCGCATTAAGTGAAAGTGGTGCTGAACGGTCTCCCCGCTCGCGGAGGGCGCAGTGGTTCAGTCCAGGATCGCGGAAGCTCTGAGAGAGTGAGAGAGCTTAAGTTTGTATTGATACATGTAACGACACAGAAGTATGAGAGGCTGTTCAAAACATATTTCAAACTTTATTCGCGCACACACTATAAAACTCTCTCTCATACACTACTATAAGGTCTTTCACACACTATCAAGGCTTTCACACGCACTACCAAACTCATTCACACACGTACTATCAAACTCTCTCGCGCGCACTACCAAACTCATTCACACACGCACTACCAAACTCTCTCGCGCGCACTACCAAACTCATTCACACACGCACTACCAAACTCTCTCGCGTGCACTACCGAACTCATTCCCACACCTCGCGCGCACTACCAAACTCATTCACACATGCAGTACCAAACTCTCTCGCGTGCACTACCGAACGCATTCCCTCACGCACTATCGAACTCTCTCGCGCGCACTACCAAACTGATTCCCACACGCACTATCAAACTCTCTCGCGCACACCACCAAACTCATTCACACACGCACTACCAAACACTTTGACACACACACTATCAAACTCTCTCGTGCACACTACCAAACTCATTCACACACGCACTATCAAACTCTCTCACGCGCACTACCGAACTCATTCACACACGCACTATCAAACTCTCTCGCGCACATTACTGAACTCATTCACACACGCACTATCAAACTCTCTCACGCGCACACTACCGAATTGATTCCCACACACAGTATCAAACTCTCTCGTGCGCACTACCGAACTCATTCACACACGCACTATCAAACTCTCTCGCACACACTACCAAACTCATTCATACACGCACTACCAAACTCATTCACACACGCACTATCAAACTCTCTCGCACACACTACCAAACTCATTCATACACGCACTACCAAACTCATTCACACACGCACTATCAAACTCTCTCGCACACACTACCAAACTCATTCATACACGCACTACCAAACTCATTCACACACGCACTATCAAACTCTCTCGCACACACTACCAAACTCATTCATACACGCACTACCAAACTCATTCACACACGCACTATCAAACTCTCTCGCGCACAATGACAAGCTCATTCACACACGCACAATCAAACTCTCTAGCACACACTACCAAATTCATTCACACACGCACTACCAAACTCATTCACACACACACTATCAAACTCTCTCGCGCACACTACCAAATTCATTCACACACGTACTACCAAGCTCATTCACACACACACTATCAAACTCTCTCGCACACACTACCAAGCTCATTCACACACGCACTACCAAACTCTCTTGCGCACCCTACCGAACTCATTCACACACGCACTATCAAACTCTCTCGCACACACTACCAAACTCATTCACACACGCACTACCAAACTCATTCACACACGCACTACCAAACTCTCTTGCGCACACTACCAAACTGATTCACACATGCACTATAAAACTCTTTCGCGCACACGACCAAATTCATTCAAACACGCACTACCAAACTCATTCACACATGCACTATCAAACTCTCTTGCGCACCCTACCGAACTCATTCACACACACACTATCAAACTCTCTCACTCGCACTACTGAACTCATTCATACACGCACTATCAAACTCTCTCGCGCACACTAACAGACTCATTCACAAACGCACTACCAAACACTTTGACACACGCACTATCAAACTCTCTCGTGCACACTACCAAACTCATTAACACACGCACTATCAAACTCATTCACACACGCACTATCAAACTCTCTCGCACACACTACCGAGCTCATTCACACACGCACTATCAAACTCTCTTGCGCACCTTACCGAACTCATTCACACATGCACTATCAAACTCTCTGGCACAAACTACCAAACTCATTCACACACGCACTACCAAACTCATTCACACACGCACAATCAAACTCGCTCGCACACACTACCAAGCTCATTCACACACGCACTACCAAACTCTCTCACACGCACTACTGAACTCATTCACACACGCACTATCAAACTCTCTCGCACACACTACCAAACTCATTCACACACGCACTGCCAAACTTATTCACACACGCGCTACCAAACTCTCTCACACGCACTACTGAACTCATTCACACACGCACTATCAAACTCTCTCGCACACACTACCAAACTCATTCACACACGCACTGCCAAACTTATTCACACACGCGCTACCAAACTCTCTCACACGCACTACTGAACTCATTCACACACGCACTATCAAACTCTCTCGCACACACTGCCAAGCTCATTCACACACGCACTACCAAACTCTCTTGCGCACACTACCAAACTGATTCACACATGCACTATAAAACTCTCTCGTGCACACTACCAGACTCATTCACACACGCACTACTAAACACTTTGACACACGCACTATCAAACTCTCTCGTGCACACTACCAAACTCATTAACACACGCACTATCAAACTCTCTCACGCGCACTACTGAACTCATTCACACACGCACTATCAAACTCTCTCGCGCACACTACCAGACTCATTCACACACGCACTACTAAACACTTTGACACACGCACTATCAAACTCTCTCGTGCACACTACCAAACTCATTAACACACGCACTATCAAACTCTCTCACGCGCACTACTGAACTCATTCACACACGCACTATCAAACTCTCTCACGCGTACACTACCGAACTGATTCCCACAAGCACTATCAAACTCTCTCGTGCGCACTACCGAACTCATTCCCACACGCACTATCAAACTCTCACGCGAACACTACCGAACTGATTCCCACACACATTATCAAACTCTCTCGCGCACACTATCGAACTCATTCACACACGCACTACCAAACTCTCTCGCGCACACTACCGAACTCATTCACACACGCACTACCAAACTCATTCACACAGGCACTACCAAACTCTCTTGCGCACCCTACCGAATTCATTAACAAACGCACTATCAAACTCTCTGGCGCACACTACCAAACTCATTCAAACACGCACTACCAAACTCACTCGCTCACACTACCAAACTCATTCACACACGCACTACCAAACTCATTCACACACACACGCACAATCAAACTCTCTCTTGCGCACAGTACCAAACTCATTCATACACGTACTATCAAACTCTCTCACGAACACTACCAAATTCATTCACACACGCACTACCAAACTCATTCACACACGCACTATCAAACTCCCTCGCACACACTACCAAACTCATTCACACACGAACTACCAAACTCATTCACACACACACGCACAAACTCTCTCGCGCACAGTACCAAACTCATTCATACACGCACTATCAAACTCTCTCGCGAACACTATCAAATTCATTCACACACGCACTACCAAATTCATTCACACACGCACTGCCAAACTCATTCACACACGCACTATCAAACTCTCACGCACACTACCAAGCTCATTCACACACGCACTACCAAACTCTCTCGAGCACACTACCAAATTCATTCACACACGCACTACCAAACTCATTCACACACGCACTATCAAACTCTCTCGCACACACTACCAAACTCATTCACACACGCATTATCAAACTCTCTCGCGCGAACTATCAAACTGTTTCCCACACACACTATCAAACTCTCTCGTACACACTACCGAACTTATTCACACACGCACTACCAAACTCTCTCGTGCATACTACCAAGCTCATTCACACACGCACTACCAAACTCTCTCGCGCATACTACCAAATTCATTCACACACGCACTACCAAACTCATTCACACACGCACTATCAAACTTTCTCGCGCACACTACCGAACTCATTCACACACGCACTATCAAACTCTCTCGCGCGAACTACCGAACTGATTCCCACACACACTATCAAACTATCTCGCGCACACTACCAAACTCATTCACACACGCACTATCAAACTCTCTCACACGCACCACTGAACTCATTCACACACGCACTATCAAACTCTCTCACGCGCACTACTGAACTCATTCACACACGCACTATCAAACTGTCTCGCGCACATTACTGAACTCATTCACACACGCACTATCAAACTCTCTCACGCGCAGTACTGAACTCATTCACACACGCACTATCAAACTCTCTCGCGCACATTACTGAACTCATTCACACACGCACTATCAAACTCTCTCACGCGCACACTACCGAATTGATTCCCACACGCACTATCAAACTTTCTCGTGCGCTCTGCCGAACTCATTCACACACGCACTATCAAACTCTCTCACGTGCACACTACCAAACTCATTCCCACACGCACTATCAACCTCTCTCACGCGCACTACCGAACTGATTTCCACACGCACTATCAAACTCTCTCGCGCACACTACTGAACTCATTCACACACGTACTATCAAACTCTCTCGCGCACACTACCGAACTCATTCACACACGCACTACCAAACTCATTCACACTCGCACTACCAAACTCATTCACACACGCACTATCAAACTCTCTCGCGCACACTACCGAACTTATTCACACATGCACTATCAAACTCTCTCGCACACACTACCAAGCTCATTCACACACGCACTACCAAACTCTCTTGCGCACCCTACCGAACTCATTCACACACGCACTATCAAACTCTCTCACGCGCACTACTGAACTCATTCACACACGCACTATCAAACTCTCTCACACACACTACCAAAATCATTCACACACGCACTACCAAACTCATTCACACACGCACTATCAAACTCGCTTGCACACACTACCAAGCTCATTCACACACGCACTACCAAACTCTCTTGCGCACACTACCAAACTCATTCACACACACACTATCAAACTCTCTCACTCGCACTACTGAACTCATTCATACACGCACTATCAAACTCTCTCGCGCACACTACCGAACTTATTCACACACGCACTATCAAACTCTCTCGCACACACTACCAAGCTCATTCACACACGCACTACCAAACTCTCTTGCGCACCCTACCGAACTCATTCACACACGCACTATCAAACTCTCTCACGCGCACTACTGAACTCATTCACACACGCACTATCAAACTCTCTCACACACACTACCAAAATCATTCACACACGCACTACCAAACTCATTCACACACGCACTACCAAACTCTCTTGCGCACACTACCAAACTCATTCACACACACACTATCAAACTCTCTCACGCGCACACTACCGAACTGATTCCCACAAGCACTATCAAACTCTCTCGTGCGCACTACCGAACTCATTCCCACACGCACTATCAAACTCTAACACGCACACTACCGATCTGATTCCCACACACATTATAAAACTCTCTCGTGCACACTACCAGACTCATTCACACACGCACTACTAAACACTTTGACACACGCACTATCAAACTCTCTCGTGCACACTACCAAACTCATTAACACACGCACTATCAAACTCTCTCACGCGCACTTCTAAACTCATTCACACACGCACTATCAAACTCTCTCACGCGTACACTACCGAACTGATTCCCACAAGCACTATCAAACTCTCTCGTGCGCACTACCGAACTCATTCCCACACGCACTATCAAACTCTCACGCGAACACTACCGAACTGATTCCCACACACATTATCAAACTCTCTCGCGCACACTACCGAACTCATTCACACACGCACTACCAAACTCTCTCGCGCACACTACCGAATTCATTAACAAACGCACTATCAAACTCTCTGGCGCACACTACCAAACTCATTCAAACACGCACTACCAAACTCACTCGCTCACACTACCAAACTCATTCACACACGCACTACCAAACTCATTCACACACACACGCACAATCAAACTCTCTCTTGCGCACAGTACCAAACTCATTCATACACGCACTACCAAACTCATTCACACACGCACTATCAAACTCATTCACACACACACGCACAAACTCTCTCTTGCGCACAGTACCAAACTCATTCATACACGCACTACCAAACTCATTCACACACGCACTATTAAACTCATTCACACACACACGCACTATCAAACTCCCTCGCACACACTACCAAACTCATTCACACACGAACTACCAAACTCATTCACACACACACGCACAATCAAACTCTCTCGCGCACAGTACCAAACTCATTCATACACGCACTATCAAACTCTCTCGCGAACACTACCAAATTCATTCACACACGCACTACCAAATTCATTCACACACGCACTGCCAAACTCATTCACACACGCACTATCAAACTCTCACGCGCACACTACCGAACTGATTCCCACACACACTATCAAACTCTCTCGCGCACACTACCAAACTTATTCACACACGCACTATCAAACTCTCACGCACACTACCAAGCTCATTCACACACGCACTACCAAACTCTCTCGCGCACACTACCAAATTCATTCACACACGCACTACCAAACTCATTCACACACGCACTATCAAACTCTCTCGCACACACTACCAAACTGTTTCCCACACACACTATCAAACTCTCTCGTACACACTACCAAACTTATTCACACACGCACTACCAAACTCTCTCGTGCATACTACCAAGCTCATTCACACACGCACTACCAAACTCTCTCGCGCACACTACCAAATTCATTCACACACGCACTACCAAACTCATTCACACACGCACTATCAAACTCTCTCGCGCACACTACCGAACTCATTCACACACGCACTATCAAACTCTCTCGCGCGAACTACCGAACTGATTCCCACACACACTATCAAACTCTCTCGCGCACACTACCAAACTCATTCACACACGCACTACCAAACACTTTGACACACGCACTATCAAACTCTCTCACACGCACTACTGAACTCATTCACACACGCACTATCAAACTCTCTCACGCGCACTACCAAACTGATTCCCACACGCACTATAAAACTCTCTCGCGCACACTACTGAACTCATTCACACACGTACTATCAAACTCTCTCGCGCACACTACCGAACTCATTCACACACGCACTACCAAACTCATTCACACACGCACTACCAAACTCATTCACACACGCACTATCAAACTCTCTCGCGCACACTACCGAACTTATTCACACACGCACTATCAAACTCTCTTGCGCACACTACCAAATTCATTCACACACGCACTACCAAACTCATTCACACACGCACTATCAAACTCTCTCGCACACACTACCAAGCTCATTCACACACGCACTACCAAACTCTCTTGCGCACCCTACCGAACTCATTCACACACGCACTATCAAACTCTCTCACGCGCACTACTGAACTCATTCACACACGCACTATCAAACTCTCTCACACACACTACCAAACTCATTCACACACGCACTACCGAACTCATTCCCACACGCACTATCAAACTCTAACACGCACACTACCGATCTGATTCCCACACACATTATAAAACTCTCTCGTGCACACTACCAGACTCATTCACACACGCACTACTAAACACTTTGACACACGCACTATCAAACTCTCTCGTGCACACTACAAAACTCATTAACACACGCACTATCAAACTCTCTCACGCGCACTACTGAACTCATTCACACACGCACTATCAAACTCTCTCGCGCACATTACTGAACTCATTCACACACGCACTATCAAACTCTCTCACGCGCACACTACCGAATTGATTCCCACACGCACTATCAAACTTTCTCGTGCGCTCTACCGAACTCATTCACACACGCACTATCAAACTCTCTCACGTGCACACTACCAAACTCATTCCCACACGCACTATCAACCTCTCTCACGCGCACTACCGAACTGATTTCCACACGCACTATCAAACTTTCTCGCGAACAGTACTGAACTCATTCACACACGCACTATCAAACTCTCTCACGCGCACTACCGAACTGATTCCCACACGCACTATCAAACTCTCTCGCGCACACTACTGAACTCATTCACACACGTACTATCAAACTCTCTCGCGCACACTACCAAACTCATTCACACACGCACTACCAAACACTTTGACACACGCACTATCAAACTCTCTCACACGCACTACTGAACTCATTCACACACGCACTATCAAACTCTCTTGCGCGAACTACCGAACTGATTCCCACACACACTATCAAACTCTCTCGCGCACACTACCAAACTCATTCACACACGCACTATCAAACTCTCTCACGTGCACACTACCAAACTCATTCCCACACGCACTATCAAACTCTCTCACGCGCACTACCGAACTGATTCCCACACGCACTATCAAACTCTCTCGCGCACACTACTGAACTCATTCACACACGTACTATCAAACTCTCTCGCGCACACTACCGAACTCATTCACACACGTACTATCAAACTCTCTCGCGCACACTACCAAACTCATTCACACACGCACTACCAAACACTTTGACACACGCACTATCAAACTCTCTCACACGCACTACTGAACTCATTCACACACGCACTATCAAACTCTCTCGCGCGAACTACCGAACTGATTCCCACACACACTATCAAACTCTCTCGCGCACACTACCAAACTCATTCACACACGCACTATCAAACTCTCTCACGTGCACACTACCAAACTCATTCCCACACGCACTATCAAACTCTCTCACGCGCACTACCGAACTGATTCCCACACGCACTATCAAACTCTCTCGCGCACACTACTGAACTCATTCACACACGTACTATCAAACTCTCTCGCGCACACTACCAAACTCATTCACACACGCACTACCAAACACTTTGACACACGCACTATCAAACTCTCTCACGCGCACACAACCAAACTGATTCCCACACGCACTATAAAACTCTCTCGTGCACACTACCAAACTCATTCACACACGCACTATCAAACTCTCTCACGCGCACACTACCGAATTGATTCCCACACGCACTATCAAACTTTCTCGTGCGCTCTACCGAACTCATTCACACACGCACTATCAAACTCTCTCACGTGCACACTACCGAACTGATTTCCACACGCACTATCAAACTTTCTCGCGAACACTACTGAACTCATTCACACACACACTATCAAACTCTCTCACGCGCACTACCGAACTGATTCCCACACGCACTATCAAACTCTCTCGCGCACACTACTGAACTCATTCACACACGTACTATCAAACTCTCTCGCGCACACTACCGAACTCATTCACACACGCACTACCAAACTCATTCACACACGCACTACCAAACTCATTCACACACGCACTATCAAACTCTCTCGCGCACACTACCGAACTTATTCACACACGCACTATCAAACTCTCTTGCGCACACTACCAAATTCATTCACACACGCACTACCAAACTCATTCACACACGCACCATCAAACTCTCTCGCACACACTACCAAGGTCATTCACACACGCACTACCAAACTCTCTTGCGCACCCTACCGAACTCATTCACACACGCACTATCAAACTCTCTCACGCGCACACTACCGAATTGATTCCCACACGCACTATCAAACTTTCTCGTGCGCTCTACCGAACTCATTCACACATGCACTATCAAACTCTCTCACGCGCACTACCGAACTGATTCCCACACGCACTATCAAACTCTCTCGCGCACACTACTGAACTCATTCACACACGTACTATCAAACTCTCTCGCGCACACTACCAAACTCATTCACACACGCACTACCAAACACTTTGACACACGCACTATCAAACTCTCTCACACGCACTACTGAACTCATTCACACACGCACTATCAAACTCTCTCACGCGCACACAACCAAACTGATTCCCACACGCACTATAAAACTCTCTCGTGCACACTACCAAACTCATTCACACACGCACTATCAAACTCTCTCACGCGCACACTACCGAATTGATTCCCACACGCACTATCAAACTTTCTCGTGCGCTCTACCGAACTCATTCACACACGCACTATCAAACTCTCTCACGTGCACACTACCAAACTCATTCCCACACGCACTATCAACCTCTCTCACGCGCACTACCGAACTGATTTCCACACGCACTATCAAACTTTCTCGCGAACACTACTGAACTCATTCACACACACACTATCAAACTCTCTCACGCGCACTACCGAACTGATTCCCACACGCACTATCAAACTCTCTCGCGCACACTACTGAACTCATTCACACACGTACTATCAAACTCTCTCGCGCACACTACCGAACTCATTCACACACGCACTACCAAACTCATTCACACACGCACTACCAAACTCATTCACACACGCACTATCAAACTCTCTCGCGCACACTACCGAACTTATTCACACACGCACTACCAAACTCATTCACACACGCACTATCAAACTCTCTCGCACACACTACCAAGCTCATTCACACACGCACTACCAAACTCTCTTGCGCACCCTACCGAACTCATTCACACACGCACTATCAAACTCTCTCACGCGCACTACTGAACTCATTCACACACGCACTATCAAACTCTCTCACACACACTACCAAACTCATTCACACACGCACTACCGAACTCATTCCCACACGCACTATCAAACTCTAACACGCACACTACCGATCTGATTCCCACACACATTATAAAACTCTCTCGTGCACACTACCAGACTCATTCACACACGCACTACTAAACACTTTGACACACGCACTATCAAACTCTCTCGTGCACACTACCAAACTCATTAACACACGCACTATCAAACTCTCTCACGCGCACTACTGAACTCATTCACACACGCACTATCAAACTCTCTCGCGCACATTACTGAACTCATTCACACACGCACTATCAAACTCTCTCACGCGCACACTACCGAATTGATTCCCACACGCACTATCAAACTTTCTCGTGCGCTCTACCGAACTCATTCACACACGCACTATCAAACTCTCTCACGTGCACACTACCAAACTCATTCCCACACGCACTATCAACCTCTCTCACGCGCACTACCGAACTGATTTCCACACGCACTATCAAACTTTCTCGCGAACAGTACTGAACTCATTCACACACGCACTATCAAACTCTCTCACGCGCACTACCGAACTGATTCCCACACGCACTATCAAACTCTCTCGCGCACACTACTGAACTCATTCACACACGTACTATCAAACTATCTCGCGCACACTACCAAACTCATTCACACACGCACTACCAAACACTTTGACACACGCACTATCAAACTCTCTCACACGCACTACTGAACTCATTCACACACGCACTATCAAACTCTCTCGCGCGAACTACCGAACTGATTCCCACACACACTATCAAACTCTCTCGTGCACACTACCAAACTCATTCACACACGCACTACCAAACACTTTGACACACGCACTATCAAACTCTCTCACACGCACTACTGAACTCATTCACACACGCACTATCAAACTCTCTCACGCGCACACAACCAAACTGATTCCCACACGCACTATAAAACTCTCTCGTGCACACTACCAAACTCATTCACACATGCACTATCAAACTCTCTCACGCGCACTACTGAACTCATTCACACACGCACTATCAAACTGTCTCGCGCACATTACTGAACTCATTCACACACGCACTATCAAACTCTCTCACGCGCACTACTGAACTCATTCACACACGCACTATCAAACTCTCTCGCGCACATTACTGAACTCATTCACACACGCACTATCAAACTCTCTCACGCGCACACTACCGAATTGATTCCCACACGCACTGTCAAACTTTCTCGTGCGCTCTACCGAACTCATTCACACACGCACTATCAAACTCTCTCACGTGCACACTACCAAACTCATTCCCACACGCACTATCAAACTCTCTCACGCGCACTACCGAACTGATTCCCACACGCACTATCAAACTCTCTCGCGCACACTACTGAACTCATTCACACACGTACTATCAAACTCTCTCGCGCACACTACCAAACTCATTCACACACGCACTACCAAACACTTTGACACACGCACTATCAAACTCTCTCACGCGCACACAACCAAACTGATTCCCACACGCACTATAAAACTCTCTCGTGCACACTACCAAACTCATTCACACACGCACTATCAAACTCTCTCACGCGCACACTACCGAATTGATTCCCACACGCACTATCAAACTTTCTCGTGCGCTCTACCGAACTCATTCACACACGCACTATCAAACTCTCTCACGTGCACACTACCAAACTCATTCCCACACGCACTATCAACCTCTCTCACGCGCACTACCGAACTGATTTCCACACGCACTATCAAACTTTCTCGCGAACACTACTGAACTCATTCACACACACACTATCAAACTCTCTCACGCGCACTACCGAACTGATTCCCACACGCACTATCAAACTCTCTCGCGCACACTACTGAACTCATTCACACACGTACTATCAAACTCTCTCGCGCACACTACCGAACTCATTCACACACGCACTACCAAACTCATTCACACACGCACTACCAAACTCATTCACACACGCACTATCAAACTCTCTCGCGCACACTACCGAACTTATTCACACACGCACTATCAAACTCTCTTGCGCACACTACCAAATTCATTCACACACGCACTACCAAACTCATTCACACACGCACCATCAAACTCTCTCGCACACACTACCAAGCTCATTCACACACGCACTACCAAACTCTCTTGCGCACCCTACCGAACTCATTCACACACGCACTATCAAACTCTCTCACGCGCACACTACCGAATTGATTCCCACACGCACTATCAAACTTTCTCGTGCGCTCTACCGAACTCATTCACACATGCACTATCAAACTCTCTCACGCGCACTACCGAACTGATTCCCACACGCACTATCAAACTCTCTCGCGCACACTACTGAACTCATTCACACACGTACTATCAAACTCTCTCGCGCACACTACCAAACTCATTCACACACGCACTAACAAACACTTTGACACACGCACTATCAAACTCTCTCACACGCACTACTGAACTCATTCACACACGCACTATCAAACTCTCTCACGCGCACACAACCAAACTGATTCCCACACGCACTATCAAACTCTCTCGCGCACACTACTGAACTCATTCACACACGTACTATCAAACTCTCTCGCGCACACTACCGAACTCATTCACACACGCACTACCAAACTCATTCACACACGCACTACCAAACTCATTCACACACGCACTATCAAACTCTCTCGCGCACACTACCGAACTTATTCACACATGCACTATCAAACTCTCTCGCACACACTACCAAGCTCATTCACACACGCACTACCAAACTCTCTTGCGCACCCTACCGAACTCATTCACACACGCACTATCAAACTCTCTCACGCGCACTACTGAACTCATTCACACACGCACTATCAAACTCTCTCACACACACTACCAAAATCATTCACACACGCACTACCAAACTCATTCACACACGCACTATCAAACTCGCTTGCACACACTACCAAGCTCATTCACACACGCACTACCAAACTCTCTTGCGCACACTACCAAACTCATTCACACACACACTATCAAACTCTCTCACTCGCACTACTGAACTCATTCATACACGCACTATCAAACTCTCTCGCGCACACTACCGAACTTATTCACACACGCACTATCAAACTCTCTCGCACACACTACCAAGCTCATTCACACACGCACTACCAAACTCTCTTGCGCACCCTACCGAACTCATTCACACACGCACTATCAAACTCTCTCACGCGCACTACTGAACTCATTCACACACGCACTATCAAACTCTCTCACACACACTACCAAAATCATTCACACACGCACTACCAAACTCATTCACACACGCACTACCAAACTCTCTTGCGCACACTACCAAACTCATTCACACACACACTATCAAACTCTCTCACGCGCACACTACCGAACTGATTCCCACAAGCACTATCAAACTCTCTCGTGCGCACTACCGAACTCATTCCCACACGCACTATCAAACTCTAACACGCACACTACCGATCTGATTCCCACACACATTATAAAACTCTCTCGTGCACACTACCAGACTCATTCACACACGCACTACTAAACACTTTGACACACGCACTATCAAACTCTCTCGTGCACACTACCAAACTCATTAACACACGCACTATCAAACTCTCTCACGCGCACTTCTAAACTCATTCACACACGCACTATCAAACTCTCTCACGCGTACACTACCGAACTGATTCCCACAAGCACTATCAAACTCTCTCGTGCGCACTACCGAACTCATTCCCACACGCACTATCAAACTCTCACGCGAACACTACCGAACTGATTCCCACACACATTATCAAACTCTCTCGCGCACACTACCGAACTCATTCACACACGCACTACCAAACTCTCTCGCGCACACTACCGAATTCATTAACAAACGCACTATCAAACTCTCTCTTGCGCACAGTACCAAACTCATTCATACACGCACTACCAAACTCATTCACACACGCACTATTAAACTCATTCACACACACACGCACTATCAAACTCCCTCGCACACACTACCAAACTCATTCACACACGAACTACCAAACTCATTCACACACACACGCACAATCAAACTCTCTCGCGCACAGTGCCAAACTCATTCATACACGCACTATCAAACTCTCTCGCGAACACTACCAAATTCATTCACACACGCACTACCAAATTCATTCACACACGCACTGCCAAACTCATTCACACACGCACTATCAAACTCTCTCGCACACACTACCAAACTCATTCACACACGCACTATCAAACTCTCACGCGCACACTACCGAACTGATTCCCACACACACTATCAAACTCTCTCGCGCACACTACCAAACTTATTCACACACGCACTATCAAACTCTCACGCACACTACCAAGCTCATTCACACACGCACTACCAAACTCTCTCGCGCACACTACCAAATTCATTCACACACGCACTACCAAACTCATTCACACACGCACTATCAAACTCTCTCGCACACACTACCAAACTGTTTCCCACACACACTATCAAACTCTCTCGTACACACTACCAAACTTATTCACACACGCACTACCAAACTCTCTCGTGCATACTACCAAGCTCATTCACACACGCACTACCAAACTCTCTCGCGCACACTACCAAATTCATTCACACACGCACTACCAAACTCATTCACACACGCACTATCAAACTCTCTCGCGCACACTACCGAACTCATTCACACACGCACTATCAAACTCTCTCGCGCGAACTACCGAACTGATTCCCACACACACTATCAAACTCTCTCGCGCACACTACCAAACTCATTCACACACGCACTACCAAACACTTTGACACACGCACTATCAAACTCTCTCACACGCACTACTGAACTCATTCACACACGCACTATCAAACTCTCTCACGCGCACTACCAAACTGATTCCCACACACACTATAAAACTCTCTCGTGCACACTACCAAACTCATTCACACATGCACTATCAAACTCTCTCACGCGCACTACTGAACTCATTCACACATGCACTATCAAACTGTCTCGCGCACATTACTGAACTCATTCACACACGCACTATCAAACTCTCTCACGCGCACTACTGAACTCATTCACACACGCACTATCAAACTCTCTCACGCACATTACTGAACTCATTCACACACGCACTATCAAACTCTCTCACGTGCACACTACCAAACTCATTCCCACACGCACTATCAACCTCTCTCACGCGCACTACCGGACTGATTTCCACACGCACTATCAAACTTTCTCGCGAACAGTACTGAACTCATTCACACACGCACTATCAAACTCTCTCACGCGCACTACCGAACTGATTCCCACACGCACTATCAAACTCTCTCGCGCACACTACTGAACTCATTCACACACGTACTATCAAACTCTCTCGCGCACACTACCAAACTCATTCACACACGCACTACCAAACACTTTGACACACGCACTATCAAACTCTCTCACACGCACTACTGAACTCATTCACACACGCACTATCAAACTCTCTCACGCGCACACAACCAAACTGATTCCCACACGCACTACCAAACTCTCTCGTGCATACTACCAAGCTCATTCACACACGCACTACCAAACTCTCTCGCGCACACTACCAAATTCATTCACACACGCACTACCAAACTCATTCACACACGCACTATCAAACTCTCTCGCGCACACTACCGAACTCATTCACACACGCACTATCAAACTCTCTCGCGCGAACTACCGAACTGATTCCCACACACACTATCAAACTCTCTCGCGCACACTACCAAACTCATTCACACACGCACTACCAAACACTTTGACACACGCACTATCAAACTCTCTCACACGCACACAACCAAACTGATTCCCACACGCACTATAAAACTCTCTCGTGCACACTACCAAACTCATTCACACATGCACTATCAAACTCTCTCACGCGCACTACTGAACTCATTCACACACGCACTATCAAACTGTCTCGCGCACATTACTGAACTCATTCACACACGCACTATCAAACTCTCTCACGCGCACTACTGAACTCATTCACACACGCACTATCAAACTCTCTCGCGCACATTACTGAACTCATTCACACACGCACTATCAAACTCTCTCACGCGCACACTACCGAATTGATTCCCACACGCACTATCAAACTTTCTCGTGCGCTCTACCGAACTCATTCACACATGCACTATCAAACTCTCTCACGCGCACTACCGAACTGATTCCCACACGCACTATCAAACTCTCTCGCGCACACTACTGAACTCATTCACACACGTACTATCAAACTCTCTCGCGCACACTACCAAACTCATTCACACACGCACTACCAAACACTTTGACACACGCACTATCAAACTCTCTCACACGCACTACTGAACTCATTCACACACGCACTATCAAACTCTCTCACGCGCACACAACCAAACTGATTCCCACACGCACTATAAAACTCTCTCGTGCACACTACCAAACTCATTCACACACGCACTATCAAACTCTCTCACGCGCACACTACTGAATTGATTCCCACACGCACTATCAAACTTTCTCGTGCGCTCTACCGAACTCATTCACACACGCACTATCAAACTCTCTCACGTGCACACTACCAAACTCATTCCCACACGCACTATCAACCTCTCTCACGCGCACTACCGAACTGATTCCCACACGCACTATCAAACTCTCTCGCGCACACTACTGAACTCATTCACACACGTACTATCAAACTCTCTCGCGCACACTACCAAACTCATTCACACACGCACTACCAAACACTTTGACACACGCACTATCAAACTCTCTCACACGCACTACTGAACTCATTCACACACGCACTATCAAACTCTCTCACGCGCACACAACCAAACTGATTCCCACACGCACTACCAAACTCTCTCGTGCATACTACCAAGCTCATTCACACACGCACTACCAAACTCTCTCGCGCACACTACCAAATTCATTCACACACGCACTACCAAACTCATTCACACACGCACTATCAAACTCTCTCGCGCACACTACCGAACTCATTCACACACGCACTATCAAACTCTCTCGCGCGAACTACCGAACTGATTCCCACACACACTATCAAACTCTCTCGCGCACACTACCAAACTCATTCACACACGCACTACCAAACACTTTGACACACGCACTATCAAACTCTCTCACACGCACACAACCAAACTGATTCCCACACGCACTATAAAACTCTCTCGTGCACACTACCAAACTCATTCACACATGCACTATCAAACTCTCTCACGCGCACTACTGAACTCATTCACACACGCACTATCAAACTGTCTCGCGCACATTACTGAACTCATTCACACACGCACTATCAAACTCTCTCACGCGCACTACTGAACTCATTCACACACGCACTATCAAACTCTCTCGCGCACATTACTGAACTCATTCACACACGCACTATCAAACTCTCTCACGCGCACACTACCGAATTGATTCCCACACGCACTATCAAACTTTCTCGTGCGCTCTACCGAACTCATTCACACATGCACTATCAAACTCTCTCACGCGCACTACCGAACTGATTCCCACACGCACTATCAAACTCTCTCGCGCACACTACTGAACTCATTCACACACGTACTATCAAACTCTCTCGCGCACACTACCAAACTCATTCACACACGCACTACCAAACACTTTGACACACGCACTATCAAACTCTCTCACACGCACTACTGAACTCATTCACACACGCACTATCAAACTCTCTCACGCGCACACAACCAAACTGATTCCCACACGCACTATAAAACTCTCTCGTGCACACTACCAAACTCATTCACACACGCACTATCAAACTCTCTCACGCGCACACTACCGAATTGATTCCCACACGCACTATCAAACTTTCTCGTGCGCTCTACCGAACTCATTCACACACGCACTATCAAACTCTCTCACGTGCACACTACCAAACTCATTCCCACACGCACTATCAACCTCTCTCACGCGCACTACCGAACTGATTTCCACACGCACTATCAAACTTTCTCGCGAACACTACTGAACTCATTCACACACACACTATCAAACTCTCTCACGCGCACTACCGAACTGATTCCCACACGCACTATCAAACTCTCTCGCGCACACTACTGAACTCATTCACACACGTACTATCAAACTCTCTCGCGCACACTACCGAACTCATTCACACACGCACTACCAAACTCATTCACACACGCACTACCAAACTCATTCACACACGCACTATCAAACTCTCTCGCGCACACTACCGAACTTATTCACACACGCACTATCAAACTCTCTTGCGCACACTACCAAATTCATTCACACACGCACTACCAAACTCATTCACACACGCACTATCAAACTCTCTCGCACACACTACCAAGCTCATTCACACACGCACTACCAAACTCTCTTGCGCACCCTACCGAACTCATTCACACACGCACTATCAAACTCTCTCACGCGCACTACTGAACTCATTCACACACGCACTATCAAACTCTCTCACACACACTACCAAACTCATTCACACACGCACTACCGAACTCATTCCCACACGCACTATCAAACTCTAACACGCACACTACCGATCTGATTCCCACACACATTATAAAACTCTCTCGTGCACACTACCAGACTCATTCACACACGCACTACTAAACACTTTGACACACGCACTATCAAACTCTCTCGTGCACACTACCAAACTCATTAACACACGCACTATCAAACTCTCTCACACGCACTATTGAACTCATTCACACACGCACTATCAAACTCTCTCGCGCACATTACTGAACTCATTCACACACGCACTATCAAACTCTCTCACGCGCACACTACCGAATTGATTCCCACACGCACTATCAAACTTTCTCGTGCGCTCTACCGAACTCATTCACACACGCACTATCAAACTCTCTCACGTGCACACTACCAAACTCATTCCCACACGCACTATCAACCTCTCTCACGCGCACTACCGAACTGATTTCCACACGCACTATCAAACTTTCTCGCGAACAGTACTGAACTCATTCACACACGCACTATCAAACTCTCTCACGCGCACTACCGAACTGATTCCCACACGCACTATCAAACTCTCTCGCGCACACTACTGAACTCATTCACACACGTACTATCAAACTCTCTCGCGCACACTACCAAACTCATTCACACACGCACTACCAAACACGTTGACACACGCACTATCAAACTCTCTCACACGCACTACTGAACTCATTCACACACGCACTATCAAACTCTCTCGCGCGAACTACCGAACTGATTCCCACACACACTATCAAACTCTCTCGCGCACACTACCAAACTCATTCACACACGCACTACCAAGCACTTTGACACACGCACTATCAAACTCTCTCACACGCACTACTGAACTCATTCACACACGCACTATCAAACTCTCTCACGCGCACACAACCAAACTGATTCCCACACGCACTATAAAACTCTCTCGTGCACACTACCAAACTCATTCACACATGCACTATCAAACTCTCTCACGCGCACTACTGAACTCATTCACACACGCACTATCAAACTGTCTCGCGCACATTACTGAACTCATTCACACACGCACTATCAAACTCTCTCACGCGCACTACTGAACTCATTCACACACGCACTATCAAACTCTCTCACGCGCACATTACTGAACTCATTCACACACGCACTATCAAACTCTCTCACGCGCACTACTGAACTCATTCACACACGCACTATCAAACTCTCTCACACACACTACCAAACTCATTCACACACGCACTACCGAACTCATTCCCACACGCACTATCAAACTCTAACACGCACACTACCGATCTGATTCCCACACACATTATAAAACTCTCTCGTGCACACTACCAGACTCATTCACACACGCACTACTAAACACTTTGACACACGCACTATCAAACTCTCTCGTGCACACTACCAAACTCATTAACACACGCACTATCAAACTCTCTCACGCGCACTACTGAACTCATTCACACACGCACTATCAAACTCTCTCGCGCACATTACTGAACTCATTCACACACGCACTATCAAACTCTCTCACGCGCACACTACCGAATTGATTCCCACACACACTATCAAACTCTCTCGCGCACACTACCAAACTCATTCACACACGCACTACCAAACACTTTGACACACGCACTATCAAACTCTCTCACACGCACTACTGAACTCATTCACACACGCACTATCAAACTCTCTCACGCGCACACAACCAAACTGATTCCCACACGCACTATAAAACTCTCTCGTGCACACTACCAAACTCATTCACACACGCACTACCAAACTCATTCACACACACACGCACAATCAAACTCTCTCTTGCGCACAGTACCAAACTCATTCATACACGCACTACCAAACTCATTCACACACGCACTATCAAACTCATTCACACACACACGCACTATCAAACTCCCTCGCACACACTACCAAACTCATTCACACACGAACTACCAAACTCATTCACACACACACGCACAATCAAACTCTCTCGCGCACAGTACCAAACTCATTCATACACGCACTATCAAACTCTCTCGCGAACACTACCAAATTCATTCACACACGCACTACCAAATTCATTCACACACGCACTGCCAAACTCATTCACACACGCACTATCAAACTCTCTCGCACACACTACCAAACTCATTCACACACGCACTATCAAACTCTCACGCGCACACTACCGAACTGATTCCCACACACACACTATCAAACTCACTCGCGCACACTACCAAACTTATTCACACACGCACTATCAAACTCTCACGCACACTACCAAGCTCATTCACACACGCACTACCAAACTCTCTCGCGCACACTACCAAATTCATTCACACATGCACTACCAAACTCATTCACACACGCACTATCAAACTCTCTCGCGCACACTACCGAACTCATTCACACACGCACTATCAAACTCTCTCGCGCGAACTACCGAACTGATTCCCACACACACTATCAAACTCTCTCGCGCACACTACCAAACTCATTCACACACGCACTACCAAACACTTTGACACACGCACTATCAAACTCTCTCACACGCACTACTGAACTCATTCACACACGCACTATCAAACTCTCTCACGCGCACACAACCAAACTGATTCCCACACGCACTATAAAACTCTCTCGTGCACACTACCAAACTCATTCACACATGCACTATCAAACTCTCTCACGCGCACTACTGAACTCATTCACACACGCACTATCAAACTGTCTCGCGCACATTACTGAACTCATTCACACACGCACTATCAAACTCTCTCACGCGCACTACTGAACTCATTCACACACGCACTATCAAACTCTCTCGCGCACATTACTGAACTCATTCACACACGCACTATCAAACTCTCTCATGCGCACACTACCGAATTGATTCCCACACGCACTATCAAACTTTCTCGTGCGCTCTACCGAACTCATTCACACACGCACTATCAAACTCTCTCACGTGCACACTACCAAACTCATTCCCACACGCACTATCAACCTCTCTCACGCGCACTACCGAACTGATTTCCACACGCACTATCAAACTTTCTCGCGAACAGTACTGAACTCATTAACAAACGCACTATCAAACTCTCTCACGCGCACTACCGAACTGATTCCCACACGCACTATCAAACTCTCTCGCGCACACTACTGAACTCATTCACACACGTACTATCAAACTCTCTCGCGCACACTACCAAACTCATTCACACACGCACTACCAAACACTTTGACACACGCACTATCAAACTCTCTCACACGCACTACTGAACTCATTCACACACGCACTATCAAACTCTCTCGTGCACACTACCAAACTCATTAACACACGCACTATCAAACTCTCTCACGCGCACTACTAAACTCATTCACACACGCACTATCAAACTCTCTCGTGCGCACTACCGAACTCATTCCCACACGCACTATCAAACTCTCACGCGAACACTACCGAACTGATTCCCACACACATTATCAAACTCTCTCGCGCACACTACCGAACTCATTCACACACGCACTACCAAACTCTCTCGCGCACACTACCGAACTCATTCACACACGCACCACCAAACTCATTCACACAGGCACTACCAAACTCTCTTGCGCACCCTACCGAATTCATTAACAAACGCACTATCAAACTCTCTGGCGCACACTACCGAATTCATTAACACACGCACTATCAAACTCTCTCACGCGCACTACTGAACTCATTCACACACGCACTATCAAACTCTCTCGCGCACATTACTGAACTCATTCACACACGCACTATCAAACTCTCTCACGCGCACACTACCGAATTGATTCCCACACACACTATCAAACTCTCTCGCGCACACTACCAAACTCATTCACACACGCACTACCAAACGCTTTGACACACGCACTATCAAACTCTCTCACACGCACTACTGAACTCATTCACACACGCACTATCAAACTCTCTCGCGCACATTACTGAACTCATTCACACACGCACTATCAAACTCTCTCACGCGCACACTACCGAATTGATTCCCACACACACTATCAAACTCTCTCGCGCACACTACCAAACTCATTCACACACGCACTACCAAACACTTTGACACACGCACTATCAAACTCTCTCACACGCACTACTGAACTCATTCACACACGCACTATCAAACTCTCTCGTGCACACTACCAAACTCATTAACACACGCACTATCAAACTCTCTCACGCGCACTACTAAACTCATTCACACACGCACTATCAAACTCTCTCGTGCGCACTACCGAACTCATTCCCACACGCACTATCAAACTCTCACGCGAACACTACCGAACTGATTCCCACACACATTATCAAACTCTCTCGCGCACACTACCGAACTCATTCACACACGCACTACCAAACTCTCTCGCGCACACTACCGAACTCATTCACACACGCACCACCAAACTCATTCACACAGGCACTACCAAACTCTCTTGCGCACCCTACCGAATTCATTAACAAACGCACTATCAAACTCTCTGGCGCACACTACCGAATTCATTAACACACGCACTATCAAACTCTCTCACGCGCACTACTGAACTCATTCACACACGCACTATCAAACTCTCTCGCGCACATTACTGAACTCATTCACACACGCACTATCAAACTCTCTCACGCGCACTACTGAACTCATTCACACACGCACTATCAAACTCTCTCGCGCACATTACTGAACTCATTCACACACGCACTATCAAACTCTCTCATGCGCACACTACCGAATTGATTCCCACACGCACTATCAAACTTTCTCGTGCGCTCTACCGAACTCATTCACACACGCACTATCAAA
This sequence comes from Spinibarbus caldwelli, assembly GCA_039654775.1. Lineage (NCBI taxonomy): Eukaryota > Metazoa > Chordata > Actinopteri > Cypriniformes > Cyprinidae > Spinibarbus > Spinibarbus caldwelli. The sequence continues at coordinate 29,849,445 of CM077258.1, read as the reverse complement.
CTCTCTCACGTGCACACTACCAAACTCATTCCCACACGCACTATCAAACTCTCTCACGCGCACTACCGAACTGATTCCCACACGCACTATCAAACTCTCTCGCGCACACTACTGAACTCATTCACACACGCACTACCAAACTCTCTCACGCGCACTACTGAACTCATTCACACACGCACTATCAAACTCTCTCACACACACTACCAAACTCATTCACACACGCACTACCGAACTCATTCCCACACGCACTATCAAACTCTAACACGCACACTACCGATCTGATTCCCACACACATTATAAAACTCTCTCGTGCACACTACCAGACTCATTCACACACGCACTACTAAACACTTTGACACACGCACTATCAAACTCTCTCGTGCACACTACCAAACTCATTAACACACGCACTATCAAACTCTCTCACGCGCACTACTGAACTCATTCACACACGCACTATCAAACTCTCTCGCGCACATTACTGAACTCATTCACACACGCACTATCAAACTCTCTCACGCGCACACTACCGAATTGATTCCCACACGCACTATCAAACTTTCTCGTGCGCTCTACCGAACTCATTCACACACGCACTATCAAACTCTCTCACGTGCACACTACCAAACTCATTCCCACACGCACTATCAACCTCTCTCACGCGCACTACCGAACTGATTCCCACACGCACTATCAAACTCTCTCGCGAACACTACTGAACTCATTCACACACACACTATCAAACTCTCTCACGCGCACTACTGAACTCATTCACACACGCACTATCAAACTCTCTCACGCGTACACTACCGAACTGATTCCCACAAGCACTATCAAACTCTCTCGTGCGCACTACCGAACTCATTCCCACACGCACTATCAAACTCTCACGCGAACACTACCGAACTGATTCCCACACACATTATCAAACTCTCTCGCGCACACTACCGAACTCATTCACACACGCACTACCAAACTCTCTCGCGCACACTACCGAACTCATTCACACACGAACTACCAAACTCACTCGCTCACACTACCAAACTCATTCACACACGCACTACCAAACTCATTCACACACACACGCACAATCAAACTCTCTCTTGCGCACAGTACCAAACTCATTCATACACGCACTACCAAACTCATTCATACACGCACTATCAAACTCATTCACACACACACGCACAATCAAACTCTCTCTTGCGCACAGTACCAAACTCATTCATACATGCACTACCAAACTCATTCACACACGCACTATCAAACTCATTCACACACACACGCACTATCAAACTCCCTCGCACACACTACCAAACTCATTCACACACGAACTACCAAACTCATTCACACACACACGCACAATCAAACTCTCTCGCGCACAGTACCAAACTCATTCATACACGCACTATCAAACTCTCTCGCGAACACTACCAAATTCATTCACACACGCACTACCAAATTCATTCACACACGCACTGCCAAACTCATTCACACACGCACTATCAAACTCTCTCGCACACACTACCAAACTCATTCACACACGCACTATCAAACTCTCACGCGCACACTACCGAACTGATTCCCACACACACTATCAAACTCTCTCGCGCACACTACCAAACTTATTCACACACGCACTATCAAACTCTCACGCACACTACCAAATTCATTCACACACGCACTACCAAACTCATTCACACACGCACTATCAAACTCTCTCGCACACACTACCAAACTGTTTCCCACACACACTATCAAACTCTCTCGTACACACTACCGAACTTATTCACACACGCACTACCAAACTCTCTCGTGCATACTACCAAGCTCATTCACACACGCACTACCAAACTCTCTCGCGCACACTACCAAATTCATTCACACACGCACTACCAAACTCATTCACACACGCACTATCAAACTCATTCACACACGCACTATCAAACTCTCTCGCGCACACTACCGAACTCATTCACACACGCACTATCAAACTCTCTCGCGCGAACTACCGAACTGATTCCCACACACACTATCAAACTCTCTCGCGCACACTACCAAACTCATTCACACACGCACTACCAAACACTTTGACACACGCACTATCAAACTCTCTCACACGCACTACTGAACTCATTCACACACGCACTATCAAACTCTCTCACGCGCACACAACCAAACTGATTCCCACACGCACTATAAAACTCTCTCGTGCACACTACCAAACTCATTCACACATGCACTATCAAACTCTCTCACGCGCAATACTGAACTCATTCACACACGCACTATCAAACTCTCTCACGCGCACTACTGAACTCATTCACACACGCACTATCAAACTCTCTCACGCACATTACTGAACTCATTCACACACGCACTATCAAACTCTCCCACGCGCACACTACCGAATTGATTCCCACACGCACTATCAAACTTTCTCGTGCGCTCTACCGAACTCATTCACACACGCACTATCAAACTCTCTCACGTGCACACTACCAAACTCATTCCCACACGCACTATCAACCTCTCTCACGCGCACTACCGAACTGATTTCCACACGCACTATCAAACTTTCTCGCGAACAGTACTGAACTCATTAACACACGCACTATCAAACTCTCTCACGCGCACTACCGAACTGATTCCCACACGCACTATCAAACTCTCTCGCGCACACTACTGAACTCATTCACACACGTACTATCAAACTCTCTCGCGCACACTACCAAACTCATTCACACACGCACTACCAAACACTTTGACACACGCACTATCAAACTCTCTCACGCGCACACAACCAAACTGATTCCCACACGCACTACCAAACTCTCTCGTGCATACTACCAAGCTCATTCACACACGCACTACCAAACTCTCTCGCGCACACTACCAAATTCATTCACACACGCACTACCAAACTCATTCACACACGCACTATCAAACTCTGTCACGCGCACACAACCAAACTGATTCCCACACGCACTATAAAACTCTCTCGTGCACACTACCAAACTCATTCACACATGCACTATCAAACTCTCTCACGCGCACTACTGAACTTATTCACACACGCACTATCAAACTCTCTCGCGCACATTACTGAACTCATTCACACACGCACTATCAAACTCTCTCACGCGCACACTACCGAATTGATTCCCACACGCACTATCAAACTTTCTCGTGCGCTCTACCGAACTCATTCACACACGCACTATCAAACTCTCTCACGTGCACACTACCAAACTCATTCCCACACGCACTATCAACCTCTCTCACGCGCACTACCGAACTGATTTCCACACGCACTATCAAACTTTCTCGCGAACACTACTGAACTCATTCACACACGCACTATCAAACTCTCTCACGCGCACTACCGAACTGATTCCCACACGCACTATCAAACTCTCTCGCGCACACTACTGAACTCATTCACACACGTACTATCAAACTCTCTCGCGCACACTACCGAACTCATTCACACACGCACTACCAAACTCATTCACACACGCACTACCAAACTCATTCACACACGCACTATCAAACTCTCTCGCGCACACTACCGAACTTATTCACACACGCACTATCAAACTCTCTTGCGCACACTACCAAATTCATTCACACACGCACTACCAAACTCATTCACACACGCACTATCAAACTCTCTCGCACACACTACCAAGCTCATTCACACACGCACTACCAAACTCTCTTGCGCACCCTACCGAACTCATTCACACACGCACTATCAAACTCTCTCACGCGCACTACTGAACTCATTCACACACGCACTATCAAACTCTCTCACACACACTACCAAACTCATTCACACACGCACTACCAAACTCATTCACACACGCACTATCAAACTCGCTTGCAAACACTACCAAGCTCATTCACACACGCACTACCAAACTCTCTTGCGCACACTACCAAACTCATTCACACACACACTATCAAACTCTCTCACTCGCACTACTGAACTCATTCATACACGCACTATCAAACTCTCTCGTGCACACTACCAGACTCATTTACACACGCACTACCAAACACTTTGACACACGCACTATCAAACTCTCTCACGCGCACACTACCGAACTGATTCCCACAAGCACTATCAAACTCTCTCGTGCGCACTACCGAACTCATTCCCACACGCACTATCAAACTCTAACACGCACACTACCGATCTGATTCCCACACACATTATAAAACTCTCTCGCGCACACTACCAAACTCATTCACACATGCACTATCAAACTCTCTCACGCGCACTACTGAACTCATTCATGCACGCACTACCAAACTCTCTCGCGCACATTACTGAACTCATTCACACACGCACTATCAAACTCTCTCACGCGCACACTCCCGAATTGAATCCCACACGCACTATCAAACTTTCTCGTGCGCTCTACCGAACTCATTCACACACGCACTATCAAACTCTCTCACGCGCACTACCGAACTGATTTCCACACGCACTATCAATCTTTCTCGCGAACACTACTGAACTCATTCACACACGCACTATCAAACTCTCTCACGCGCACTACCGAACTGATTCCCACACGTACTATCAAACTCTCTCGCGCACACTACTGAACTCATTCACACACGTACTATCAAACTCTCTCGCGCACACTACCGAACTCATTCATACACGCACTATCAAACTCTCTCGCACACACTACCAAGCTCATTCACACACGCACTACCAAACTCTCTTGCGCACCCTACCGAACTCATTCACACACGCACTATCAAACTCTCTCGCGCACATTACTGAACTCATTCACACACGCACTATCAAACTCTCTCGCACACACTACCAAGCTCATTCACACACGCACTACCAAACTCTCTTGCGTACCCTACCGAACTCATTCACACACGCACTATCAAACTCTCTCGCGCACATTACTGAACTCATTCACACACGCACTATCAAACTCTCTCGCGCACATTACTGAACTCATTCACACACGCACTATCAAACTTTCTCGTGCGCTCTACCGAACTCATTCACACACGCACTATCAAACTCTCTCACGCGCACTACCGAACTGATTTCCAAACGCACTATCAAACTTTCTCGCGAACACTACTGAACTCATTCACACACGCACTATCAAACTCTCTCACGCGTACTACCGAACTGATTCCCACACGCACTATCAAACTCTCTCGCGCACACTACTGAACTCATTCACACACGTACTATCAAACTCTCTCGCGCACACTACTGAACTCATTCACACACGCACTACCAAACTCATTCACGCACGCACTACCAAACACTCTCACGCGCACTACTGAACTGATTCCCACACGCACTATCAAACTCTCTCGCGCACACTACCGAACTTATTCACACACGCACTATCAAACTCTCTTGCGCACACTACCAAATTCATTCACACACGCACTACCAAACTCATTCACACACGCACTATCAAACTCTCTCGCACACACTACCAAGCTCATTCACACACGCACTACCAAACTCTCTTGCGCACCCTACCGAACTCATTCACACACGCACTATCAAACTCTCTCACGCGCACTACTGAACTCATTCACACACGCGCTATCAAACTCTCTCACACACACTACCAAACTCATTCACACACGCACTATCAAACTCGCTTGCGCACACTACCAAACTCATTCACACACACACTATCAAACTCTCTCACGCGCACACTACCGAACTGATTTCCACAAGCACTATCAAACTCTCTCGTGCGCACTACCGAACTCATTCCCACACGCACTATCAAACTCTAACACGCACACTACCGATCTGATTCCCACACACATTATAAAACTCTCTCGCCCACACTACCAAACTCATTCACACATGCACTACCAAACTCTCTCACGCGCACTACCGAACTGATTTCCACACGCACTATCAAACTTTCTCGCGAACACTACTGAACTCATTCACACACGCACTATCAAACTCTCTCACGCGCACTACCGAACTGACTCCCACACGCACTATCAAACTCTCTCGCGCACACTACTGAACTCATTCACACACGTACTATCAAACTCTCTCGCGCACACTACCGAACTCATTCACACATGCACTACCAAACTCATTCACACACGTACTATCAAACTCTCTCGCACACACTACCAAGCTCATTCACACACGCACTACCAAACTCTCTTGCGCACCCTACCGAACTCATTCACACACACACTATCAAATTCTCTCGCGCACACTACCAGACTCATTTACACACGCACTACCAAACACTTTGACACACACACTATCAAACTCTCTCACGCGCACTACCGAACTGATTCCCACAAGCACTATCAAACTCTCTCGTGCGCACTACCGAATTCATTCCCACACGCACTATCAAACTCTAACACGCACACTACCGAACTGATTCCCACACACATTATAAAACTCTCTCGCGCACACTACCAAACTTATTCACACACGCACTATCAATCTCTCTCGCGAACACTACCAAACTTATTCACACACGCACTACCAAACTCTCTCGTGCACACTACCAAACTCTCTCGCGCACACTACCGAACTCATTCACACACGCACTACCAAACTCTCTCGCGCACACTACCGAACTCATTCACACACGCACTACAAAACTCATTCACACACGCACTACCAAACTCTCTCGCGCACCCTACCGAACTCATTCACACACGCACTACCAAACTCATTCACACACACACGCACAATCAAACTCTCTCGCGCACAGTTCCAAACTCATTCATACACGCACTATCAAACTCTCTCGCGAACACTACCAAATTCATTCACACACAGACTACAAAACTCATTCACACACGCACTACCAAACTCATTCACACACACACGCACAATCAAACTCTCTCATGCGCACTACTGAACTCATTCACACACGCACTATCAAACTCTCTCGCGCACATTACTGAACTCATTCACACACGCACTATCAAACTTTCTCGTGCGCTCTACCGAACTCATTCACACACGCACTATCAAACTCTCTCACGTGCACACTACCAAATTCATTCCCAAACGCACTATCAACCTCTCTCTCGCGCACTACCGAACTGATTTCCACACGCACTATCAAACTTTCTCGCGAACACTACTGAACTCATTCACACACGCACTAACAAACTCTCTCACGCGCACTACCGAACTGATTCCCACACGCACTATCAAACTCTCTCGCGCACACTACTGAACTCATTCACACACGTACTATCAAACTCTCTCGCGCACACTACCGAACTCATTCACACACGCACTACCAAACTCATTCACACACGCACTACCAAACACTCTCACGCGCACTACTGAACTGATTCCCACACGCACTATCAAACTCTCTCGCGCACACTACCGAACTTATTCACACACGCACTATCAAACTCTCTTACGCACACTACCAAATTCATTCACACACGCACTACCAAACTCATTCACACACACACTATCAAACTCTCTCGCACACACTACCAAGCTCATTCACACACGCACTACCAAACTCATTCACACACACACGCACAATCAAACTCTCTCACGCGCACTACTGAACTCATTCACACACGCACTATCAAACTCTCTCGCGCACATTACTGAACTCATTCACACACGCACTATCAAACTTTCTCGTGCGCTCTACCGAACTCATTCACACACGCACTATCAAACTCTCTCGCACACACTACCAAGCTCATTCACACACGCACTACCAAACTCTCTTGCGCACCCTACCGAACTCATTCACACACGCACTATCAAACTCTCTCACGCGCACTACTGAACTCATTCACACACGCACTATCAAACTCTCTCACACACACTACCAAACTCATTCACACACGCACTACCAAACTCATTCACACACGCACTATCAAACTCGCTTGCACACACTACCAAGCTCATTCACACACGCACTACCAAACTCTCTCACTCGCACTACTAAACTCATTCACACATGCACTATCAAACTCTCTCACGCGCACTACCGAACTGATTTCCACACGCACTATCAAACTTTCTCGCGAACACTACTGAACTCATTCACACACGCACTATCAAACTCTCTCACGCGCACTACCGAACTGATTCCCACACGCACTATCAAACTGTCTCGCGCACACTACTGAACTCATTCACACACGTACTATCAAACTCTCTCGCGCACACTACCGAACTCATTCACACATGCACTACCAAACTCATTCACACACGTACTATCAAACTCTCTCGCACACACTACCAAGCTCATTCACACGCACTACCAAACTCTCTTGCGCACCCTACCGAACTCATTCACACACGCACTATCAAACTCTCTCACGCGCACTACTGAACTCATTCACACACGCACTATCAAACCCTCTCACACACACTACCAAACTCATACACACACGCACTACCAAACTCATTCACACACGCACTATCAAACTCGCTTGCACACACTACCAAGCTCATTCACACACGCACTACCAAACTCTCTTGCGCACACTACCAAACTCATTCACACACACAATATCAATCTCTCTCACTCGCACTACTGAACTCATTCATACACGCACTATCAAACTCTCTTGCGCACACTACCAGACTCATTTACACACGCACTATCAAACTCTCTCACGCGCACTACCGAACTGATTCCCACAAGCACTATCAAACTCTCTCGTGCGCACTACCGAACTCATTCCCACACGCACTATCAAACTCTAACACGCACACTACCAAACTTATTCACACACGCACTACAAAACTCATTCACACACGCACTACCAAACTCATTCACACACACACGCACAAACTCTCTCGCGCACAGTTCCAAACTCATTCATACACGCACTATCAAACTCTCTCGCGAACACTACCAAATTCATTCACACACAGACTACAAAACTCATTCACACACGCACTACCAAACTCATTCACACACACACGCACAATCAAACTCTCTCACGCGCACTACTGAACTCATTCACACACGCACTATCAAACTCTCTCGCGCACATTACTGAACTCATTCACACACGCACTATCAAACTTTCTCGTGCGCTCTACCGAACTCATTCACACACGCACTATCAAACTCTCTCACGTGCACACTACCAAACTCATTCCCAAACGCACTATCAACCTCTCTCACGCGCACTACCGAACTGATTTCCACACGCACTATCAAACTTTCTCGCGAACACTACTGAACTCATTCACACACGCACTATCAAACTCTCTCACGCGCACTACCGAACTGATTCCCACACGCACTATCAAACTCTCTCGCGCACACTACTGAACTCATTCACACACGTACTATCAAACTCTCTCGTGCACACTACCGAACTCATTCACACACGCACTACCAAACTCATTCACACACGCACTACCAAACACTCTCACGCGCACTACTGAACTGATTCCCACACGCACTATCAAACTCTCTCGCGCACACGACCGAACTTATTCACACACGCACTATCAAACTCTCTTGCGCACACTACCAAATTCATTCACACACGCACTACCAAACTCATTCACACACACACACTATCAAACTCTCTCGCACACACTACCAAACTCATTCACACACGCACTATCAAACTCATTCACACACACACTATCAAACTCTCTCGCACACACTACCAAGCTCATTCACACACGCACTACCAAACTCATTCACACACACACGCACAATCAAACTCTCTCACGCGCACTACTGAACTCATTCACACACGCACTATCAAACTTTCTCGTGCGCTCTACCGAACTCATTCACACACGCATTATCAAACTCTCTCACGTGCACACTACCAAACTCATTCCCAAACGCACTATCAAACTCTCTCACACACACTACCAAGCTCATTCACACACGCACTACCAAACTCTCTTGCGCACCCTACCGAACTCATTCACACACGCACTATCAAACTCTCTCACGCGCACTACTGAACTCATTCACACACGCACTATCAAACTCTCTCACACACACTACCAAACTCGCTTGCACACACTACCAAGCTCATTCACACACGCACTACCAAACTCTCTTGCGCACACTACCAAACTCATTCACACACACACTATCAAACTATCTCACTCGCACTACTGAACTCATTCACACATGCACTATCAAACTCTCTCACGCGCACTACCGAACTGATTCCCACACGCACTATCAAACTCTCTCGCGCACACTACTGAACTCATTCACACACGTACTATCAAACTCTCTCACACACACTACCAAACTCATACACACACGCACTACCAAACTCATTCACACACGCACTATCAAACTCGCTTGCACACACTACCAAGCTCATTCACACACGCACTACCAAACTCTCTTGCGCACACTACCAAACTCATTCACACACACAATATCAATCTCTCTCACTCGCACTACTGAACTCATTCATACACGCACTATCAAACTCTCTCACGCGCACTACCAAACTGATTCCCACAAGCACTATCAAACTCTCTCGTGCGCACTACCGAACTCTTTCCCACACGCACTATCAATCTCTCTCGCGAACACTACCAAACTTATTCACATACGCACTATCAATCTCTCTCGCGAACACTACCAAACTTATTCACACACGCACTACCAAACTCTCTCGCGCACACTACCAAACTCTCTCGCGCACACTACCAAACTCTCTCGCGCACACTACCGAACTCATTCACACACGCACTACCAAACTCTCTCGCGCACACTACCGAACTCATTCACACACGCACTACAAAACTCATTCACACATGCACTACCAAACTCTCTTGCACACCCTACCAAACTCATTCATACACGCACTACCAGACTCACTCGCGCACACTACCAAACTCATTCACACACGCACTACCAAACTCATTCACACACACACGCACAATCAAACTCTCTCGCGCACAGTTCCATACTCATACACGCACAATCAAACTCTCTCGCGCACAGTTCCAAACTCATTCACACACGCCCTACCAAACTCATTCACACACGCACTATCAAACTCGCTTGCACACACTACCAAGCTCATTCACACACGCACTACCAAACTCTCTTGCGCACACTACCAAACTCATTCACACACACACTATCAAACTCTCTCACTCGCACTACTGAACTGATTCCCACACGCACTATCAAACTCTCTCGCGCACACGACCGAACTTATTCACACACGCACTATCAAACTCTCTTGCGCACACTACCAAATTCATTCACACACGCACTACCAAACTCATTCACACACACACACTATCAAACTCTCTCGCACACACTACCAAACTCATTCACACACGCACTATCAAACTCATTCACACACACACTATCAAACTCTCTCGCACACACTACCAAGCTCATTCACACACGCACTACCAAACTCATTCACACACACACGCACAATCAAACTCTCTCACGCGCACTACTGAACTCATTCACACACGCACTATCAAACTCTCTCGCGCACATTACTGAACTCATTCACACACGCACTATCAAACTTTCTCGTGCGCTCTACCGAACTCATTCACACACGCATTATCAAACTCTCTCACGTGCACACTACCAAACTCATTCCCAAACGCACTATCAAACTCTCTCACACACACTACCAAGCTCATTCACACACGCACTACCAAACTCTCTTGCGCACCCTACCGAACTCATTCACACACGCACTATCAAACTCTCTCACGCGCACTACTGAACTCATTCACACACGCACTATCAAACTCTCTCACACACACTACCAAACTCGCTTGCACACACTACCAAGCTCATTCACACACGCACTACCAAACTCTCTTGCGCACACTACCAAACTCATTCACACACACACTATCAAACTCTCTCACTCGCACTACTGAACTCATTCACACATGCACTATCAAACTCTCTCACGCGCACTACCGAACTGATTCCCACACGCACTATCAAACTCTCTCGCGCACACTACTGAACTCATTCACACACGTACTATCAAACTCTCTCACACACACTACCAAACTCATACACACACGCACTACCAAACTCATTCACACACGCACTATCAAACTCGCTTGCACACACTACCAAGCTCATTCACACACGCACTACCAAACTCTCTTGCGCACACTACCAAACTCATTCACACACACAATATCAATCTCTCTCACTCGCACTACTGAACTCATTCATACACGCACTATCAAACTCTCTCACGCGCACTACCAAACTGATTCCCACAAGCACTATCAAACTCTCTCGTGCGCACTACCGAACTCATTCCCACACGCACTATCAAACTCTAACACGCACACTACCGAACTGATTCCCACACACATTATAAAACTCTCTCGCGCACACTACCAAACTTATTCACATACGCACTATCAATCTCTCTCGCGAACACTACCAAACTTATTCACACACGCACTACCAAACTCTCTCGTGCACACTACCAAACTCTCTCGCGCACACTACCAAACTCTCTCGCGCACACTACCGAACTCATTCACACACGCACTACCAAACTCTCTCGCGCACACTACCGAACTCATTCACACACGCACTACAAAACTCATTCACACATGCACTACCAGACTCTCTTGCGCACCCTACCAAACTCATTCATACACGCACTACCAGACTCACTCGCGCACACTACCAAACTCATTCACACACGCACTACCAAACTCATTCACACACACACGCACAATCAAACTCTCTCGCGCACAGTTCCAAACTCATACACGCACAATCAAACTCTCTCGCGCACAGTTCCAAACTCATTCACACACGCACTATCAAACTCCCTCGCACACACTACCGAACTCATTCACACACGCACTACCAAACTCATTCACACACGCACTATCAAACTCGCTTGCACACACTACCAAGCTCATTCACACACGCACTACCAAACTCTCTTGCGCACACTACCAAACTCATTCACACACACACTATCAAACTCTCTCACTCGCACTACTGAACTCATTCATACACGCACTATCAAACTCTCTCGCGCACACTACCGAACTGATTCCCACAAGCACTATCAAACTCTCTCGTGCGCACTACCGAACTCATTCCCACACGCACTATCAAACTCTAACACGCACACTACCAAACTCATTCACACACACAATATCAATCTCTCTCACTCGCACTACTGAACTCATTCATACACGCACTATCAAACTCTCTCACGCGCACTACCAAACTGATTCCCACAAGCACTATCAAACTCTCTCGTGCGCACTACCGAACTCATTCCCACACGCACTATCAAACTCTAACACGCACACTACCGAACTGATTCCCACACACATTATAAAACTCTCTCGCGCACACTACCAAACTTATTCACATACGCACTATCAATCTCTCTCGCGAACACTACCAAACTTATTCACACACGCACTACCAAACTCTCTCGTGCACACTACCAAACTCTCTCGCGCACACTACCAAACTCTCTCGCGCACACTACCGAACTCATTCACACACGCACTACCAAACTCTCTCGCGCACACTACCGAACTCATTCACACACGCACTACAAAACTCATTCACACATGCACTACCAGACTCTCTTGCGCACCCTACCAAACTCATTCATACACGCACTACCAGACTCACTCGCGCACACTACCAAACTCATTCACACACGCACTACCAAACTCATTCACACACACACGCACAATCAAACTCTCTCGCGCACAGTTCCAAACTCATACACGCACAATCAAACTCTCTCGCGCACAGTTCCCAACTCATTCACACACGCACTATCAAACTCCCTCGCACACACTACCGAACTCATTCACACACGCACTACCAAACTCATTCACACACGCACTATCAAACTCGCTTGCACACACTACCAAGCTCATTCACACACGCACTACCAAACTCTCTTGCGCACACTACCAAACTCATTCACACACACACTATCAAACTCTCTCACTCGCACTACTGAACTCATTCATACACGCACTATCAAACTCTCTCGCGCACACTACCGAACTGATTCCCACAAGCACTATCAAACTCTCTCGTGCGCACTACCGAACTCATTCCCACACGCACTATCAAACTCTAACACGCACACTACCGAACTCATTCACACACGCACTATCAAACTCTCTCACGCGCACTACCGAACTCATTCACACACGCACTATCAAAATCTCTCACACACACTACCAAGCTCATTCACACACGCACTACCAAACTCTCTTGCGCACCCTACCGAACTCATTCACACACGCACTATCAAACTCTCTCACGCGCACTACTGAACTCATTCACACACGCACTATCAAACTCTCTCACACACACTACCAAACTCGCTTGCACACACTACCAAGCTCATTCACACACGCACTACCAAACTCTCTTGCGCACACTACCAAACTCATTCACACACACACTATCAAACTCTCTCACTCGCACTACTGAACTCATTCACACATGCACTATCAAACTCTCTCACGCGCACTACCGAACTGATTCCCACACGCACTTTCAAACTCTCTCGCGCACACTACTGAACTCATTCACACACGTACTATCAAACTCTCTCACACACACTACCAAACTCATACACACACGCACTACCAAACTCATTCACACACGCACTATCAAACTCGCTTGCACACACTACCAAGCTCATTCACACACGCACTACCAAACTCTCTTGCGCACACTACCAAACTCATTCACACACACAATATCAATCTCTCTCACTCGCACTACTGAACTCATTCATACACGCACTATCAAACTCTCTCACGCGCACTACCAAACTGATTCCCACAAGCACTATCAAACTCTCTCGTGCGCACTACCGAACTCATTCCCACACGCACTATCAAACTCTAACACGCACACTACCGAACTGATTCCCACACACATTATAAAACTCTCTCGCGCACACTACCAAACTTATTCACATACGCACTATCAATCTCTCTCGCGAACACTACCAAACTTATTCACACACGCACTACCAAACTCTCTCGCGCACACTACCAAACTCTCTCGCGCACACTACCAAACTCTCTCGCGCACACTACCGAACTCATTCACACACGCACTACCAAACTCTCTCGCGCACACTACCGAACTCATTCACACACGCACTACAAAACTCATTCACACATGCACTACCAAACTCTCTTGCGCACCCTACCAAACTCATTCATACACGCACTACCAAACTCATTCACACACACACGCACAATCAAACTCTCTCGCGCACAGTTCCAAACTCATTCATACACGCACAATCAAACTCTCTCGCGCACAGTTCCAAACTCATTCACACACGCACTATCAAACTCCCTCGCACACACTACCGAACTCATTCACACACGCACTACCAAACTCGCTTGCACACACTACCAAGCTCATTCACACACGCACTACCAAACTCTCTTGCGCACACTACCAAACTCATTCACACACACACTATCAAACTCTCTCACTCGCACTACTGAACTCATTCATACACGCACTATCAAACTCTCTCGCGCACACTACCGAACTGATTCCCACAAGCACTATCAAACTCTCTCGTGCGCACTACCGAACTCATTCCCACACGCACTATCAAACTCTAACACGCACACTACCGAACTCATTCACACACGCACTATCAAACTCTCTCACGCGCACTACCGAACTCATTCACACACGCACTATCAAACTCTCTCACGCGCACTATCAAAATCTCTCACACACACTACCAAGCTCATTCACACACGCACTACCAAACTCTCTTGCGCACCCTACCGAACTCATTCACACACGCACTATCAAACTCTCTCACGCGCACTACTGAACTCATTCACACACGCACTATCAAACTCTCTCACACACACTACCAAACTCGCTTGCACACACTACCAAGCTCATTCACACACACACTACCAAACTCTCTTGCGCACACTACCAAACTCATTCACACACACACTATCAAACTCTCTCACTCGCACTACTGAACTCATTCACACATGCACTATCAAACTCTCTCACGCGCACTACCGAACTGATTCCCACACGCACTATCAAACTCTCTCGCGCACACTACTGAACTCATTCACACACGTACTATCAAACTCTCTCACACACACTACCAAACTCATACACACACGCACTACCAAACTCATTCACACACGCACTATCAAACTCGCTTGCACACACTACCAAGCTCATTCACACACGCACTACCAAACTCTCTTGCGCACACTACCAAACTCATTCACACACACAATATCAATCTCTCTCACTCGCACTACTGAACTCATTCATACACGCACTATCAAACTCTCTCACGCGCACTACCAAACTGATTCCCACAAGCACTATCAAACTCTCTCGTGCGCACTACCGAACTCATTCCCACACGCACTATCAAACTCTAACACGCACACTACCGAACTGATTCCCACACACATTATAAAACTCTCTCGCGCACACTACCAAACTTATTCACATACGCACTATCAATCTCTCTCGCGAACACTACCAAACTTATTCACACACGCACTACCAAACTCTCTCGCGCACACTACCAAACTCTCTCGCGCACACTACCAAACTCTCTCGCGCACACTACCGAACTCATTCACACACGCACTACCAAACTCTCTCGCGCACACTACCGAACTCATTCACACACGCACTACAAAACTCATTCACACATGCACTACCAAACTCTCTTGCGCACCCTACCAAACTCATTCATACACGCACTACCAAACTCATTCACACACACACGCACAATCAAACTCTCTCGCGCACAGTTCCAAACTCATTCATACACGCACAATCAAACTCTCTCGCGCACAGTTCCAAACTCATTCACACACGCACTATCAAACTCCCTCGCACACACTACCGAACTCATTCACACACGCACTACCAAACTCGCTTGCACACACTACCAAGCTCATTCACACACGCACTACCAAACTCTCTTGCGCACACTACCAAACTCATTCACACACACACTATCAAACTCTCTCACTCGCACTACTGAACTCATTCATACACGCACTATCAAACTCTCTCGCGCACACTACCGAACTGATTCCCACAAGCACTATCAAACTCTCTCGTGCGCACTACCGAACTCATTCCCACACGCACTATCAAACTCTAACACGCACACTACCGAACTCATTCACACACGCACTATCAAACTCTCTCACGCGCACTACCGAACTCATTCACACACGCACTATCAAACTCTCTCACGCGCACTACCGAACTCATTCCCACACGCACTATCAAACTCTAACACGCACACTACCGAACTCATTCCCAAACGCACTATCAACCTCTCTCACGCGCACTACCGAACTGATTTCCACACGCACTATCAAACTTTCTCGCGAACACTACTGAACTCATTCACACACGCACTATCAAACTCATTCACACACGCACTACCAAACACTCTCACGCGCACTACTGAACTGATTCCCACACGCACTATCAAACTCTCTCACGCACACTACCAAATTCATTCACACACGCACTACCAAACTCATTCACACACGCACTATCAAACTCTCTCGCACACACTACCAAACTTATTCACACACGCACTATCAATCTCTCTCGCGAACACTACCAAACTTATTCACACACGCACTACCAAACTCTCTCGTGCACACTACCAGACTCTCTCGCGCACACTACCAAACTCTCTCGCGCACACTACCGAACTCATTCACACACGCACTACGAAACTCTCTTGCGCACACTACCGAACTCATTCACACACGCACTACAAAACTCATTCACACATGCACTACCAAAGTCTCTTGCGCACCCTACCGAACTCATTCACACACGCACTATCAAACTCTCTGGCGCACACTACCAAACTCATTCATACACGCACTACCAGACTCACTCGCGCAAACTACCAAACTCATTCACACACGCACTACCAAACTCATTCACACACGCACAATCAAACTCGCTCGCACACACTACCAAGCTCATTCACACACGCACGCACAATCAAACTCTCTCGCGCACAGTACCAAACTCATTCATACACGCACTATCAAACTCCCTCGCACACACTACCGAACTCATTCACACACGCACTACCAAACTCATTCACACACACACGCACAATCAGACTCTCTCGCGCACAGTACCAAACTCATTCATACACGCACTATCAAACTCCCTCGCACACACTACCGAACTCATTCACACACGCACTACCAAACTCATTCACACACACACGCACAATCAAACTCTCTCGCGCACAGTACCAAACTCATTCATACACGCACTATCAAACTTTCTCACACACACTACCAAGCTCATTCACACACGCACTACCAAACTCTCTTGCGCACCCTACCGAACTCATTCACACACGCACTATCAAACTCTCTCACGCGCACTACTGAACTCATTCACACACGCACTATCAAACTCTCTCACACACACTACCAAACTCGCTTGCACACACTACCAAGCTCATTCACACACGCACTACCAAACTCTCTTGCGCACACTACCAAACTCATTCACACACACACTATCAAACTCTCTCACTCGCACTACTGAACTCATTCACACATGCACTATCAAACTCTCTCACGCGCACTACCGAACTGATTCCCACACGCACTATCAAACTCTCTCGCGCACACTACTGAACTCATTCACACACGTACTATCAAACTCTCTCACACACACTACCAAACTCATACACACACGCACTACCAAACTCATTCACACACGCACTATCAAACTCACTTGCACACACTACCAAGCTCATTCACACACGCACTACCAAACTCTCTTGCGCACACTACCAAACTCATTCACACACACAATATCAATCTCTCTCACTTGCACTACCAAACTGATTCCCACAAGCACTATCAAACTCTCTCGTGCGCACTACCGAACTCATTCCCACACGCACTATCAAACTCTAACACGCACACTACCGAACTGATTCCCACACACATTATAAAACTCTCTCGCGCACACTACCAAACTTATTCACATACGCACTATCAATCTCTCTCGCGAACACTACCAAACTTATTCACACACGCACTACCAAACTCTCTCGCGCACACTACCAAACTCTCTCGCGCACACTACCGAACTCATTCACACACGCACTACCAAACTCTCTCGCGCACACTACCGAACTCATTCACACACGCACTACAAAACTCATTCACACATGCACTACCAAACTCTCTTGCGCACCCTACCAAACTCATTCATACACGCACTACCAGACTCACTCGCGCACACTACCAAACTCATTCACACACGCACTACCAAACTCATTCACACACACACGCACAATCAAACTCTCTCGCGCACAGTTCCAAACTCATTCATACACGCACAATCAAACTCTCTCGCGCACAGTTCCAAACTCATTCACACACGCACTATCAAACTCCCTCGCACACACTACCGAACTCATTCACACACGCACTACCAAACTCGCTTGCACACACTACCAAGCTCATTCACACACGCACTACCAAACTCTCTTGCGCACACTACCAAACTCATTCACACACACACTATCAAACTCTCTCACTCGCACTACTGAACTCATTCATACACGCACTATCAAACTCTCTCGCGCACACTACCGAACTGATTCCCACAAGCACTATCAAACTCTCTCGTGCGCACTACCGAACTCATTCCCACACGCACTATCAAACTCTAACACGCACACTACCGAACTCATTCACACACGCACTATCAAACTCTCTCACGCGCACTACCGAACTCATTCACACACGCACTATCAAACTCTCTCACGCGCACTACCGAACTCATTCCCACACGCACTATCAAACTCTAACACGCACACTACCGAACTCATTCCCAAACGCACTATCAACCTCTCTCACGCGCACTACCGAACTGATTTCCACACGCACTATCAAACTTTCTCGCGAACACTACTGAACTCATTCACACACGCACTATCAAACTCATTCACACACGCACTACCAAACACTCTCACGCGCACTACTGAACTGATTCCCACACGCACTATCAAACTCTCTCACGCACACTACCAAATTCATTCACACACGCACTACCAAACTCATTCACACACGCACTATCAAACTCTCTCGCACACACTACCAAACTTATTCACACACGCACTATCAATCTCTCTCGCGAACACTACCAAACTTATTCACACACGCACTACCAAACTCTCTCGTGCACACTACCAGACTCTCTCGCGCACACTACCAAACTCTCTCGCGCACACTACCGAACTCATTCACACACGCACTACGAAACTCTCTTGCGCACACTACCGAACTCATTCACACACGCACTACAAAACTCATTCACACATGCACTACCAAAGTCTCTTGCGCACCCTACCGAACTCATTCACACACGCACTATCAAACTCTCTGGCGCACACTACCAAACTCATTCATACACGCACTACCAGACTCACTCGCGCAAACTACCAAACTCATTCACACACGCACTACCAAACTCATTCACACACGCACAATCAAACTCGCTCGCACACACTACCAAGCTCATTCACACACGCACGCACAATCAAACTCTCTCGCGCACAGTACCAAACTCATTCATACACGCACTATCAAACTCCCTCGCACACACTACCGAACTCATTCACACACGCACTACCAAACTCATTCACACGCACAATCAAACTCTCTCGCGCACAGTACCAAACTCATTCATACACGCACTATCAAACTTTCTCACACACACTACCAAACTCATACACACACGCACTACCAAACTCATTCACACACGCACTATCAAACTCTCTCGCACACACTACCAAACTTATTCACACACGCACTATCAATCTCTCTCGCGAACACTACCAAACTTATTCACACACGCACTACCAAACTCTCTCGTGCACACTACCAGACTCTCTCGCGCACACTACCAAACTCTCTCGCGCACACTACCGAACTCATTCACACACGCACTACGAAACTCTCTTGCGCACACTACCGAACTCATTCACACACGCACTACAAAACTCATTCACACATGCACTACCAAAGTCTCTTGCGCACCCTACCGAACTCATTCACACACGCACTATCAAACTCTCTGGCGCACACTACCAAACTCATTCATACACGCACTACCAGACTCACTCGCGCAAACTACCAAACTCATTCACACACGCACTACCAAACTCATTCACACACGCACAATCAAACTCGCTCGCACACACTACCAAGCTCATTCACACACGCACGCACAATCAAACTCTCTCGCGCACAGTACCAAACTCATTCATACACGCACTATCAAACTCCCTCGCACACACTACCGAACTCATTCACACACGCACTACCAAACTCATTCACACGCACAATCAAACTCTCTCGCGCACAGTACCAAACTCATTCATACACGCACTATCAAACTTTCTCACACACACTACCAAACTCATACACACACGCACTACCAAACTCATTCACACACGCACTATCAAACTCTCTCGCACACACTACCAAACTCATACACACACGCACTACCAAACTCATTCACACACCCACTATCAAACTCTCTCACACACACTACCAAACTCATACACACACGCACTACCAAACTCATTCACACACGCACTATCAAACTCGCTTGCACACACTACCAAGCTCATTCACACACGCACTACCAAACTCTCTTGCGCACACTACCAAACTCATTGACACACACACTATCAAACTCTCTCACTCGCACTACTGAACTCATTCATACACACACTATCAAACTCTCTCGCGCACACTACCAGACTCATTTACACACGCACTACCAAACACTTTGACACACGCACTATCAAACTCTCTCACGCGCACTACCGAACTGATTCCCACAAGCACTATCAAACTCTCTCGTGCGCACTACCGACCTCATTCCCACACGCACTATCAAACTCTAACACGCACACTACCGAACTGATTCCCACACACATTATAAAACTCTCTCGCGCACACTACCAAACTTATTCACACACGCACTATCAAACTCTCTCGCGAACACTACCAAACTTATTCACACACGCACTACCAAACTCTCTCGTGCACACTACCAAACTCATTCACACGCACTACCAAACTCTCTTGCGCACCCTACCGAACTCATTCACACACGCACTATCAAACTCTCTGGCGCACACTACCAAACTCATTCATACACGCACTACCAGACTCACTCGCGCACACTACCAAACTCATTCACACACACACTATCAAACTCCCTCGCACACACTACCGAACTCATTCACACACGCACTACCAAACTCATTCACACACACACGCACAATCAAACTCTCTCGCGCACAGTACCAAACTCATTCATACACGCACTATCAAACTCTCTCGCGAACACTACCAAATTCATTCACACACGCACTACCAAATTCATTCACACACGCACTACCAAACTCATTCCCACACACACTATCAAACTCTCTCGCGCACACTACCAAACTTATTCACACACGCACTATCAAACTCTCTCGCGCACACTACCAAGCTCATTCACACACGCACTACCAAACTCTCTCGCGCACACTACCAAATTCATTCACACACGCACTACCAAACTCATTCACACACGCACTATCAAACTCTCTCGCACACACTACTAAACTCATTCACACACGCACTACCAAACTCGCTTGCACACACTACCAAGCTCATTCACACACGCACTACCAAACTCTCTTGCGCACACTACCAAACTCATTCACACACACACTATCAAACTCTCTCACTCGCACTACTGAACTCATTCATACACGCACTATCAAACTCTCTCGCGCACACTACCGAACTGATTCCCACAAGCACTATCAAACTCTCTCGTGCGCACTACCGAACTCATTCCCACACGCACTATCAAACTCTAACACGCACACTACCGAACTCATTCACACACGCACTATCAAACTCTCTCACGCGCACTACCGAACTCATTCACACACGCACTATCAAACTCTCTCACGCGCACTACCGAACTCATTCCCACACGCACTATCAAACTCTAACACGCACACTACCGAACTCATTCCCAAACGCACTATCAACCTCTCTCACGCGCACTACCGAACTGATTTCCACACGCACTATCAAACTTTCTCGCGAACACTACTGAACTCATTCACACACGCACTATCAAACTCATTCACACACGCACTACCAAACACTCTCACGCGCACTACTGAACTGATTCCCACACGCACTATCAAACTCTCTCACGCACACTACCA
Organism: Spinibarbus caldwelli; assembly: GCA_039654775.1. Classification (NCBI taxonomy): domain Eukaryota; kingdom Metazoa; phylum Chordata; class Actinopteri; order Cypriniformes; family Cyprinidae; genus Spinibarbus; species Spinibarbus caldwelli. Next base: position 29,826,111 of record CM077258.1, on the reverse strand, counting down.
AATTCATTCACACACGCACTACCAAACTCATTCACACACGCACTATCAAACTCTCTCGCACACACTACCAAACTTATTCACACACGCACTATCAATCTCTCTCGCGAACACTACCAAACTTATTCACACACGCACTACCAAACTCTCTCGTGCACACTACCAGACTCTCTCGCGCACACTACCAAACTCTCTCGCGCACACTACCGAACTCATTCACACACGCACTACGAAACTCTCTTGCGCACACTACCGAACTCATTCACACACGCACTACAAAACTCATTCACACATGCACTACCAAAGTCTCTTGCGCACCCTACCGAACTCATTCACACACGCACTATCAAACTCTCTGGCGCACACTACCAAACTCATTCATACACGCACTACCAGACTCACTCGCGCAAACTACCAAACTCATTCACACACGCACTACCAAACTCATTCACACACGCACAATCAAACTCGCTCGCACACACTACCAAGCTCATTCACACACGCACGCACAATCAAACTCTCTCGCGCACAGTACCAAACTCATTCATACACGCACTATCAAACTCCCTCGCACACACTACCGAACTCATTCACACACGCACTACCAAACTCATTCACACGCACAATCAAACTCTCTCGCGCACAGTACCAAACTCATTCATACACGCACTATCAAACTTTCTCACACACACTACCAAACTCATACACACACGCACTACCAAACTCATTCACACACGCACTATCAAACTCTCTCGCACACACTACCAAACTTATTCACACACGCACTATCAATCTCTCTCGCGAACACTACCAAACTTATTCACACACGCACTACCAAACTCTCTCGTGCACACTACCAGACTCTCTCGCGCACACTACCAAACTCTCTCGCGCACACTACCGAACTCATTCACACACGCACTACGAAACTCTCTTGCGCACACTACCGAACTCATTCACACACGCACTACAAAACTCATTCACACATGCACTACCAAAGTCTCTTGCGCACCCTACCGAACTCATTCACACACGCACTATCAAACTCTCTGGCGCACACTACCAAACTCATTCATACACGCACTACCAGACTCACTCGCGCAAACTACCAAACTCATTCACACACGCACTACCAAACTCATTCACACACGCACAATCAAACTCGCTCGCACACACTACCAAGCTCATTCACACACGCACGCACAATCAAACTCTCTCGCGCACAGTACCAAACTCATTCATACACGCACTATCAAACTCCCTCGCACACACTACCGAACTCATTCACACACGCACTACCAAACTCATTCACACGCACAATCAAACTCTCTCGCGCACAGTACCAAACTCATTCATACACGCACTATCAAACTTTCTCACACACACTACCAAACTCATACACACACGCACTACCAAACTCATTCACACACGCACTATCAAACTCTCTCGCACACACTACCAAACTCATACACACACGCACTACCAAACTCATTCACACACCCACTATCAAACTCTCTCACACACACTACCAAACTCATACACACACGCACTACCAAACTCATTCACACACGCACTATCAAACTCGCTTGCACACACTACCAAGCTCATTCACACACGCACTACCAAACTCTCTTGCGCACACTACCAAACTCATTGACACACACACTATCAAACTCTCTCACTCGCACTACTGAACTCATTCATACACACACTATCAAACTCTCTCGCGCACACTACCAGACTCATTTACACACGCACTACCAAACACTTTGACACACGCACTATCAAACTCTCTCACGCGCACTACCGAACTGATTCCCACAAGCACTATCAAACTCTCTCGTGCGCACTACCGACCTCATTCCCACACGCACTATCAAACTCTAACACGCACACTACCGAACTGATTCCCACACACATTATAAAACTCTCTCGCGCACACTACCAAACTTATTCACACACGCACTATCAAACTCTCTCGCGAACACTACCAAACTTATTCACACACGCACTACCAAACTCTCTCGTGCACACTACCAAACTCATTCACACGCACTACCAAACTCTCTTGCGCACCCTACCGAACTCATTCACACACGCACTATCAAACTCTCTGGCGCACACTACCAAACTCATTCATACACGCACTACCAGACTCACTCGCGCACACTACCAAACTCATTCACACACACACTATCAAACTCCCTCGCACACACTACCGAACTCATTCACACACGCACTACCAAACTCATTCACACACACACGCACAATCAAACTCTCTCGCGCACAGTACCAAACTCATTCATACACGCACTATCAAACTCTCTCGCGAACACTACCAAATTCATTCACACACGCACTACCAAATTCATTCACACACGCACTACCAAACTCATTCCCACACACACTATCAAACTCTCTCGCGCACACTACCAAACTTATTCACACACGCACTATCAAACTCTCTCGCGCACACTACCAAGCTCATTCACACACGCACTACCAAACTCTCTCGCGCACACTACCAAATTCATTCACACACGCACTACCAAACTCATTCACACACGCACTATCAAACTCTCTCGCACACACTACTAAACTCATTCACACACGCACTATCAAACTCTCTCGCGCGAACTACCGAACTGTTTCCCACACACACTATCAAACTCTCTCGCACACACTACCGAACTTATTCACACACGCACTACCAAACTCTCTCGTGCATACTACCAAGCTCATTCACACACGCACTACCAAACTCTCTCGCGCACACTACCAAGCTCATTCACACACGCACTACCAAACTCATTCACACACGCACTATCAAACTCTCTCGCGCGAACTACCGAACTGATTCCCACACGCACTATCAAACTCTCTCGCGCACACTACCAAACTCATTCACACACGCACTACCAAACACTTTGACACACGCACTATCAAACTCTCTCACGCGCACTACTGAACTCATTCACACACGCACTATCAAACTCTCTCACGCGCACTACTGAACTCATTCACACACGCAACTATCAAACTCTCTCACGCGCACACTACCGAATTGATTCCCACACGCACTATCAAACTTTCTCACACACACTACCAAACTCATTCACACACGCACTACCAAACTCATTCACACACGCACTATCAAACTCGCTTGCACACACTACCAAGCTCATTCACACACGCACTACCAAACTCTCTTGCGCACACTACCAAACTCATTCACACACACACACTATCAAACTCTCTCACTCGCACAGTACCGAACTGATTCCCACAAGCACTATCAAACTCTCTCGTGCGCACTACCGAACTCATTCCCACACGCACTATCAAACTCTAACACGCACACTACCGAACTGATTCCCACACACATTATAAAACTCTCTCGCGCACACTACCAAACTCATTCACACATGCACTATCAAACTCTCTCACGCGCACTACTGAAGTCATTCACACACGCACTATCAAACTCTCTCACGCGCACTACTGAACTCATTCACACACGCACTACCAAACTCTCTCGCGCACATTACTGAACTCATTCACACACGCACTACCAAACTCATTCACACACGCACTATCAAACTCGCTTGCACACACTACCAAGCTCATTCACACACGCACTACCAAACTCTCTTGCGCACACTACCAAACTCATTCACACACGCACTATCAAACTCTCTCACGCGCACTACCGAACTGATTTCCACACGCACTATCAAACTTTCTCGCGAACACTACTGAACTCATTCACACACGCACTATCAAACTCTCTCATGCGCACTACCGAACTGATTCCCACAAGCACTATCAAACTCTCTCGTGCGCACTACCGAACTCATTCCCACAAGCACTATCAAACTCTAACACGCACACTACCAAACTGATTCCCACACACATTATAAAACTCTCTCGCGCACACTACCAAACTTATTCACACACGCACTATCAAACTCTCTCGCGAACACTACCAAACTTATTCACACACGCACTACCAAACTCTCTCGCGCACACTACCAAATTCTCTCGCGCACACTACCGAACTCATTCACACACGCACTACCAAACTCTCTCGCGCACACTACCGAACTCATTCACACACGCACTACAAAACTCATTCACACATGCACTACCAAACTCTCTTGCGCACCCTACCGAACTCATTCACACACGCACTATCAAACTCTCTGGCGCACACTACCAAACTCATTCATACACGCACTACCAGACTCACTCGCGCACACTACCAAACTCATTCACACACGCACTACCAAACTCATTCACACACACACGCACAATCAAACTCTCTCGCGCACAGTACCAAACTCATTCATACACGCACTATCAAACTCTCTCGCGAACACTACCAAACTCATTCACACACGCACTACCAAACTCATTCACACACGCACTACCAAACTCATTCACACACGCACTACCAAACTCATTCACACACGCACTATCAAACTCTCTCGCACACACTACCAAACTCATTCACACACGCACTATCAAACTCTCACGCTCACACTACCGAACTGATTCCCACACACACTATCAAACTCTCTAGCGCACAGTACCAAACTTATTCACACACGCAGTATCAAACTCTCTCGCGCGAACTACCGAACTGTTTCCCACACACACTATCAAACTCTCTCGCACACACTACCGAACTTATTCAAACACGCACTACCAAACTCTCTCGTGCATACTACCAAGCTCATTCACACACGCACTACCAAACTCTCTCGCGCACACTACCAAATTCATTCACACACGCACTACCAAACTCATTCACACACGCACTATCAAACTCTCTCGCGCACACTACCGAACTCATTCACACACGCACTATCAAACTCTCTCGCGCGAACTACCGAACTCATTCCCACACGCACTATCAAACTCTCTCGCGCACACTACCAAACTCATTCATACACGCACTACCAAACACTTTGACACTTTGACACACGCACTATCAAACTCTCTCACGCGCACTACTGAAGTCATTCACACACGCACTATCAAACTCTCTCACGCGCACACAACCGAACTGATTCCCACACGCACTATCAAACTTTCTCACACACACTACCAAGCTCATTCACACACGCACTACCAAACTCTCTTGCGCACACTACCAAACTCATTCACACACACACTATCAAACTCTCTCACTCGCACTACTGAACTCATTCATACACGCACTATCAAACTGTCTCACGCGCACAGTACCGAACTGATTCCCACAAGCACTATCAAACTCTCTCGTGCGCACTACCGAACTCATTCCCACACGCACTATCAAACTCTAACACGCACACTACCGAACTGATTCCCACACACATTATAAAACTCTCTCGCGCACACTACCAAACTCATTCACACATGCACTATCAAACTCTCTCACGCGCACTACTGAAGTCATTCACACACGCACTATCAAACTCTCTCACGCGCACTACTGAACTCATTCACACACGCACTACCAAACTCTCTCGCGCACATTACTGAACTCATTCACACACGCACTACCAAACTCATTCACACACGCACTATCAAACTCGCTTGCACACACTACCAAGCTCATTCACACACGCACTACCAAACTCTCTTGCGCACACTACCAAACTCATTCACACACGCACTATCAAACTCTCACGCTCACACTACCGAACTGATTCCCACACACACTATCAAACTCTCTCGCGCACACTACCAAACTTATTCACACACGCAGTATCAAACTCTCTCGCGCACACTACCAAATTCATTCACACACGCACTACCAAACTCATTCACACACGCACTATCAAACTCTCTCGCGCACACTACCGAACTCATTCACACACGCACTATCAAACTCTCTCGCGCGAACTACCGAACTGATTCCCACACGCACTATCAAACTCTCTCGCGCACACTACCAAACTCATTCATACACGCACTACCAAACACTTTGACACTTTGACACACGCACTATCAAACTCTCTCACACGCACTATCAAACTCTCTCACGTGCACTACCGAACTGATTTCCACACGCACTATCAAACTTTCTCGCGAACACTACTGAACTCATTCACACACGCACTATCAAACTCTCTCATGCGCACTACCGAACTGATTCCCACACGCACTATCAAACTCTCTCACGCACACTACTGAACTCATTCACACACGTACTATCAAACTCTCTTGCGCACACTACCGAACTCATTCACACACGCACTACCAAACTCATTCACACACGCGCTATCAAACTCTCTCGCACACACTACCAAGCTCATTCACACACGCACTACCAAACTCTCTTGCGCACCCTACCGAACTGATTCCCACAAGCACTATCAAACTCTCTCGTGCGCACTACCGAACTCATTCCCACACGCACTATCAAACTCTAACACGCACACTACCAAACTGATTCCCACACACATTATAAAACTCTCTCGCGCACACTACCAAACTTATTCACACACGCACTACCAAACTCTCTCGCGCACACTACCAAATTCTCTCGCGCACACTACCGAACTCATTCACACACGCACTACCAAACTCTCTCGCGCACACTACCGAACTCATTCACACACGCACTACAAAACTCATTCACACATGCACTACCAAACTCTCTTGCGCACCCTACCGAACTCATTCACACACGCACTATCAAACTCTCTGGCGCACACTACCAAACTCATTCATACACGCACTACCAGACTCACTCGCGCACACTACCAAACTCATTCACACACGCACTACCAAACTCATTCACACACACACGCACAATCAAACTCTCTCGCGCACAGTACCAAACTCATTCATACACGCACTATCAAACTCTCTCGCGAACACTACCAAATTCATTCACACACGCACTACCAAACTCATTCACACACGCACTATCAAATTCCCTCGCACACACTACCAAACTTATTCACACACGCACTACCAAACTCATTCACACACACACGCACAATCAAACTCTCTCGCGCACAGTACCAAACTCATTCATACACGCACTATCAAACTCTCTCGCGAACACTACCGAACTGATTCCCACACACACTATCAAACTCATTCACACACACACGCACAATCAAACTCTCTCGCGCACAGTACCAAACTCATTCATACACGCACTATCAAACTCTCTCGCGAACACTACCAAATTCATTCACACACGCACTACCAAACTCATTCACACACGCACTATCAAATTCCCTCGCACACACTACCAAACTTATTCACACACGCACTACCAAACTCATTCACACACACACGCACAATCAAACTCTCTCGCGCACAGTACCAAACTCATTCACACACGCACTACCAAATTCATTCACACACGCACTACCAAACTCATTCACACACGCACTATCAAACTCTCTCGCACACACTACCAAACTCATTCACACACGCACTATCAAACTCTCACGCTCACACTACCGAACTGATTCCCACACACACTATCAAACTCTCTCGCGCACACTACCAAACTTATTCACACACGCAGTATCAAACTCTCTCGCGCGAACTACCGAACTGTTTCCCACACACACTATCAAACTCTCTCGCACACACTACCGAACTTATTCACACACGCACTACCAAACTCTCTCGTGCATACTACCAAGCTCATTCACACACGCACTACCAAACTCTCTCGCTCACACTACCAAATTTATTCACACACGCACTACCAAACTCATTCACACACGCACTATCAAACTCTCTCGCGCACACTACCGAACTCATTCACACACGCACTATCAAACTCTCTCGCGCGAACTACCGAACTGATTCCCACACGCACTATCAAACTCTCTCGTGCACACTACCAAACTCATTCACACATGCACTATCAAACTCTCTCACGCGCACTACTGAACTCATTCACACACGCGCTATCAAACTCTCTCACGCGCACTACTGAACTCATTCACACACGCACTACCAAACTCATTCACACACGCACTACCAAACTCTCTTGCACACTACCAAACTCATTCACACACACACTTCCAAACTCTCTCGCGCACACTACCAAGCTCATTCACACACGCACTATCAAACTCTCTCGCGCACACTACCAAACTCATTCACACACGAACTATCAAACTCTCTCGCGCACACTACTAAACTCATTGACACACACACTACCAAACGCATTGCTTTTGTCAGGCAGCCGATTCCTGCGGCGCTGCATGAAGTCGAACAAGCCTATTATCTCGATATGAAAAAATGAGCGCGTCGCACCGCATGGCTTCCATTATGAGCACACATGCCACGTGTCTACATTTGAAATAACGAACTTGAGCACGCAAAAGACACGATATGTGAACGGCCCCTTAGAGGCCTTTTTTACTTTTGTTAATTGTATAATAAATAAAAAGAAAACAAATGGATAAAATACAAAAAGATTAGAAAAGCTATTTTTTATCATTATTTTTTTTTAAGAATAGAATTAGAATAGTGTGCTAGAGTTAGAGGGTCAGATAAAGATGGAAGAGGTGTGTTTTTAGCTGATTCTTGAAGATGGCTAAGGACTCAGCTGCTCGGATTGAGTTGGGCGGGTCATTCCACCAGGAGGGAACAGTTAATTTAAAAGTCTGTGAAAGTGATTTTGTGCCTCTTTGGGATGAACAATAAAGCACCGTTCATTTGCAGAACGCAAGCTTCTAGAGGGCACATAAGTCTGAAGTAATGAATTTAGGTAAAGAGGTGCAGAGCCAGAGGTGGTTTTGTAGGCAAACATTAATGCTTTGAATTTTAAGCGAGCAGCTATTGGTAGCCAGTGCAAATTGATAAACAGAGGTGTGACGTGCATTCTTTTCGGCTCATTAAAAATTATTCTTGCTGCCACGTTCTGGTTTAATTGTAAAGGTTTGAAAGAACTGGCAGGGAGACCTGCCAAGAGAGCATTGCAATAGTCAAGTCTGGACAGAACAAGAGCTTGAACAAGGAGTTGTAAAGCATGTTCCGAAAGAAAGGGCCTGATCTTCTTGATGTTAAATAAAGCAAATCTGCAGGACCGGTTTTGGCAATGTTGTCTGAGAAAGTCAGCTGATCATCAATCATAACTCCCAAGATTTTTGGCTTTAATTTACACAATGCTTCTCCTCGTTCATTTTGACCTTTGGCGAGTCCCGTAACTGTTTTTTCGTTGCGCTGCCACTGCACTTTCATCATGGATGTAGAGCTTTCTGAGGAAAAAATAAAATTAAATCATAAAGAAGATCCCGATCACGGAAATTAGCAGAGTTAGGTGAGCATTTAACCTTCATCAACTAGATTGGAACTTTTGAAAGACAAACTTTGTTTATTTGATGTTTATTTAGTCTTATCTTAAAGGGTTACTCCACCCCAAAATGAAAATTTTGTTATTAATCACTTACCCCCATGTCGTTCCAAACCTGTAAAAGCTTCGTTCATCTTCGGAACACAATTTAAAGGGGTGCGATTTCTTGTTTTCCTTTTCTTTAGAGTGTTACGTAGCTGTTTGTGCTTGTATAAGATCTACAGAGTTACAAAGCTCAAAGTCTCCCAACAAAAGGATTTATTCTATCTAAAAGAGAAGGCTGATCCAGACCGGGCTAAAACATCTCATTCAAACACGCCCCCACATGTCTACGTCACTATGTGGAAATATTTGCATAATGGAGCTCAAATGTTCACGCAAAGAAAGAAGGCGTGGTTTCAGTAACCGCAGTAGTGTTGATGCAGCCATGTCAGGGAGACTCTGTGTGTTTCTGCGTGAAAGCAAAAGCACTTTATTTGGCCTTCCGAAAATAGATGCAATTAGGAATCATTGGTTAAGATTTGTTTACAGCAGAACAGCACAACCCAAATGTGCGAATTTGTGCAATGCATTTTATGGACGACAGTTTCAAGAACCTAGGAGAGTACAAGGCTGACTGTGCACAAAGGCTGTTTCAAAAAAAAAAAAAAAAAAAAATGTATATATGGATACGCTTTCTACATTTGTTTATGTTTTCATTTGAACGAAAACAGTGTGTCCGTGTTGTGCGGCTGACACAGAACAGCGTATGCTGTTTGTGTCCAGCAGATATTCTCTAAAATGGCGCTACGCTGACGCAGAGAAGACGAATTGTTGAATAAAGTCATTCTTCGCGTACAAAAAGTATTCTCGTAGCTTCGTAAAATTACGGTTGAACCACTGATGGCAGATGGACTATTTTGATGATGTCTTTCATACTTTTCTGGGCCTTGACAGTGTTAATTGTTTGGCAGTCAATGGGAAAGTCACTAGCCTCCCGATTTTCATCCAAAATATCTTAAATTGTGTTCTGAAGACGAACAAAGCTTTTACGGGTTTGGAACGACATGGGGGTAAGTGATTAATGACAAAATTTTAATTTTGGGGTGGAGTAACCCTTTAAAATGTAAAAGAGTTCAGGATGGACAGATAGATAGATAGATCGATAGATAGATAGATAGATAGTTGCTAGGCAGGGTGTAAGGTGTTTTGGGTGGTTGCTAAGGTTTTGCTATGCACAACAGTTGCTAGGGTGTTCTGGGTGATCTTCTGTAAGATCCTCATATCCATGAAGCCTTTTGTGCATAAAAGAAACTCAGATTTGGAAAACTAATGGTATGTCAGTGATTTGCCATTTCTTTGACAAATGTAAAAGTTTTGATGCCCTCAAACCCTGAGTAATGTTAGTAAAGCACCTTGTTTGTGTAGTAATGCCGGACCTGCTCTTGTGTTTAACACAGTGTCCGACTCTGATATCCACTGAACGAGCATCAGCTGTCATGGCACTTCACCACTGATCACACATTTCTTTTTTGTAGGATAAGAAACATTATTTCTACCATCACCAATAGCCAATGTTTTGCCAACGTCATCCGGCTAACCCTCGCACTCAACGTCATATTCATCATTTACGTGGTTGATTGGGGACTGAACGATCTTTCTCCTTCCCTCTACGTAAGTATCGAGATGCACGGTATAATGGTGCTACGGTTGTACCACGATGCACAGGCCTCACAACGCCACAGCATTTTCACTAGTTGTAGTTGTAACTACAACAGAGCATTAAAGGGATACTTCACCCAAAAATGAAAATTCTGTCATTAATTACTCACCCTCATGTCGTTCCAAACCCATAAGACCTTTGTTCATCTTCAGAACACAAATTAAGATATATTTGATTAAATCCGAGAGCTCTCTGACTCTCCATAGACAGCAAGTTTACAACCACGATCAAGGTCCAGAAACGTAGCAAAGACATCTGTAAAATAGTCCATGTGACATCAGTGGTTCAACCATAATTTTTTCGAAACTACGATAATACTTTTTGTGTGCAAAGAAAACAAAAATAACTTTATTCAACAATTCTTCTCCTTCTCATCCTGTCTGTAGCGGTGGCTGCCATTGTGGACAGTATCATGATGCATGTGCTTGCTTCCGCTTCATGTAAACAATGGTTGAATAAAATAGTCATTTTTGTTTTCTTTGCACACTAAAAGTATTCTCGTAGCTTTGTAAAATTACACACATGATCTCTTAACAGTCATTTACTGGTTATTTACCAGTAAAGTCTGTATGTGTGAAAGGGGCTAATGTCATGAAACATGACACATGTACTGAATCAGCGTTAGCCAATAGAGGCATATTTATTGAAAACAACAGGAAAAATAAGCAGCACATGACCTAAAAGAACAAACCTAATAACCTACACTAAACAGAATACCATGTAAAAGTCAGCATATTATAAACAGGGGTTGCGTTAACTGAAAATAGTCTTTAATTTACTAAAGTAAATAAAAAACTAACAATAAGGCCGTGTGTCTCGCCAGCCTCAGGAAAAACAGCTTTTGGCCAGCTGAAAATTCCAGGCACTCTGCTGAAGACGCCCAGCTGTGAGCGCTTGAGAGCACAGCATCTTTTTCAGTTGAGACACCGTGGTTATGATACGAAAATCCACTGAAGTAATGGCAGACGCATCGCAAATGAAATGTTTCTCCAAGCAATATTTTTTTTTATAACAAAATTATGGTAGTCCATCAATTTCATCTGGTAAAGATGTAAATACTCATTGACAAGCAATATTAACTTCTCCATTGTTGTTCAGTCATAGTAGAAGCAGGGTGTTACAGTTGGTCGGTATTGGTCCCGCCCCTCCTCCACTGTGATTGGTTAGCTGACTAAAAAGTGACAGTAATGAGTGCTGCGTTTCACATTCTTCAACTCTCATGCCCCGTTCTATGGAGCGAATTTTGTGCCATTATTCATCAAACAAATACAGCGTTTTGCAAATAAACACGATCTGCTTTGCAAAGGAACACTCGGCTCACAAACAAACAGAAAGCAATTTGCAAATACAAAAGTCAGTTTGAGCGAAAACCCAGTGGTGTTTACAAATAAATGTAATGTGTTTTACAAATATAAATAAATGGACCCCGCATCATATTTCACAAATAAATACAGTCAATCCTACAAATCGCATTTAACCCTTGAACAAATACCAAATCCAGTGCATACAAATGCATACCTCTCTGTTACGGTTGCGAGAGACACGCCCTCTTATGAGATTCTCTCCACTTGATTTTCTCACAAAAGCATTTAGGCGATTTTCTCACAAATGCATTTTAGACAGATTTTCTCACAAAAGCAGTTGCGCAACTTCCTCTTCCAAGACAGCAGATGGCGCTATGGGTCAATTTACCTTAATCTCCTGGGGGAAGCCCTGAAATGAGTGCTTAAGGCTACAGCTGAGAGAGCTGACAAAAATGAGCAGTGAACAGGTGAGTTTCTGTCTTACTGTATCTATAATTGACCTTTTTTGAGGTTCATTTTCAGATTGTTAGTTACATATGTAGACAACAAGCCACATTAGCACTTCTCCACTATCTCTAGGTTATAGTCTATAGCAGGGATCCTCAAATCTGGCCCACGAGATCCACTTTCCTGCAGAGTTTAGCTGTAACCCTAATCAAAGACACCTGAACATGCTAATCAATGTCTTCAGGATCATTAGAAAATCACAGACAGATGAGTTTGATCAGGGTTGGAGCTAAACTCTGCAGTGGATTGGCCCTCCAGGGTAAGATTTGAGGAACCCTGGTCTATAGGGAATCAAGCTATGTCTAACCATAACCACGTTTAATTATATATATTTATATATATATAAATAAAACATTGATTAATTATGAAAATGAATAGTATGTCTACATGGAAATAGTCCATGTCTGTTTCTTTCATTGTCCATATTGTCTACTCAACAATATTTAATTTAATTGAAAAGTAATAATAATTTGGGCAATGCATACATCACAGGCAAGTTAAGAAACAATTGTAGATTTTTTTTTTTTTTGTTCTATTCTTCAATGTTATATTACCAATAAAGCTGAATTCCAACGAACTATATAAATAAAATAAATAAATGAGTGAATGAATGAATTAATGGATTAAGATCCTTTTAAAATTAGAGAAAAAAAGGGTTACATACGTATGCAGAGTGAAATTTATTTCTGAGTCCCCTCTTTTGTTTCATTTTCAGATTCTTAACAGGAAATAACACTCTTTCTAGTACACTACGGTCTTGTATTACAAATTGCATTTTATCTAAACTACTTACAAGTTTTCATTAATGTTTAGCAAATTGTAATTCAGCATATATAATAGCATATTGCAATATTAATTTATCTTACCATCTGTCTGTGTCTGTCCATTGAGCCCATCTCCCAGGTGGTTTCCACAATGCTGGAGAGACTTCAGTCTGGACTTATCCACATTCTCAGTCGGCAGCCTCTGAACCTAGACTACTTACAGTTTATATGCACCCAGGAGATGGTGTTGTGTAGTGCATTTTCTGAACAGATTTCTCTACCTGAGAGTATTATGGATGGTCTCACACACCTGTACAGATTAGTTACCCAGCACAAATCAAATCAAGTCCTGGAATTGTTCGTTGAAGCCAGTCACGGAGCAGCTGGACATCCACACTTTCAAGTGTCCCAAGATTACCTTGTGCATCTTCTTCATCAAGGTCTCAAAGTTTCCTGGATTGCCAGTCTTCTCGGAGTGTCTAGGCGGACGGTTTAGAGAAGAATGGCAGAGTTAAACATAACTGTTAGAGGGCTATACAGTACTTTATCTGATTCAGAACTTGATAACCTCATTGCAGAAATAAAAGAAGACATGCCACATGCAGGTTATTGGCTTAAGGGGATTTTGCAAGCCAGGGGTCATCGGGTGCAGTGGGAGAGAGTGAAGGCCTCAATGCATCGAGTTGACACCATTGGGATCCTGTCCCGTTTGAACATGTTAGGGTGTGTTGTGCGCCGGAAATACTCTGTCACTGGACCGAAAGCACTAGTACACGTCGATACAAACCACAAACTGATCCGGTGAGTGTATGTATGTCTCTGTCTGCCTTTATCTATCTATGTTAATTAAGTAGACTAAAAATATGCGTGTCTGTTTGTCTAATCTAAGCAATCCTGTCTATCTGTCTGTATCTATCAAGCAGTCTATCACAAACTTTTCATTGCAGGGTATGTTGTTGTCTAAAAGAAATGCTGAACTGTATAATGAGAGCTGTCTATTGAATATCTAGGTACAATATAGTCATCTTTGGTGGCATCGATGGATTTTCTAGAAAGCTAATAATAATATATTATAAAACAAGTCAACACAAAGTCAGCTTAACCAAACCTTTTTCACTGATTTATATCCCGTTGATTTTTTCTATAGATCATGTACCTAGGTGCAGCAAATAACAACCTGTCATCTACAGCCTTGGCCTTCTTCCAGCAGTCAGTTGAACATTATGGATTTCCCCTGAGGTATTTAAATAAACGATTAAGTAGTATTTGCAGCAACAGCTATGTATATAGTAAAATATATTTCAAAAGGAACATTTTTAAAATGCAGTTTAAATACAGAGGAAAACTCACATTTGTGTACTATATGAGTGTGTCTGTGTAGTTTTTTTATTAACCCTTCTGATTCTAGCTGTTAAAGTATTGAGCTGAAATTCCAACTGTTACATTTAGAAATTTAGAATTTTAGTTGGGTGTCTAAAATGAAGCAACATAAAACAGAAGGGTTTGACAATAAAAATGTTGTAAATGCTGCATTTATTCACTAATCATATATTTATTGCTTAGCATGATCACGGTTTATTAATTCTTCTATAGAGTAAGAGCTCAAATCTCCCTTTTCTGTCAAAGATACTAGAAAAGGTAGTATCCTCACAATTATATTCCTTCTTAGAGAAAAATGGTATCTGTGAGGAATTCCAGTCAGGATTTAGACCGTATCATAGTACTGAGACTGCTCTCATTAGAGTTACAAATGACCTGCTTCTATCATCTGATCATGGTTGTATCTCTTTATTAGTTCTACTGGATCTTAGCGCTGCGTTCGACACTATCGACCACAACATTCTTTTGAATAGACTAGAAAACTTAGTTGGCATTAGTGGAAGTGCCTTAGCATGGTTCAAATCGTACTTATCTGACCGCCATCAGTTCGTAGCAGTAAATGAAGAGGTATCATATCGATCACAAGCGCAGTATGGAGTACCTCAAGGCTCAGTACTAGGGCCGTTACTTTTCACGCTTTACATGTTACCCTTGGGAGATATTATCAGGAGACATGGTGTTAGCTTTCACTGTTATGCTGATGATACTCAGCTCTATATTTCTTCACGGCCCAGTGAAACACACCAAATTGAGAAACTAACGGAATGTATAGTCGATATAAAAAACTGGATGACGAGTAACTTCTTACTGCTAAATTCTGAAAAAACAGAGGTGTTAATTATCGGACCTAAAAACCCCACATGTAATAACCTAGAACACTATCTAACACTTGACGGCTGCTCTGTCAATTCTTCTTCATCAGTTAGGAACCTAGGTGTGCTGTTTGATAGCAATCTTTCATTTGAAAGCCATGTTTCTAGTATCTGTAAAACTGCGTTTTTCCATCTCAAAAACATATCTAAATTGCGACCTATGCTCTCAACGTCAAATGCAGAAATGCTAATTCATGCGTTTATGACCTCAAGGTTAGACTATTGTAATGCTTTACTGGGTGGTTGTTCTGCACGCTTGATCAATAAACTACAGTTGGTCCAAAATGCAGCAGCTAGAGTCCTTACTAGAACCAGGAAGTATGACCATATTAGCCCGGTTCTGTCAACACTGCACTGGCTCCCTATCAAACATCGGATAGATTTTAAAATCTTGTTAATTACTTATAAAGCCCTGAATGGCTTAGCTCCTCAGTACTTGAGCGAGCTCTTATCACATTATAGTCCTCCATGTCTGCTGCGTTCTCAAAACTTTGGCCATTTGATAATACCTAGAATATCAAAATCGACTGCGGGCGGCAGATCCTTTTCCTATTTAGCGCCCAAACTCTGGAACAATCTACCTAACACTGTTCGGGAGGCAGACACACTGTGTCAGTTAAAATCTAGATTAAAGACACATTTCTTTAACCTGGCTTACACATAACACACTAATACACTTCTATTATTCAAATCCGTTAAAGGATTGTTAGGCTGCATTAATTAGATCAACCGGAACCGGGAACACTCCTCATAACACACGATGTACTCGTTACATCGTAAGAAGAATGGCATCTACGCTAATATTTGTCTGTTTCTTTATTATTCTGTTTCTCAGTCCGTGTCCGGATCAGATGGCGCCGGGAGATGATGTCTGCGACCCTGACCGTCGGCGGAGGCCGGACACCTGGATGAGCCCCGGGGACATATCCCCAGTGAAGACCTCGACTTAAATACAATAAAACTTAAAATTAAACAAAATAACTATAATATAATAAAATACCTAACTACATAATACTATTATTGTTAGAAATTGCAACAATATAAAAATAGAAATAGAATACATTTATACATTTAAAATTTAATTAATACAATAAGTAAAAAAATAAATAATAATATCCTGGCCAGAGGAGAACTGGCCCCCTGACTGAGCCTGGTTTCTCCCAAGGTTTTTTTTCTCCATTCTGTCACAGAGGGAGTTTTGGTTCCTTGCCGCTGTCGCCTCTGGCTTGCTCAGTTGGGGACACTTAATTTCTAACGATTATCGTCAATTTGATTTCATATATACTATTTAAACTAAACTGAGCTTGACAATGACATCTCTGAATTCAATAATGAAATGCCTTTAACTGAAAATTGAGTGTTTAATCTTATTATTATACATTACTGACACTCTATCCTCCAATTTGATACTGTTAAGTGCTTTGACACAATCTGTATTGTTAAAAGCGCTATATAAATAAAGGTGACTTGACTTGACTTAAGAGGTGACCATGGTGTTGAGAATGTCGACATAGCACGCCTGATGTTCAGTGTACGGGGCACAGGAAGGTCCAGCTTTATAGCTGGAAAGAGTGTCCACAATCAGAGGCAGGTTATTTTTCTCTTCTCATCAAGTGTATGATATTCCCTTTTTGTGTTGCATTAGTTGTTCGTAGGATTTTGTTTGTCTGTAGGACACATTTGGTTTAAAGGTCCATTGCTTTTAGATGGGAAATGTATCATGTTTCTTGGCATTAGATTAGTGTTAAAACACAGAATTAATCATTATAATGAGACAACCAAAATTATCAGTTTTTTTGTTTTTGTTTTCCCCACAATTCTAATTGCTGTTCTTTTAAATAAAAGTGTTATAAAACCTGTCCTGTTGATGATTATTTGCAATCGCTTTCTTAGTAATAAAGTAATGATGAATCTGCATAAATCTGTATATGTTTGGAATGAGACTAACTTAATAAATACATTTAATTATTTATAAAATATCACTCATACTTTTTCAGGATTGAGAGGCTTTAGAGAGACGTGTGGTGTGCTGTAACTGCCATATATTACAGTGTGCTGCACTCACTGGAAGATGACTGGTTGCTTGACCTAACAACATGCATCTTTATAGCTGCCATTACGTGTTCCTGCCCAGAATACAAGCTAGTCTGGATACATTTCATGATGGTTGGGTAGGGGCGGTTCAAAGGGGGGGCCAGTGCCCCCCTGTCAACAAGCTTGGCCCCTCCTTTGGCCCCCCCTAAATTTGGAATCATATTACAGCAAACAATTTTGGGTGAAATGGCAGTTTGTCCTGTAAACTATATGTATATAAAAAGAAAACAATCATCAGCTGCTAAATTCAAATCTGCGTTCGCTGGCTGGCACAGAGCCAGAGGTACGCACGTTTTTGTAGCATTGCGCATTATAACCAATCACATACGATTCTGTTGAGCTTATGAATACAAGTACCAATCAGAGGCGTTCAGATGAGTCATTGATAAACATGCTGTCACCACGCGCACTGGCTGACTGAATTCTAATTCTCTCATCAGAAACAACAAAGTGAAGAAGTACGAATGCAAGTATGATATTAATTTCACAGTGTAAACAGCTTTAGAGATTATTATGATAGTTTTTGAGTGTGCTTGAACTTGCTGGACTGAAGTGAATATGTTCTTTGATATTGTAAACGTTCTCTCTTTTTGTACAATGAAAGTGTTATAGGCTAATTAGTAACTTACAATGTTTTTGTTAAATTCACATTAAATACAAAGTCAGTCATATTAAAAGTATTTTATGGCATGACACCCATATCTGGTACTTAAGTAAAAAGACGGGCTTTTATGTGGTTAATAGATTACAGTATTAGGCTTTGCCCGTCGCCCATTATAGACCAAATAACAATCTATAATGGTGCAAAATGCATTTACTTACACATATTTGAGAATCGAGATATTTCATGATATACATTAGGGATATATCGAATAAAAAAATAAAATAAATAAAACCCGTGCTGAAAAAAAACAAAAAAAAACAGACACCATTACAAACTGATTATAATGGGACTTGCAATGGTTTTGCTGGTTATAATGGGACTTGTATTGGTTTTACTGGAAATGTAATGGATCCTGTTGGTCTCTACTGGTAATTGGTTGCCTTCTATTGGTGGCTTGTTAAAACCAATAAATCCTAATGGAATATGTCCTAAAACACACTACAGAAAACCATGTTTTAATGGTTAAATGTTGATGGTTTGTAATGGTATTTGTAGTGTAAACCATTAAAATTTTCTGTGATGGTTTTATTGGGGTTTTTTGTTAGTTTTTTTCAGTAGAGACATAAGTCTATATCAGTTATTCAGTGGTATTGTGGTTGCTGTGTGTCACAATGTGTTAAATAAATGAAACATGATGAAATATTTAATTTAGTTGAAATTGTTATAGATTACTTCCAGAGATTGCAGTGATACATGACATGGTGAAAAATGACTGAATGAATAATACTTAAAGTAGGTTAAGATGAATTTAAAAATTGTGCCCCATAAAAGCACGTGTCCCCCCCGTTACCGTGGTCTAGAACCGCCCCTGTGGTTGGGACAACCACCCAATTACAACCGAGGGGAACATAACACCCAATCAGCTATGGGAGATGGGATACATTCAACATCCGGTGGCAGAGCCAGAGCTTGAAAATCCTGAGGTAATGAAATGCAAAATGTCATCAAACAAATGAAAAATCTTAATTTTAATATTGATCAATTCCAGAGGTCTTCAGCCCCGCTCCTGGGGTCCCACTATCCTGGGGAGTTTAGCTCCAACCCTAATCAAACACACCTAAAGCAGCTAATCAAGCTCTTTAGGATCACTTGAAACTACACATGCAGGTGTGCTGAAGCAGGTTGGAAATAAACTTTGCAGGACAGTGGGTCCCCAGGAGCAGGGTTGAAGACCTCTGATCTATTCATATTTGAAGAAAAAGGCAAAATGTTTTTTTTTATTTTTTAGTACCTGGTTTGTTTCATTCCTCTGAGCATTGCAACAACATCTGTTGAAGACAGAAATTTTACCTTGCCTAGGCGATGTTAGTCAAATATTTAGATAAGCTCCATTATATAAATTGCTGATATAAAGAAAGCATATAACATTATCCATGAAGTAATTAAATATAAATTATACATAAAAACAATATTATTCAATTTTATAATTTCTGTTTCAGGAACTGTATCTTCAACATCTTGACCGGGAGGACTGTGGCCTGCCTTATGACCCACAACATGGAGTCATTGTTCCCAGAGGTGAAATCATGTTGAGCCTGGAAGAACTAGCTGGACTTCAATCAGCCATTGATCCCATGGGACCATCAACGTCATATGGCACTGATATCTATCTGGCAACCACTCACTATATCCAACACATACTGGGCAAACAGTGAAGAATTTAAAAAAAAAAAAAGTTTAACCTTGTTTGTATACATTAAACTTTAAAGAAACAAACAGGAAAGAACAGACTGTGACTGCATGCAAAATATACTCCAAACACTGACGTTACAGTATAAGAACAGCTTGTACAGTACATACTGTGCAAAGAGTGAAGATCAGTTGTTTTTCTTTTCAAACTCTTTTGAACAGGTCAAACTGTAAGTAAACAACTTTAAAAGGAATGAAAAATCTTTGTGACTGCATGTCAAGATAAAAAAAAAAAAAAAAAAAAAAGTATATGAACAGGTCGTATGCCACACTGTACAAAAAAAGAGAACAATTTTGATTTTATTCTCTTCAACCTGTTTTATCCCCCCTCACCATCCATGAACTGGGATTAGATAAAATGAATAAACATGGATAATTTGACAGTTACTAAAACAAGGCATACTACTGTGAAAGAATTGTAATTACATCAGCCCAAATCCTATATCTACGGTATTGATGCAGGCAAGTAATTCTTACTTGAATGCTGGGAAGTCGTGATATCATGATGGAAGCCTTAGGGTCTCAAAGCATGTGGATGCCTTAGGTAGGTTACAGTGGGTTACCTCCAGTTTGAGTGAAGTAGTGGGAACTTCCCAGCCAACCCAGAACTTAATGAGGGCCTTCAGTTCAGTACTGGGTGCTGTGAAAATGAAGACGCAAATCAAAACGTGCGTGTATAAATGTGTGTGTGTGTGTGTGTGTGTGTGTGTGTGTGTGTGTGTGTGTGTGACAACTACATATAAAAAAATTATTTAATGATGAATTATAAATACAGTATATACAAATAATGACTGAATTGAAATTAATTCTGTACCACTTTCAATGAACTGACGAAGGTAGCCAGCAACCCGACTCTTATCTTCCAAAGAGCATTCATCATCGTCATCATCATTTTTCACCATGGTAGGCCAGCTGATGCTGTTTATGACACTACAGATAAAAATGCCAAATTCAACAAACAAAAATTAACATAAACTGTAATCAATTACACGTAGAGCAACAAGAATCACAGGAGATAGGCAAGCCAATTTGGAGCATTATTAGAGGTATGTCTTATTCCAGTGGTTCTTAATCATGTTCCTGGGGACCCCCAGCTCTGCACATTTTGTATGTGTCTTTTATCTGACACACTCAGTTTAGTTCTTGGAGTCTATCCTAGTGAGCTGACAATCTTAGTGATCTCAATGAGCTGAAGATTCCCCTAGGAACAGGATTTAGAACCACTATCTTACTCCATTTAATTAAGATTCAAACTTCTCTGAGATTATTACCAAAATTACATACCACCAAGGTCAACACATCATCTATCTCGCATGGAAAAACGACTGGAAGCACATCTGGGCGTTGAAGTAGTGGCCACAGAATTGTCTCCTTCAGTCCTTTTTGAAGTTGCTTGATTTGCCTCATAGTTCGTCCAATAACCTAGTAAGAAAAAAAAGATATAAGAACATTACAGAAAGGGCCAAGAGTCAAAAATATTCAACAAATGTTCAAATGCATACTACCGCATGATGTAGAAGCCTCTCATAAAGCCATCGTCGATTAGCACTGTTCACTGGAGGAAGGTCCCACGAGAAGCACAAATCATTGATGCTCTCCTTCTCATCAGGTGCTAGTTCAGAGTCCCCTTCAAGCTGAAAGTCACATAAATTCATTCATATTTTTACTATTAAATAAGATAATGTTCTCAATTATTCACATTTGATGGTTAAACAACTGTACCACAATAAATATCCAAATGCAGAATACATACCAGCATAATTTTCTTACGCAAATCAAAATCTGGACAATCTGACATCTGTACAACAGCTGTTTCAGCACTGCCACCAGAAATTACATGGACAACAGCAGGGCTAAGTCCTGACAAGGGTGGGCCTCCATGTAGAAAGCAGTGACCGATCATTCTACCAGCCATCAGAAACAGGTCACTATCCACCAGATGTGCAGATGAAGATGGTACAAGATCTGGCTCGCCATCAAAAAACCTTGTAATATAAGCATTTCCTGAAAAACAAGAAAACAAGGTATTTTGTGGTCAGACACTAAAGGAGACCAAATTTAAGCACTGTTGACTCGGACATTGACGAAGTGTGGGTATACCAAGGTTTAGGTGAAAACCACATTTCAGTTTTTGTGTAGTCATTGAAAATAAGAAACGGTTTACACCCTCTCTAATAGCAGGATCCCCTAGGGGGAAAAAAAAAAAAATTGTATTTATTGTTCTTATGTACTTCATGTAATTATTCTCTCCACAAAATATCTTAAACTTGAGTAAAACACACCTTCAAGCCTAGTTTTCAGAGGACATGCCCAATTCACATTACATGCTTTGTAAAAAGCGATGAGAGGGGGGAAAGGGAAAGGGAAGTGGTATGTGGCCAAGTATGGTGACCCATACTTGGAATTTGTGCTCTGCATTTAACCCATCCAAGTGCACACACACAGTAGTGAACATGCACCTGGAGCAGTGGGCAGCCAATGCTGCGGCGCCCGGGGAGCAGTTGGGGGTTTTGGTGCCTTGCTCAAGGGTCTCACCTCAGTCGTGGTATTGAGGGTACACCTACAATCCCTGTCGGACCTGAGACTCGAACGCACGACCTTTGGGTTACAAGTCCGACTCTCTATCCATTAGGCCACGACTGCCCCCCTTTTTTTTTAATTTTTTTTTTTTAAAGGGGAAAAAGAGAGGCTTCTTGGTCCGAGATGCTGCTTGTAAGGTCAACATGCAAGTACAGTGGTTAGTTTAAGTTTAACTAAACTAAGTAAATATTTTAAAATTTGTGTTAATCAACGTAAATGTAATGATGTACAAAATGTGCTCGTTAAGACTTACAGGCATTCTGAGTACTTGCTACCAAGCAATCACTTGTTTCTTCTTCTGCCTCCTAAACAGAAAAAACAAACTGTCAGCCAAAGAATTCAATTTAAATGTAATTAAATCAAAGCACATATTTTCACAAAAACAAAATGCATGTTAAATGATTATTCCAAATAGTTAAACAGTTAAATCGTTATTCCAACTTACTTGGTCACTGTCTGGCTTGCTACAGGACTCTATATGCAGAGCCAGAGCTTGTAATGGCAAAGTTTCACCACGTCTTGCATTGTGATTTTGGCATTTTGCTGAACTCTGGGGCATCAAAAGGAAGCGGTGCAGTATCAATTTCATCCTGAAGTGGAATAATGAAAAGCATATGCCTTCCATTATTAGATGAGCTCTTAAGAAGCTTTGCTGTGTATCCCTCAGATTCTGGTGGGATCACCGTCAATTTTCTCTGGCCACTTCCACCTTCAATAAATGAATAAGACTTGGAATAATTTGTGAATTGTCTATGCTTTTTAATGCACTAAGCTATCAGTAGTAGTACTGGCTAAAAAAAAAAAAAAAAAAAAAAAAAAAAAAAAAAATCACACAAACAATGAAGATATGTTAAGAAACACAAAGGACATACAATAATTAAAGAAGGGATAATGGCTTATAACTACTGACCTGACCCCTTGTATACAAGCCATTCACCCATTAAGTTCTCTATTTTAGGATACTCAACTGTAAGAGCTGCTGTAATCTACAAACAAAAAGCTTCAGCAATGCACATATCCAATACATGGATCCTGCTTACAAATACTGTATTTAAAAAATCTCACCTCAGCATGGTTGCTGTTGTCAGGTAGTGAAATATGGCGTTTACCTAACCCTGCCATTAAGAATTTAAGTTCTTGAGATCCTTGTGGGGTCCTATCTGTTGGTGCTGGGAGTAAGTAAAGCTGAAGGCTAGTATGCTTTGATGGGGCTGCAACAGCTTTTGTCACAGGAGTTGGAAATCTGCGTTTGCCGCCGTTTCTTTCTTTTCTGAACATACTAGGAAATGACCTGTTGAAGGTATTCAAAAGAAGGTGAAGCAATATTTTCAGGATTTATAAACATGTATTTGTATGCAAAGAAATCATTATGATTTAAGAAAGTATATGTAACCTAGTCATCTCTTGTTGAATGCTGGGCTGTCTAATTCCCTGATTCTGTCTGCCAGACTGATTCGGAGTCAAACCCCGGGATTGGCTCGGACTCTGAACCTGTTGTTCCTGACCAACTGTTGCTGTTATGAGACAGCAAATTTCTTGCTGCACTTTCAATAACTGCATACTCTGGCTGTTAAAACAAAAAAAGAAAATAAAATAAAATAAATAAAACTGTCAGTATTATAGGGGTATAGCAATACATTAGTGTCACAATAGAGTTTGACACACAATACTGATCTTGAAATACAGTACAATACACTCACATATTTTGAACAAATTCAAAATAGACTTAAAATAGTATATTTATTATTTATTACTTTTAACATGTATGATGAACCATTATGTCAGAGGTGAACTTACGCTGGATTTGGTCCTTCTCCCCCATGTAATGGGAAACGGTGACAACAGAATATACATATCATTCTGCTTTTAAAAATAACATTTTTAAAAAAATGTTAAAATGTTAATAAAATAAAACGTTAGAAGTATGAAGTACAAGTTTTAAATGTTGTGTTTTATGAAATTTACTTTATTTTTAATCAAATAATTAATGATAATTGAACCTCAAATGTATTACCTTCTGGGTTTACCGTATTTGATGTGAAATCTAACAAAATAAATTTCTCTAAACTTTAATTTTGGGTGAACTATACATATACATAATACACCTAAACTATACATAAACACCTAAAATTTGAGCACATATTAAGAATACCTTGCAAACGATTTTTGTTCTTTGTAGACAATGAGGAAAACTAACAAATAAAGGAAAAGAACAGGATACTTTGAATTATAGAAAGTCCCGAGAATGGCTCTCTGTACATTAAAAGAGTTAAGCTTCCTCAGCACAAACAATCTGTGATGTGACTTTTTAATGATTGCCTCTGTATTTTGATCAAACTTCAGCCTATCAATAATCGTTCCTAAATAATTGTATTCCTCCACGATCACTCATAATTACAACAGGCATAAAACAAAAGAATATGATCAAAAAAAATTTAAGTCAGTAAAATTTTTTGAATGAATGACTTTACTACAGAGCAATACTGCATGAAATAATATAGCCTAAAAGTTTGATGGTGGATGTGGTGAATATACTGCCAGTGATCAAAGTACTGATTTTGAAGAAGTTGAAAACGATAGTTTTTAGAATATGGTTGAGATCATGAATATGAGTCAGATGCTGAATGCAATGAAGAAATGTGCTCTGACGATGACAGTGATAATAAAATAATCTGTTCAGATTGAACCCTTACAAGTTTCAAAAGGTAACGAAATGCCGGTGTGTGCCCATTTTCGACTCCCTGCCAATGCCAAACACAGTGATTGGTGAAAATTCATGCATTTAAGGGTTAAATGTTTTCAGCCATGTCACCACTGATTTTGTACTGATCGTTTACATCAGGGACCCAATCCTGCTCTGGCGATCGACTGACCTGCAAAGTTCAGCTCCAACTCTAATCAAACACAGTTGAAGCAACTAATTAAGGTCTTCAGGATCGCTTGAAAATTAAAGGCAGGTGTGTTTGATTAGAGTTGGAGCTGAACTTTGCAGGTCAGTCGATCGCCAGGAGCAGGATTGGGTCCCTGATTTACATTAATGTCAAAATTATTGATATTTTTATGTTTAAGTAGGGTTGGCAGTGTGGAAACCTCAAAAAAGGTCAATTATAGATACAGTAAGACAGAAACTCACCTGTTCACCGCTCATTTTTGTCAGCTCTCTCAGCTGTAGCCTTAAGCACTCATTTCAGGGCTTCCCCCAGGAGATTAAGGTAAATTGACCCATAGCGCCATCTGCTGTCTTGGAAGAGGAAGTTGCGCAACTGCTTTTGTGAGAAAATCCGCCTAAAATGAATTTGTGAGAAAATCAAGTGGAGAGAATCTCATAAGAGGGCGTGTCTCTCGCAACCGTAACAGAGAGGTATGCATTTGTATGCACTAGATTTGGTATTTGTTCAAGGGTTAAATGCAATTTGTAGGATGGACTATTTATTTGTGAAATATGATGCGGGGTCCATTTATTTATATTTGTAAAACACATTACATTTATTTGTGAACACCACTGGGTTTTCGCTCAAACTGACTTTTGTATTTGCAAATTGCTTTCTGTTTGTTTGCGAGCCGAGTGTTCCTTTGCAAAGCAGATCGTGTTTATTTGCAAAACGCTGTATTTGTTTGATGAATAATGGCACAAAATTCGCTCCATACCGTTCACACTACAAGCGACACACAGCAAAATGATCCCATTCATTTCAATGGAGAGCTGACGTTTTTCGGTGACACGAGCGACAGCGACCATTGGAGACCGGATGGGGCGTGTCCAGCGACGCGTCAAAGTTCAGAATCCTTCAACTTTATGCAAATGAGGAGCGACTTTCGCGAGCGACAGCCAATAGGAAAGAAGACGGTAGAGCTCATGTGACTGTTCTTCTCTCAGCCGTAGATAAACATTCACAATGGAAGAAAGTAGGCTCTGTTTCTCATTCATTTTTGTTTGTATGTACGGATTTAATTAGGATTTAGATTATATTTAGTCTTTTGCCTCCAAAATGTTTGTACTTAACGGCAAGAAACCTGATTCGCTGTCAAGGCAACCAGTAGTGGGAACGCCCACTAGCGACCTCATCGTCAGCCCCTGGCGACATGCAGCGACAAAAGTCGCTGCTAGTGTGAACGGGGCTTCAGCGCCAAGCAAAAAATGCCTGAGTACTCAGCACGAAAAAGACACTCAGCGCTCAGCATGCTCCTGACGTTTTAAAAAATGTGGCACTCCCATTCAGAACAATTGAAAAAAAATACACTAACCTCGG
Source organism: Spinibarbus caldwelli (assembly GCA_039654775.1). Lineage (NCBI taxonomy): Eukaryota > Metazoa > Chordata > Actinopteri > Cypriniformes > Cyprinidae > Spinibarbus > Spinibarbus caldwelli. Next base: position 29,798,986 of record CM077258.1, on the reverse strand, counting down.
GAAAAAGCGCTTTAAGCCTTGTTCAGACTGTCAGCCCAAATCCGATTTTTGTGCAAATCCCATTGAAATCCGATCATATTTAGATAGTCTGAACGGCAACGAACTACATGAAATCCGATTTTTGCAAATCCGTTTCGAGCTACATTCGTATGTGGTTTGGAATCCTATTCAAATCGCATTCCTGGAAATCCATTTCAGTCTGACCGGTCAGATCGGATTTAGCCTAGCTTTTTCACGCTTTCACACCACGTAAAATGTAAAAATACACATTTCATTATGTTTTTTTTTTTTATAGAAAACATAATGAAAGTCTTTGCAGAAACAAGCTTGAGTTGTTGCGAACTGCAAGGCAAGCAGAAAAAGACAATATACTGGTAGTATACGCACCTTTTTGAGTTTTGAAACTAGCAGAGACGGCAGCACAGACTAAAGCCGCACATTCCAGCTTTCCTGCGTTTCTGCCACTGCCTCATAAGACGAAATCCATAATAATAATTAATCCAGCAGGACAGCAACATGTTGTCATGTAGTAAGACAACATCTGTATTGCAAACTGTATTGCTGTTATTGTTGTTTTTAGCGTTGGCATATAACAACGCAACGACATTGCCATAGAAACCAACGCACATTCCGTAAAACGAAAGAGCGCTTATGGACACACAAATCAGATATGAACAGTTGCGATACACTGTGTGGACAGTCAGTCGTCTAGATCGGATTCCATCCGGATATGCACAAAATCGGATTTGAGCTGACAGTCTGAACGAGGCTTTAGTGGACACACGGCCTAATTCAAAATACTTTGTCATGTTGACAAAATAAACAAGACAGAACATGATTGAAACTGAGCACTTTTTTGCACATAATATCAACCAAACGAGATTTAGTTGGCAATTAATCTTGCTCATCCCTAAATGAATCCATTTGCCTTGATTCCGTTCTGTATTTTGTGCACAAATGGAGGAATGCCTCACATGACATTAATTAAGGGATGTCAGGTATTCCAAAGAGTTGCAGAGTAATCACTATATAATTATCAAAGTATGTGGTTTTTGCCAGACTGCTAATGCTCTCTTCCACTGCGTGTACCTGATGGAGTATCTGCTGAGGATATATGTGGATCCGCGGGGCTACTGGAGGAGTCCCCTCAATGTGCTGTCTGCGTTTGTGCTCCTGCTGTCCACCATCTGCATGACTCTGAGCGTGCCTCTGAAGAGCCTGATCTGCATTAGCGTCCTGCTGGTCTTCAGGCTCAGGAATTACACGGATGTCGAGCAGGTCGTCATATGACAAGCGTATGGGAGTTCTCCATCTGATTTTTCATTTTTATTTTTACAATCAATGTTTGTGTTGTTGATGTCTTTCAGGAGTACACAGCAGGCATCTGGAGGGGACTGGAGAAAGCCAGCTTGATTTATTCTTTGATCTTTGTGATCGTACTGGTTTTCGGAATGGCTGGTCACTCATTTTTTGGAGACTCAAACAGAGGAGATTCAGAACACTGGGGAGACCTCAGCACAGCCCTGTTCACACTCTTCAGACTGCTCGTAGTAAGATGAGGAATTATTCTTACGTTTTCTGACATTTGTCAGGTACATGTAAGCATCTTAAACATCAAGCCATCCTGTGATACACCAGGCTCAATGCGGCGCAAGGCACAACGCAAGTGTTTTTGCTAGTTTCAGCCCGACGCAGTTATCATTTCCACGTCCTGCGCCACATTGTTTAAATAGCAAATGCATTTGCGCCCATTTGTGCGTTCATGGGTGTGCTGGTCTGAGAACAAGGTGTGTTCAGGTGCATTGTTGGCGCGTTACTGTTTTCAGGCAAGTGAATTTGACCAACTAAAACCTGGTATAAAGTCAGTGGTGCAGTATTTATTCTTTTGCACAATGCGCGTACACTCTTCTTATTACACACTCTGGGGCGCACAGCAGCACACAAACATGCCAAATAAAGAATTAAAGAAAGAAAATAAGAAATAATAATAAATAAAAATAATAAGAAAAATTAAAGGATTACAATGTAAAAGATTATTATTGTGTAGGCTACATAAATATCAAAATGACTACATGTCATAATTGATAGTCCTTGCATGTATCAGAATGAGGCTACCTATTTGCTTGTGCACGAGCAGCTCCGTTTTCTCTCTGGAGACGTGTTCAGTCTTTGCGCTTGGGAATTCCGCCGTGTAAATAGCGAATCTGCCATGGCGCGAACACAACAAGCTCTTAAAGGGAATGGGAGATGAGACTCTGATTGGTTTATTGCACATTATGCCCAAAACACACCCATTACTCATTAAGAGAATAGGGACAAACCTTTTAGACCATGCGCCGGGTGCGCTGACCATTTTTCCCGTCATTAAACTACAAGTGGATTCGGACACGCCCTAAGTGCACCTGTGCCATGCTCTTTAGACCATGCGCTTAGATCATTAAAGATCGTTATACCCAGGTAAAAAGAAAATTTGGACCCTAAAGCCGCTCCCTGTTTCTGGAGAAAAAAACGAATAGGAAATGATTTAAAAAAAAAAAAAAAAAAAAACACAACACATATAAATGAAGTGATTTCAAAGACAAATTAGGAGAATGGAATGATTTTAGTTCTTTGTTCAAGAAACAAACCCAACTCATATTAGAATATAATATAATATGGAGACGACATTTATTATAATATAAAAAGAGGACAATCAGTGTAGTGAGAAAAACCTTCGCATCACAGGCTTTGAAATGAACTTTATTCAACTGTTTAATAAAATTTCCTGTATGTTTAATGTATGATGGCCGCTGCTCTACCAAATGATTTCAACAATTATTTTGTTTTCAATAACAGTTCAATATCAGTTCTCTTTTATCTTCACTGATGTTCAACAGAGTGCATTTGGGAAGGCAGCGGAAAGGAAGAAACGAGCGCGTGAAGACGAGGTAAAGAAGAAGGTGGAGGAGGTGCTGGAAAGGGCTAAACAGGTTAGTTTGAGGCACTGATCACAGACTCATTGTCAGTGAACTGCTTGAAGGAGCATGAAACACTGAACAGAGATGCTTGTGTTTCATATCATAGAAGAAACTGTTCGCACACATTCATTTTCATTTCTGGATAAATATGGTTAACTTCACTAAAGACAATCTCTCACTGATCTTGACTCATCTGTACAGATTCATCTGTACTTATTTCTATAGTGAAGACTATCCAGTGTTATTTTACATTTCATTAGTTAATTCAGTATCTGTACCTGAATACTATTGGTAGACCTTCCTAAAAAAAAACTTAAAGCACTATTTATTTCATTTGTATGTTTATTCTATTGTATTTACTTGTGCTATTCTTTATAATTTTTTGTTTTCATTTTATTACTAAGTTTACTATAACAGGGTGTCCGCGGGGCCTTAAAAGTCTTAAATTCAGATTCGATGGGTCTTAAATATTTTTGGTCACATTACCACTAAAAATTTCTCCAGTGTGATGGATCCAGTGACTCATTACAATCATTGGACACACCAAACATTTTTTTTTTTTTTTGTTATTCCCCCCTGCCCCACGGTAGTTACTGTATGGAGGTAGAATAGTTGCTTAGTTCCAAATAAACAGATTATGATCCACAAATAAATGTAAAGAGATTAACAAAAATTAAAAAAAATTGTACTGTAATGGGATGCATCAAAGCAGCTGTGCGAATCATTTGTCCTTCATCGTGTCGCACCTCGTCCAGTGTTGACAGTATTATTATAATGATTTCTATTTGCTTTGTACGCATCACAAGGGTATTACTGATGATGCTCGGGATCTGTGAATGATCCCGATGGAAATATAAAGAAGCCTTACACTCCAACAATCTTTTGGAAACAGGATTTTTTAACCACACAAGTAGTATGTATGCTACACCAACCTTGAAAATAGATGATTTATGACTTTGACCTTTGACCTCATTCCAGAGGGATTAACCTTTTGACTTTTTAGGATGATTTATGACTTTGACCTTTGACCTCATTCCATAGGGATTAACCTTTTGACCTTTTTACGAGCGCACCTGGGGTGACGTCATGTAATATGTCATCTGTTTGTAATATATCATGTTTATACCTCGTTAACCGTGAAATGACCCAGATATTTACAACATCCGTGAACGAACGACCTCTATGATGTGAAATGTGTTTGCAATATATCATGTCATTAGGATTAATCTTATGACATCGGTTTGTAATATACTCTCAGGATGTCCGGTACGTGACATTAACTTAATAACATAACATAATATATCATGTTTATCTGTTGTGCGATATATCTACCAGACCTCCGGGGTTAAAACGAGAGAACGTCCACCTGTTTGTAATATAGATGTCGGTCCTCCGGTACGCGTCCCGTGATCTGTTTAAATCGTGGTACGTGTGTGCTCTTAGCCGGTGACGTACCATATCATACTCGTATAAATACAGCCGACCATTTCTGTGTAAAATCAGAAAAGACCCGCTAGATAATACAGACATGGCTGCTTCATACTCACCTAAAACTCCTGACAAGGAATGGAATGAGGAGATGATGAAAAAGCTGACTATGGCTCAGAGAAAGCCGTACAACGGTAATTTGTGCTTGACAAAGTTTCTCCATGAAAATACGGATTGTGTGAGAGACGAATTTTTACTGATCAGCGGACGCATATTCGGGTACATATTTTGCAAATCAGACCGAACGGTTACGCTCTACACGTCTGACGAGACCGACGAATTTGTAAAGGATCAAGATCCCTGTCTGGTATTTCCTGATAAAGACTGGCAAGTTTTTTTCAATCGTATCTGGAAAGATCTGAAGGATTGTGGAGAAGAACCTTTGTACGTCGGGGAGTGGGATGGGGTAGCACCAAACATCCGGTACCGAGTGATCGGTGACCACACTCAAAAGAACCCAGACGACTACGTATACATATTTGCTTGCAAAGACAGGACAAGGCTTAGCGGATGTTCGGGGGGCGACCTGCATAAGGAATATAATGAAATGTTCACCATGAAGTTTTTGTTCGAGTGGCGTGATCTGCATCTGCTGAGCGCTCTTTTTTTTTCAGTCATAAACAAAATGTTCAGGTGGTCCGAAATGCGTGACGGATACAACAGAATTAAAGTACAGCTGTTTCATCCCGAGAGTTACTCCTGCGATGGGGCATTGCCGTCCCCGCCCATTTACTACAGACACTATAAAGACCAGTAAGTCAAACCCTTTCCACAACATGCTTTCATCATGTCTCGAGAAGACTCTTTACAATGCGATCTTGCTCCTTTCAATTTCACGGGGACCGATGATAATGCTACTGATCATTTTCCAACAGGAGGACCCCGCTCACCCGAGCTGCACAAAGAATGGTTGGATAAATTCTGCGCCGACCTGTCAGTTGCAACATAGCTGCCTGTTCGAGCCTCCCACCTATTATTTCGACTCGCGCTTTGATGAGCTGTGTCGCATGCTGTTCAAGCCCGACCTTCAGACCATCATCGACTTCACTCTGCGCTGCTGCGGTCTGAAGACCAACAACATTCTGAGGCTTCAAGGAGCTACCGGAGCTATCCTGCAAGAATGAAGAGACGAACCATTCATCGTCGCAAAGCTACAAGAAATCAGGGATAAGCTGCTGGACGAAGACCGCAAGAAAGTCGTCTATGACGCCGTTGATCTCTGGCAAAGCAGTGCACCAGCGCCTGAGGTGTAACAACATGGGGTCTGTATGCAGCGGAAATCATTTCTTCAGGGACTTTGTGATCATCCCCCGTTATAAAGAACAAATGATGGAAATGATGCTCACGGTCATTGACTGAGAATGCGATCCTGATAAAGATTACGAGGGACAAAAAAAACGTATAAAAAATCTCAAGAAACAAATGGACATTGTGAGAAGTCTAACCGATTCATGGCATGAATTGACTGACGTGTGTTTACGCCCCCGACCGACCCCCTGTAATGCTCAGAAAAATTCTGGATGAGATATCCGCATCGGGTCAAGGACTAGGAGTTAGCGAGGTCCTCTCTATCTGTACGTATGTAACCGATGTATGTGTGAAGCTGGTTTCAAAAAATGAGAAAAACATGGTCGGTGAAATGATTGAAATTATGGTCAGCTACGTACTAGATCGCCACTATATGGCTTGTGTCAATTGCCTTTACTTGCTAGACAGTCTGTAACATCATTCTATACTACTTTATTATTATCATGTAACCATTTGAATACTATTCTTGTAACCATTTTTAAATATATTCTTCCTGTTATGTAACCATTTGAATACTATTCTTGTAACCATTTTGAAAACTTCTTGTCATCTGAAATATATTCTTTTTTACAATCTTTTTTTTTCAGTCTTAATAAAAGACTGAAACGATGTCCTTGTACTGGTTATTCTTTCACGGAAGATTGAAACGTCAACATGTCAGACCTCATGAAAAGAGTTTATTACACACCGTCCAACCTTGGTTCTTTAGGCGGCAAAAACGGTTGAAAGATGCTGTCTTAAAAGACACAGGCGTCCGCTTGAGCGATGCTCAGGTTTCAGAATGGCTGGCTGGGGAGGATGCGTACACATTACACAGAACCGCGCCTATAAGCTACAAACGTAATAGAGTCGTGGTGTACGGTATGGATACACAGTTCCAAGCGGATCTAGTCGACATGTCAGCATATTCCAAGGACAATGATAATAATAAATATCTATTGACCTGTATCGACTTACTTAGTAAATACGCTTGAGCCCGAACGTTAAAGAATAAGAGCGGGGTCGAGGTTACTAAAGCGTTTGTCTATACTCGAAGAGGGGGTCGTTCCAAAGAAATTGCAGACGGACCGCGGAACAGAATTTTTTAACAAACGTTAAGGTTTAATGAAAAAGTACGACGTTCATCATTTTGCGACGACTACCGATTTGAAGGTCAGCGTTGTGGAACGATTTAATAGAACACTAAAAAGCAGAATGTGGAGATTTTTAACCGCTACAAATTCGCGCAGATACATAGACCTTTTGCAAGATATTATGGAGGGGTACAACTCCAGCTACCATCGGAGTATCAAGATGTGACCGGTGGACGTCAACAAAGAAAATGAAAGCGTCGTGTTTCAAAACTTGTACGGCGGTATGAAAAAGAAGGGTGGTCCCCTATTTAAATATAAAGTAGGGGATGTGGTCAGAATTTCTAAGGTGTGAGATCCGTTCGCTAAGGGTTATGAACAGAACTACACGGAAGAATTTTTCACCATTACCGCCTGTATCCCACGCGATCCACCCGTATACAGACTGGCTGATTATGACGGCGATGTCATTGAGGGGGTGTTTTACGAAGAAGAGTTACTAAAAATATTCGTGAGCAAAAACAAAGCGTTTAAAGTGGAAAAGATTTTAGGAGAGAAAAAACAGGGGCGATCTACCCTTGTTTTAGTGAAATGGGTAGGTTGGCCTTCGAAATTTAATAGCTATATAGACAAAAAAGCTTTGGTGGTCTTGCAAAAACCTTAAAACGCGTGAGCCATTACAGCGAGAGATCATTCACGTAGAGGACTACCATGGGCGTCAGCGGTTTCTACATTACGCTGCCGTGCAACGCTTCTTAGAATGTTTATCCTGAAAACCGGATATCTAGTTATACGACCAGGTTAGCAAAAACTATAAACCTGAAAGGAGAATGGGAAGTAGGTCTCGCCGAAATTGAATATCCTAGAACGTGGTATACCTTTAACCATGACGATGGACATTTCGACCTACAGATATACGCAGTACCGTCACGGGAACCCGGCGCAGAAGCGGTTACAGAAATATCAGGGTTTTCTGGAATAAAGAACCTTGAGATAAAATCAGGGTACTATGAGAACGTTCGTTCGGTCAATCATGCGATAACCGAAGTTATTGCACCGACAGGGGTAATGGCTTACGATCAATTAAAAAACAAAGTTCAACTGGTAGCGAAACCCAACATTTCGTTGACTTTCGCGGCTATTTTAGGAGTAAAACCCAGCGAAACTTTAGGACGGTCCAACTATCATGAAAAAGCTGATCTTACAAAGAGCGTTATTACGGATGCTCCTCACCAAGCCGATATCAACGGGGGATTCTATACCATGTACGTTTATACCGACATCATCGAATACCAATCAGTGGGTGATTCGTACGTCCCCCTTTTAAGATGCCTACATATAATGAGGGAAAGTGTCAGTGTTAGATACGACAAACCGCATTACGCATCGGTCAACAAGTCGCACATCACGGACATCACCATAGAATTAAAGGACGACCAAAACAGGGAAATTCCATTTGCATATGGGAAAGTGATTGTAAAACTGCACTTTAGACCCGCGAAACAATCCGGTTTTTAAAAAAATGGCGTATTACAACGGCCGCGGGAATAATGTTGCCGATTACGTCGACTATTATCGTAATCAGGCCGGTTGCGGTCTACCCGGATATCCCGGCGGCGCTGTTATGTACGGGGCCGGCCTAGGAGGCCTTTTCAGAGGCCTGTTTAGGATGGCCGTGCCGTTGTTAAAAAAGGGGTTCAACCTCGCTAAACCGCACCTAAAAGCAGCGGCTAAAAATATAGTCTCTGACGTTGTCTCAAACGCGATGTCAAGATCGTATAACGACGACCCTAAAGCTCAAGACGGATCGGGTTTTATGGTCATGACCCGTAAGAGAACATCTAAACCGCCTGGTATAAGGAGGCGTGGTCATTCGGTAATGAAAACAAAGAAAGCGAAGCGCGCCCCCAAGAAGGTCTCAGTTAGACCCGGAAAACGTAAGAAGAGAAGAGAAACGTATCGACTAACATGGCTCTACTGCATTGCATGTCGGGGGAGTGTATTAAGTCCGAGTTGGATTTGTTTACAGTTCCGCTGACGCAAATGGTTATTGAGAAAAATGTGTATTTAGAAGTACCTCCTTTATCGGCTATATCGGACTCGTCACCTCTGGAGTTTTTTATCGCAGGAACCGGGGAAGATTATTTAGATTTGAATAACACGCTCCTCTTTCTGTAACTTAAAATCACAAGACCTAATGGGGGGGGACATCGCAGACCCTGCAAAGGTAGCATTAATAAATTACCCCGGTGCTACTATATTTTCACAAGTTGACGTCAGTCTCGGCGATCGATTGATATCACAGAGCTCAAGCACTTACCCCTACCGATGTATCATCGAGAGTCTTATCAACTACAGCAAAGATGCGCTGGAGACGGTTTTCTCAGCAGGCCTGTTTTTCAAAGACACGGCGGGACACATGGACAAAACCGACCCTGTGGGGTGTAACAACGGACTGACCAAGAGATCGCGCTACACTAGCGGAAGCAAAGTCGTGGAGCTGCTGGCTCCTATTCACAGTGATATTTTCTTCCAAGAAAAATTAATGCTGAACGGCGTCGACATAAAAATACGAATGATCAGAGGCAAAGATGAATTTTGTCTGATGACCGGCAAGGACGTGGCCTATAAATTAAATATCTTGTCGACCTCCCTTTTTGTCAAGAAAGTGTCCGTATCATCGAGCGTGAGGCTCGCGCATGCCCAAACCTTGCTCTCAACCACTGCCAAGTATCCAATAGATAGGGTATGCCTGAAAAATTTCTCCATACCCGTAGGGTCCCGCGTATCGAATCAAGAAAATTTGTTTTTGGGGACGTTACCGAAATCTATTGTCCTGGCTATGCTGGATAACGACGCGTTCACCGGAGCTTATGATAAAAACCTGTCCGCGTTCAAACATTACGATTTGGAATTCCTGGCCATCTACGTAGACGGTCAACAAATCCCCGCCAAACCTCTACAACCAGACTTCTCTTCAGGATCGGCCATACGAGAGTTTTACCAGTTGGCTACGGCGACCGGGAGACATCTTAAAAATCAGGTGCTCTCTATCAACAGGGAGGATTTTCTGAAAGGTTATTCGCTTTACGCCTTTAACCTTACTCCTGATGAAGACTGCGGTCAGCACATATCTCTCATCAAGTCCGGCAATATCAGACTCGAAGCACGCTTCAAACAACCGCTCCAGCATACTATTAACCTCATCGTTTACGCCGTGTTTGACAGCATCATTGAAGTGTCTAACTGCAGACAGGTCCTGCTCGATTATTACTGATCGGAAGATGAACATTGTGCAACTCACCGCTATCATGGACAAAATTTCATGCAATACTCATTTTCTCTGTGTTCTCCCGAGCAATCAGCTTCCTGAAAGGCCGTTAAGGAACTTACCGTCTATGGTCGTCGCGAACACGCATCCGGCTCACCTGCCTGGCGAACACTGGATCACCGTTTATCTATCTCAAGACGGTACAGGGTGTTTCTTCGATAGCTTCGGCAACGCTCCTGACAGCTCCTGACCTAAAATCGAACTCACCGGTCGTGTTGTATTCTACCAAACGGGTCCAAGATTTTACGTTGGATGTATGCGGACAACACTGTGTGTTTTTCCTGTATCATTAAGCCAGGGGTCGAGACTATAATTATGTGATGAATTTGTACAGCGACGATTATATTAAAAATGATAAAATGGTGTCACTCTTTGTGAGAAGACTAAGATCTATTGCTTGTAATGAAAAAATGTTTTCTTGTATTCAGTGTGTGCATACTTGTAACAGTTGCATGATGGATCATAAATAAAAATGCTTAAAGCCGACATCAGTTTTACAGTCTTTTATTGAAAAATATTCAAACATCAGGCATACATTTAAAAAACATTAGGTACACATATCATTTCACAGAGACATACATTTAAAGAGTATGAAAATACACTGTTAAAATTCTAACCATTCCCTTCGATCGAGAGTCGGCGATTTGAACACGGGTTCATCCGTCCTTAGAGTCCTAATACGTGAAATTCTCTTTTTGACAGATTTTTAAAAGGACCTACAGGCTCAGGTGAGCTCGAATGCGCTCCAGGACTGTTTTTTGAAAGTACTAATCAATTGCCTAACGCGTTGATTAGGCCCCGTAGAAAATGGTATGTTTAATTCGGCAAACGCCTGTAAAAACTCTGACCATCCTAGAGGCCTTCTATCATCCCGGACCTGGTGCGGGGCCGTGACATTTTTTGACAAATCGACCATGTGCGATCCCACCACAGCTTTGCCCTTGAACACAAATTCACCCAATTCGTTCCAAGCGCTGATTCCTTTAGCTTTAGACATTTTGTCTAATATGTAATGAGTGTTTTTCACGCTTCGCGACGGCACGTTCTTCAGAACTTCGGTGACGACGTCTTCCGAACCCCCTTCGTCTCCGACGGTATCGATGGTACGTTCGTCTTTACGATCGGGGTCAGGGTGCGGTAACGATAGGGTTAAAACGTTTTGCTCGCGATCTCCTTGTTTAACAATCGTTAAAAACCTGGTTAGGATGCCCGAGTATAGTTTCGCCTTTTCACGCTGGTCCAGATCAGTTCTGAGTAAAATATTTCTTATGGCCGTATCCAGATCGTTCTCTACAACCTGCTGAATGTTCTCACGCGCAGCTCCAGATTGTAGCTTTTCCAGCTGATTTTGGGGTACGAGATACACCTTTTCAGCATACTGCATCGTCAGCCCTGTCTACCCGATATTAAGCTGGAAATAAATGGTACTGCTACGCTTAGAAGCGGTAAAAGAAATCCCCCAGACTGGTTGAAAACACGCTTCTTAGCGGCTATACCTATTTTCTTATTGGCGACGAGTTTAATATCAGATTTTCTCCTCTTCAGTTTTTGGTACTGTTGACGGCTGAGTGGAATCGTACCGTAGAGGATGTTTAAAGCCACTTCACAAAGGGCTAAAATGAGATCGTCGGACGCCGCCTGTAAAATAAGACGACGTTGTTTAGGCGTGGCTTTATATAGCAGCTTTAACAGGGGTAGATGCTTACAGAGTTTGGCGGACATGACAACTGATCATGCGTTCCTTTTTTTCTGGAGGTAGACCACTTGGCGCTCGGCAAGCAACCCCGTTCTGAGCCGATACTGCTCGGGCGTTTTCGCTTTATAGTCTATCATGAGATAGCCGTAAGGCTGACTGGTAGCGTCTTGGTAACATTCCATAAAATATTTCACGTTGAAAGGAAACATTTGCCGTGCTAGCACCATCACTTGATTAGCGTCGCGGGGGTTTTTAAACAAAATTAAATAATTGGTGTTCAAGCTAATCGTCCTGCTCGATTTACCTTGTGCGAATAAATTCTGTACAATATAAATAGCGCTAAGATTATGATGGTGTACAAACTGCATAAAGACTTTTTGGACTTGCGCATTACCGCTAGCTTCGTTCATCATGTCATCCAGAATCAGAAGATTAGCTTTGTGGGGCGGCAGTAAATGATCATCATTCAGAGAGTCGGGTATCCCTTCAACAATTTAATAGGGTACAAATTAAGCAATTCATCGTACAGAGGTTGCCAACAACTGTAAATATATACAATGTTTTCGATTCTTTTAGAAATCATATTTAAACCATTTTCCATCAATCTTTTTACGAAATAGGTTTTGCCGCTGTTAGAAGGACCGCTGATAACACAGGCAAACGGGTGAATAAGTCAAAAGTCTAATTCAGAAGCATCCCGAACCCCTCTATGCCCCGTTGAATCAGCAGCCATAAGGAAGAGTGGTGAAATCGGGTAAAAGTCTACGTTTATTGTACACCACCTTGAACCTTTTGTCGACTGACTTGTTGTGCAACGTGAGATGCTTTTTATTCCTCACAATGTTTTCAGAATGAGCCAGGATGTATCGCGTATCGTCGCGAGACGTCACATAGCTGGTAACCAGACCAATCAGGGTGTCTAAGCGGATAGCTTGCGTATTTTTAGAGTTCAGAGTTATTCCTTTAGCCTTCATGCACACTTTCCCTTTGGCGGTGCGGTACGCGTAGGATTTCGGGCCGGAAGACAAGTATTCTACAATAAAATCGTCATCTCCTATTTCATCTGTCAGCTACCCCAAATGATGCCCCAGAGGCGGCATTCAGTCACCGTCCCTAGGCACGAATATAACAGAGTCAGTGTCAGTGTATAAGACTCGGCTCCCGAGTCTGTCCATCAGGTCGTACAACTCCAGCCGCGCATGAGCTGTCGTAATCGCTCCTATAAAAACGTTAATGTTGCGAGCCTTGCACACGTCCCCTTCGGGACGACAGGTCTGAACAAGCGCCACATCATCTGAGACGAATGAGAAATATTTCAGGATGTCTGTTTTACCGAAAATGATTTGGGCGAAATCTTCGGGGTCTGTGACGAGCAGGGTTTGCGGTAAATTTGATCTCATAGAAAATCTTCCCCATAACGAATTAAGAATTAATTTGCTTATCGACCTCTGGGCGGGGTTGTGACCGATCTTTTCGGGGTCGAGTTGGATCCCCTCTTTCTCATAATATTCCCTAATGTAATTCTCTTTATCCTCATCCGTGACAACGTCTGACGGGTAGCCGGATGCATGCTGTTTCAAACGTAAAAACGTTTTCACGTAGTCGCGAAAGAGCGTGTCGGAGCGATCTGGGAAATGCCAAATTTCATAGATTTTGGCCACTACGTAACCCTTTTCGATTGCCTTTAAAACCTCTATGGTAACCCAAGTTCCCGAGAGAGCACTCTCCTCATCCGTGTGGGTGCAGCTTGTTGTCTGGTTTTCATCGTGAGCGCAGGTGCGGCATAACGCGAACATGAGTTTACCGTGGCAGCGAAAAGGTAACACAGGAAATAATAATTTACGTGGTGGGTACACGGTGGCCTTGACAAGTCCGTAATAAGTCTCAAGCGGTTCAAAATCGTTGAAAATGATCTGAGGGTGTCCGATCGGGTAGCTTTTCGTAGCCTGACAGAATGGAAAAAGACTGGTGAAATCCATGTAACTTATTTTCTCACTGTCTGTCGTTTTACGGTACAGAGAATAAGCGTTGGTCCTCCCCCCAAAAAGCGAGTCTCTCGGATTCAGTCTCTCGGGAGCTGAATAAGTTCTCATAAATTCTTTCACCGCAGGGTCGATCTGTTTCATTTTGTTCCACTCACATTCCCATAAAATTTCTATTTTCAATTCAATTCAATTCAATTCAAGTTTATTTGTATAGCGCTTTTCACAATACAAATCGTTGCAAAGCAGCTTTACAGGAAATTAAGTTTCTACAATATATTTATATATTGTAGAAACTTAATATATCGCTACTATTTTCAACCCGAAAGCATTTTGTAGAATTTCCACTTTGTCGTCAAACTGTCTTCTGAGTTCGGCATAGGGTAGGCATGACAGGGGGTGAGTATCGTCTGGGTCAAAACGACAACAATGTCCATGGTGGATGCAGCCCGAATATTCTAAGCCGTACCTTACCCCGTTCTGTTCGTAGTAACCGTCTAAAAAGTAGCGACCTATTTGCATTTCACCGTGGTTTAGCGTGTGATGAATGTCGATGTTTCGGGTCTTTTTCACGTATTCCAGCCATTCGATAGAACCATTTGAGTAAGCCTTATTCTGACGGACGTACGCGTTATTATACGTCAGAGCCAGAGTGTCTCTGGCGAGATAATGGGCTTTGAAGACCCCCATTCAACAGCTCGGGAGCATTGTAAAGTTGAACGGATCAAGTTCAGTACACTCTATGAACTCCTTCCTGTATTTCATGCACGCCTTGCGTAATAAGACAACGTCGTTCACGCCGTACTCACGCAGTTTGTCCTTGAAGCGGAAGACTTTACCGGACACCGTGCTGTACCACGCATTAAACTTTGTCTGGTCTTTATCAGTCATGTTTTCATACCCGTAAAACTTTTTGTCGGGGTAGGGACCCACATAATTCTCATTTTCACACCTGTTGAAATGATGAAAGTAGCCTTTTTCAGTCGTTGTCAAGTGTAACGCCACCGGCATCTTGGACAGAGCCATCGGTATGAAGGAATAACTATCGATGTGACGCTGGTCGAAGGCATCATCGTACATGAAGATTATTTTACATCCTTGCGTGATAATGTCGACCATAACCCCCGCTTTGCAAAAATACTCCAAAATTAGGTAGGAGTCGAATCTGGACGCGTAATGGGCTATGAAGCAGTATCCTTCGTATTGAGGACACCTGAACCGTGTGATTAGGCGCTCTATACAGTCGGTACCTTCCGCCACAAATTTTTTGCCTTGAAAGGTGATCGCGCAGATGAAATTAGCGACGTGCTTACCGTTTTCATATCGCGTTTCAAAGTCGTAATAGATATATTTTTCGCTGGGGGTCCTGGGGGGTTTGGACTGTATGAAACATTGATGTTTCCCTTGGACCGGTAATTCCTTGTGGCAATGAGCACAATGATCAGTAGCGCATTGATGCGGTTTGGTGCGTCCTGCAATTTCGTACCGTCTGTTACATAGCTCACAATACTTTATAACGTCGCACGGTATTTTTTCATGGCCTGGGGGTATCTTCTTATGCATGTCGTAGCAGTACCTCGATTTGCAATAGCGTAGACAATCGGTACAGTGAACGATCCTTTTTGGGTGTTTGTAGCAATCAGGGTCAAAACAGACGTTGCAGACGTATTCGCAACTGTGATTTCTTGCTCTGGAGTAGCCTTTAAAGCAGAATTGACATACGTAAGGTGTACCGATGAACGCGGTCAGATTTAATATCATATAATAATGGTCGTCGTGCAAGTAAAGGCAGACCATGTTCG
This sequence comes from Spinibarbus caldwelli, assembly GCA_039654775.1. Taxonomy (NCBI): domain Eukaryota; kingdom Metazoa; phylum Chordata; class Actinopteri; order Cypriniformes; family Cyprinidae; genus Spinibarbus; species Spinibarbus caldwelli. Next base: position 29,783,352 of record CM077258.1, on the reverse strand, counting down.
GGTGAGGTTTGTTCTGATTTTTGTACGTTTCTAACCTGCCATTCACCCAGTAAAAAACAACAATTTTGACATTCAACAGATTTTCAAACCTAGCTATGTCATGAAGTCCTATCGGATCTTGGCTAGTGAACCCCGCATTGGTTTGGATAACGCTCGCGCGACTTTCCAATTCGCTCTCGGGTAATTGAGGGTCGAGGAAACGAGCCAGACAGATGGTCAGACATAATTGATTACCTTTATTTACAGGAAAAAATAGATTTATCTTCTTTCTTCGGATCACTTGATCCAACGCCAAATCTGTGAGTTTACGTCTCCGACCCCCTCCTTGTCTGTTCATGGCTACGCAGGCGTCAATCTCAACAGCATCGTCGGTCATCAACCTATCGTTGCTCTGTAAAAAATTTTCGATTTGTTCTGTAAATAGATTAACATCGTAATTATTACCGGGGGTCAAAATGGTGTTAACGGACAAATTGAGGCTAGGGGCGGACATAACCAAACTGATTACGTTAGCATCGCCTCCCATCTCTCTCGCGAATGATATTATCTCGTCCATGGCGGTGTGCAGGGAAGCGTGATAGGTGTCTAAATCTGGAGACATTATATCCCTCATATTCATAGTTCTGCGTAAATCAAACCCATTAAAACGGGGTCGTGGTAAAACGCGAAAGCCGTTTATGACGCCGCCATTCCGTATCGCCGCATCGATGTTCACTCGGGTTGTACCGGAAGGGTGAACCGCTCCGCTAGTCGAGGGTCTCTCGTCAGCAGTAGTGGGGTCGGAGCGGGTGGTCGATGGTCGCTCAGCATCAACATTACCTGAAGGGGGTGATGACAACAACGAGCGTTCGGCGTCAGTTGACGGATGCATAGTACAAGATGATGAGGAGGATGTATCGGTTAGTATGCCACCGTTCTGCACTACGTTTTGACGAAGACGCCGGCTGTGATCATCTAGTATGCTCTGCAACACATCACACAAATTAAAATTAATGTTCTGTGCGATTTCACGCAAATCGTGAGCATTTTGCGTAGTATAATCAGGAAATGGGGGTATCACGTCGGGATGCAAACTTATCATGTGTTGTAATCTATCGCATAGATTCATATTATCAGCAGCATTTTGCAAATCAATTATATTCTGCAGCCTGTCAGTCAGAGCTTGGTCTGATTGTTCGTCGTGTACGTCACCGCCATTCATTTTGAACTATTACAGATAAAATATAACTAAACAATGATAGCTACAAAACGAATAAAGAAAAATTGTAACATAAGTGGTAAGATCAAAGAGGTTACAGACATATATATGGCTTATAAATCAAAGCGATTACAGACAAATAAAACAAACCATAATCTAATATTGATAAGATCAAAGATGATACAGGTAAATATATGACTTATAAATCAAAGCATGATAGTAAAATAAAACAAACCATAGTCTAATATTGATAAGATCAAAGATGATAGAGATAAATATATGACTTATAAATCAAAGCATGATAGTAAAATTGATAACAATTAAAGAAAAACAAACCATAGTCTAATATTGATAATAAAAATCACTGGTATTTAGATCATTAAAACGTCAAAGAACCGTTATTTTGACATTACAATATGGTTGAGATGCGTGACTAATTGGACTAAAAGCCTTCGTTCGTGGAGGATTTCCCGGAGAGTGTCTTGAACCATTGCAAAGTTTTCGTGAACCGTCGTGCGCAACTGATTCAACCCGTTCGTCACGTCACAGATTCGGTTTCCATTCATAGCTAACTCGATATCGTCCAATCTATTAATTATTTCATGAAGCAGTACCTCATGTCTGTCAATAGCAGCCCTCAGTGCATCTCCAACCGTTTCTTCACCATCATCCTCGAACGGCGGTCGTTCATCATCGGCACCGGTCAGTGAAGCGGGTTCGTCATCGTTCAGTGAAGCCTGGTCTTCATCGCCATTAATCACCGACACTCGCTCTTCTTCGTGAAAAGCATACGGGGTCAGGGTCCTTGTCACGCTCCTTACCGACCGGGTATCCTCGTCTTGCTCACCGCTAAACGTCACGCCGTACCAGGTTTCAACTTGTGTGTTTGTCCATTGATCCACGTCGTTCAAGTTTGCAGGATCCTCGCCCACCCCGTCTGTAACATCAATGTGATAATTGGGGTAAATGAAATAACTTGTAACCAAAAAGCATGATAATTATAATTATATAAGTTATAACTTTAAGTCAAACTATTATGAAGTATAACTATATAAATGATTTATTATTTTGCTTATTTTGTTTATTTATGATATCTAGTACGTCAAGATTACAGTTTAAAACGTACTGATGACTTAACCACCGGCGGGCCTGCGGTATTTAACGGGTTAAATGCGGCAATTAAAGGGTTAACCTCATCGGAAGACAGCATTTTCAAGTCATTCCGTTTAAAACGCGTGATTTTTTGTTTTACTTTAAATTATTTCATTACAGTACAACTATAATGATTTTTATTTCGTGTGTGTATATATATATATATATATATATATATATATATATATATATATATATATATATATATATATATATATTAGTATTTAAATAAAATATGTTTGAGCTTTGATGAAACCGTCACAGACAGAAATTAAATCATTTGAAACTGTGAATATAAAGCAAATGTACTAAAATAACGAACAATAACATTTTTGAGCTTTATAAAGGAGAAACTTACCAGTCAATGATTCATCATCATCAGCTCTTATTGTTGGATGAACAACAGTTATTTTGCGCTGCTTTGGTCTAGGAAAGACTTCTTTCGATGTCCCAGGCGTCACGTCATTGACGCACCGTCTTTTCCGACTCGCTTGAGTGACATTTACAACAGATCCACTCGCTTGTATGTACCCAGCAAACACAAAACGTTTTTACAACTTTTCACAACATTGTATTTTGGTTGCAATTAGGTAATGTTGTAGTACAACGTTTTAAAAACATTATAGAAACGTTTATTAAAATATAAAATAATGTAACCAAAATAAAACGTTTTAGAAACGTTGTAAAAATACCAACCTGGTACGTTTTCTTTAAGTAGTCAAAAAAACGTAAATATCATGTTTGTCTACTACGAAAATGAAACCAGACCAAACTGCAAATTTTGGGAGACGTTTTATTCAGGTGTTAAAATAACGTAATCTGCACGTTGGAATAAGACGTTTTAAAAACGTCTTTAAACTACCCAAAATACAACCTTGCAAAAACGTTCTGTTTGTGTAAAAATATCAGTAAAATAACAGTCATATTTTAACATTAAAGCAATTCAGTGACTGACAGATAGCATGAGCAATATCAAAAGGACTTAAAAGTAATATGTGAATGCTTACTTTCAGTTGTCTCTGCTCATTTAATTGATGTATTCGAATCTAATAATCCACTTATCGATTATTGTTGTTTCATAGTTAATTGTCATCACGAGCTAACAGCTTAGTGTAAATCAGACTATGGTGTAAACAAATGAAAGGTGGGGGAGGGGGGTATCGACGCATGAACAGTAATGATGGGTGAATGTTTAAAAAATATTTATTTATTATTTAAAAAACGTCATGACATTACCAAAATATAACCATGCCAAAATTCCCAATGTACGTTCTGTTTGTTTTTAATGTGTTTTGCAATAGATAGCGTTAGTATTTTTATTCTACACTATGTTTACCATTTATGGTATTTTCGTTAGGTAATAAATAAATAAATAAATATTCTAAAGCTATTATATTATATTTCATTATATTATATATTATATTTTATTACATGACATTATATTATGTTAGGCCTACTATCCACTTACACAATACGTTATCAAGTTTTATCTTTAATTCTTATAATTTGTAATAAAGTTTTACTTCTACATGTATGTATTTATGTAAACGGTGCATTTTAATGACGCGCGTTGAACAATGAAGTCACATTTAAACTGGAGCGGAGGAAGTTACCATGGAAACGGGGCAGCAACACAACTGACATGCGGTGAATCTCCGTCTGTCACATTACTTTAAGGTAAGTTTAGTCCCTAAAATTACACAAATAATACATACAACTGTTCCTGACATGTTCTTACATACAATAGACACGCTTCTGTTGAATATTTACTTTATAGAAATGGTTTAGTGTCTTCGGAAAAAGTCCGTTAGCATCTCAACCGTTAGGCTAACTATAAGATGTAGGCTAACCATAGACTTTTGCTCCTATTTATGAAAGTTTTTGCTTTTAATCACATATTATGTGTAGATGACAGGTTTTTATAGTTTTGTAAATATTTTGCTGGCAATTTGTCAATGGATGAATGGAAGTAAACTCATTTATTTAACCTAAAAGTATCCACTGTACGGTTAATCGGTGACGTCACTTACATGGAGCGTGAAAATTAGCTAAATCTATTTCAAACACGTTTTGATATTTAAAGCAAAACAAATATTGATAAAAAAAATTGTACTGTGATTCTAGGAGCGTCAGATGTATGTATTATTTATTAGTTATTTTAAGAAGGCTTTGACTTCCAAACATACTCTAATGACACCGTATGAGGATTAAGTTACTAAATTGGTATATTCTTCATATTATTCTCTCTTTTCTGCATTTCACCTCTATTGTAGTTTGTTTCTAATAAAACTGACATTGTATATGTGTATATATATATATATATATATATATATATATACACACACACTACATATTATTACTAAAGTAATAATATGTAAAGTAAAATGTACATTTATACATTTTTTAAAAATATATACCAAATAAATATCAAATATTTTTTAATCTTGTATGTCCTACAAGGCCATCTCATTTAACTCTGCGTCGAGGACACTTGGTATACAGCAACCTACAAAGGGCTCCGACATAATGAGAAAACGAGACACATATGATAAAAAAAAAGTACTGAGCACTGTGAATGTAAGAGACTCATGTTATATTTATAACAATCATTGTTGATGTTTGAATTGTATTTCAGGGCAGTTTGTGAAGACAGATAAACAAGAGATGTTGTGACAACCTGGACAGAAGGCAGTTCCAGATCCACCTTCCACACCAGACTTCTCTATGGATTGCTGTATACTAGCATATTATTTGTTCTCTTCAGAATTAGGTGCATGCAGATATTACTCAGAAACATGAACACGAATATTGCAAGAATAGGGAATGTGCCTTATATAGGATATGAAAATTAATTGCACTTAAGCATTAAACGTTTATTTTTACAATTTTTTTCCCCCCAAAGCAACTACAAGCCAATTCACACTGCCATACTCCCAACTGGGTGAACACACTGACCCAATCAGTGTGAATTGACCATAATGCTGTATGTTAGGTGTGAGATTCGTAAATCTTGTTTGCTATAATACATCTATTTAAGTGCACCAGTGTGAAGCATAATTCCCCCCACATTTGCTGTATATCCATTAACCGATATATTTGTCAAAGTATTCTTTCAGTGGTTAAGGGGATTTCACATGACAGGCGGCAGCGCTGGTCAATGCATTGATCTCTATAAAATGAAGCGTAGGTTAGACACAGCATTGTTTGTTGGTTTTGTTCAGAGTTTAGAACAGGGGTTCTCAACTCTGGCCTCCGTGATCCACTTTCCTGCAACAATTCAGTCAAACACACCTGAACAAGGTAATCATTGTCTTTATGTCCTAATACAGGGGTGCCCAAACTCGGTCCTGCAGAGTTTAGCTCCAACCCCAATCAGACACACCTGAAACAGCTAATCAAGCTCTTACTAGACTAGTGCTGAATCCGAAAATTTAGGCAGCTGACTTGTTGCCTCATCAGGCAATGACTTTGCAGGCAGCGTTTTTGCACGAAGGCACCCCACGAAACTGATTTCGGACAGGCTTCTGAGGCAGTGTAACGGTTTAATGATCTACAACAAAATAGAATGAGTTTTGGTGATAACTAAACGAATATGTAATTACTATAATACTAATTTCTTGTTAGAAATAACATCAAAAGTGCAAAAAGTTAATCAGAAATATACATTTACACACAAACTAACCACCAAACGCAACTTTCAGACGCCATCTTTATTTTTTAGCTCAACCGTCATGGAATGGAACGCACAGGATTTTGGAATATCAAAGGCAGTGAAGGATACATCTATGCTGCCTTCAAAAATCGATCAGATGATGGCATCTCATGGGACAGGAAGTGAAGCTAACTTTGGATTCGGACTTGCCGTGTTGCCTTCCTGCCTTTGGATGTGTCCTCCGAAGGCAGCATTTTTCAGTTTTCGGATGCAGCCTAGGGGTGTCAAACTAAATTCCTGGAGGGCCACAGCCCTGCACAGTTTAGCTCCAACCCTAATTAAACACAGCTGATCCAGCTAATCAAGTCCTTCAGGCTCAATTGAACGCCTCATGGTTTGTATGTTGGAGCAGGGTTGGAACTAAACTCTGCAGGGCTGTGGCCCTCCAGGAACTGAGTTTGACACCCCTGTACTAGACATACTAGAAACATCGCGGCAGGTGTGTTGAAGCAAGTTGGATCTAAACTCTGCAGGACACTGGCCCTCCAGGTCTCCGTTTGGGCACCTTTGTCCTAATAGAAAGATAGAGTCAGGTGTGTTTGATGAAGGTTGGAGCTAAACTCCGCAGGAAAGTAGATCTCTCGGGCCAGAATTGAGAACCCCTGTTTTAGACAATATACTTCTTTACAACCTTGTTTCTTTTCGGTGACCCACCGAATTCTGTGACCCTATAGGCACTGCATTGAGCTAATCTGACCTACTACTAAACCCAACCCCTAGTCCTACCCTTTTTTTTGCCGTATTGATTACCATTTGTATAACCATAGGTAAAACTGTTGTTGCAAAACCATGGTTAATTTGTGGTTACCATGGAATTACTATAATAACCTTATTATTATTATTATTTTTTTTTTTATGTTCCTAACCTACCCTCAGTACTAGAGTCATATAATTTGGTGGGTCACAGAATTCAGCAACTGAATGAATCGGCACTGAATGAATGGTTTACTAACTCATTAAGACAGTCTCTCGCTGCCACCTACTGGCATAACAATGTAACCTGGAACGTAACCTGAAAATCGCTAACACAGACATTTTTTCAAAATCAGGTACGCACATATTATAAAATATTATTTATTAAATAATTATTGTTTATTAAACAATATTTATTATATATTATTTAAACATGTTCTAAATTGGATGCCATATACCTGTAATTTGTGTTGAAAAAAAATCTTAAAATATTAGCATTAGTTTTAGTTCAAAGAAGTAATAAGATTGCAATGATTATTATTATAACTGCAATAAAATTATTTGTAACTTGTTGAAATTAAATTCTTTACATTTTACAAATGAAATGCTGTTTTTTTCTGTTAAAATATTTATTCACTGAAATTTCTAGAACTTTGTTAATATGCTCATATTCAAATTTGCCAGTCACTGCATAATTATCATGTTGTACTTTATTTGAAACCATTTTGTTTTGTTGATATATATATTTATTTATTTATGCATTTGTCTTGTTTAGATTTGTGTGTGTGTGTGTGAACTACCCATATCATATTACTTTTTATATTTTGTGACTAAATACAATGAGTGACTAAATTTGTGTGCAGTATAAATTATTAGGCCTACATAAACGTAGGCTTATAAAATAGATAACAACCAGAGGTCAGCAACGCTACAAGTAAGGTGAAATGTAAAAAAGCGCTGGTAATAAGATTAATATTCAGATTTAACACAGTAAAGAAAACATTTTGATGGCAGCATGTAAAGTACCAGTTTGGACGTTTTTAAAACGTTGGAAGGAGACACGAACGTGATAAAAAAATAAAAAAAAACCGTTATAAAAACGTTTCTGCAACGTTGTGAAAAACGTATTTATAACGTCAAAAAAAAACCCCGACATTTGTCGTATTAAATACGTAGGAAAAAAACGTTATCACGACCTTTTCACAACGTGAAAAAAAAAAAACGTTTTTACTACGTTGTTGTGTTTGCTGGGTAGTCATCCGGTTGGTGTTGTGAAAAATTGTCACGTCCGGTTTCCTCGGGGTGACGTTGTGAAATATTTAATCCTGGCAACTGATTTGCAAGCTGTAAAAAGTCTATGAAATAAAGCAAATATACCGTTACGGATAATAGATTGTTAGCTCCGTCAGTAGCTAGAAATCACTGTCTGTTTCGGCTAGTGTAGTTATGGTTAAACAGAATAAAAGTAACAATATAAGATAGCACTTAACCTGATTTTTAAAAATATTAGAAATGTATAATTACCGTCGAATGAAATATATTCGTCAGCATACGGTCTTTGTCCATCTACGATGCGAAATAATATAAGACTATTACAGATTTTAATAAAGCAGTTAAATTATTAAAGGTATAAATTATTTTTTAAATCCCACTCACATTGATCTTCCATGCTGAGGAAAAAATCTGGTTAAAAACGTCTTTGAGAATGTGCCAAGCTTATATGTCCTTAGGATCTGAGCCAAGATGGGACGGTCCGTGGGGTGGATCTTAATATCAAATGACAGATGATATTTTCTTTGCTAAAACGTAACTACAATAAGACATTATAATATTTAATAATATATATGTACTGTATATTAGTAATATATCATATTAAGAAAAATCTTTGTATTGATTTCTCAGAATAATAAGTATTACATTGGCTTTTTATGTATTTTTATAAAAACAAAACTAATGTATTGTGTTATTATCTATGATGACCGAAAGAGGTCACTGTTGTCTCACAAAGCGTCTCGACCATCGTGTAGAAATAATTTATATTAGAATAGCGTGACAGTACTGATGTGTACCAGGCGCGGCTCAGATATTCATTGAGATATATAGGTAGTCTTTGTCAGTGATTTGTACGGAGAGGGGTCGCGCGGCGCTGGGTTTCCCTATCCTCCCTTATTATCCTGGAAGAGAAGCAGACTGAAAACTATTACCTCATTTGTGGATCTCTGAAAAACATAAGACAGTTTTTTTTTTTTTTTTATCAAGCTCAAAGTTTATTTTATTCATTAGGCTACGATTTTAATTCTTTATATTTATTTCATTTGAATACAACCGTGTGTGTGTGTGTGTGTGTGAGGATAAGATGTGTGTGGGTGTGTTCCCCCGCTCCTGGTCATGGGATAAGAAGGTGTGTGTGTGTGTGTGTGTGTGTGTGTGTGTGTGTGTGTGTGTGTGTGTCTCTGCGTTCACCCTCCTTTCTTTCTTTCTCCTGTGAGAAAGAGACTGAGGTTTTCTCATTCAGCAAAACTATCTGAGAATCTATGGCTAATGTGTAAAGATGTAATATCACGATTTGTTGAAAAATGTAAGGCATTTTTCATTAAGCTCAAAGTTTCTTATTTTATTTATTTTTATTCATTAAGCTAAGATTTTGATTCTTTATTTTCATTTCAATAGAATAATTTGAATACAACCCTGTGTGTGTGTGTGTGTGTGTGTGTTATTTTTTCTCATATAATGACTCCTTTAGCAATGTCATTTATTTTACACATCTAAAATGACCATAACAATAACTTGTAACTTTAATTTTTTATCTCTTAATATCTCTTAAACCAACATCTCTTTCGCACCTCTGTGTAGGATGACCAAAACCTCTGTGTTAGTGTGGCACCAGGCTAAGAGCACACGCGTACCACGATTTAAACAGATCACAGGACGTGTACCGGAGGACCGACATCTATATTACAAACAGGTGGACGTTCTCTCGTTTTAACCCCGGAGGTCTGGTAGATATATCGCACAACAGATAAACATGATATATTATGTTATGTTATTAAGTTAATATCACGTACCGGACATCCTGAGCGTATATTACAAACCGATGTCATAAGATTAATCCTAATGACATGATATATTGCAAACACATTTCACATCACAGAGGTTGTTCGTTCACAGATGTTGTAAATATCTGGGTCATTTCACGGTTAACGAGCTATAAACATGATATATTACAAACAGATTACATATTACATGACGTCACCCCAGGTGCGCTCGTAAAAAGGTCAAAAGGTTAATCCCTGTGGAATGAGGTCAAAGGTCAAAGTCATAAATCATCCTAAAAGGTCAAAAGGTTAATCCCTATGGAATGAGGTCAAAGGTCAAAGTCATAAATCATCTATTTTGAAGGTTGGTGTAGCATACATACTACTCACACAAACAGCACTTAAGCTCAATTTTTGCGAAGTGTCCATATATAACGCACTGCAGTTCCTTACAGGGGTGCAAAAGGGATCTACTCTCACACTGATTGTAACGCGAAACATGATTGGTTATAGCTAGAATGTGCTATGATTGGTCAGCGAAGTGAGGCTGTTATCTGATTGGCTTGAGTAGACAGTGGGTGGAGTCCATGCATTTGTGAATCGTCAGTGTCTTGACGCTAGAAATGTTTAAAAATGCACAAATGCTTGCACCAATTCACTAGAGCCCGACCGATATGAGCCTGTCGCAGATAAATTAATATCTTAGTATACTTAGTATATCTTAGAAAAGTTAGTATCTTTCTGTAGTCCAATAGACGGCAGTGCGGTGGTGGCTTGAGTCTGTTGAATGGTGATTTAACACTACGTTGTCACCTAGTTGTGAGACTCAATGCTATAAAGTAAATAAACAATGTACCCGTCTTTTACTCTCACAATGAGCTTATCATACTCGTTTGCTTCATTAGTCGGGCCCTATGATTTTCGCGATGCAGGAAACGCAGACAGAAGCACAGAATCCATTCATAAAAACGGAATCTACTGTATACCGTGGAATTTCACGGAATCTGACATATTTGTGATGAATAAATAAAAAACAGGTCAGTACACTTAAATCAAATCGCGATAGGCCTATAGTTTCTGTGAATATTAAACTGCTAAAATACTATTTAAATACGAATCCTCATGTTCTGCCTGTTCATTTGATTACAGAATTTGTGAAAAATATTATTCATTATTATTATTTATTCATTTTAGCTGTACTTCCTGCATAAACCTGCCCCCGTTGGATTGGCAGTAGCTTGTTGCCCTACACAGTTACTTTTGTTTATTTTCTTAATTCAAGTTTTATATACAAATACATACATACATATATACATACATACATGTGTGTGTATGTGTGTGTGTGTATATATATATATATATATATATATATATATATATATATATATTTATTTATTTATAAAACGGTTAGTTCTATTTGTGTTTTAAAGATATTTATAATAAGTGATGTGAAGTGTACTGTTAAGTGCACTGATGTCAGGCTCATTTCGAATAATAAAGTTTATTGTTAAATTGTTAAATCGATATCGGCCTTTTTTACTCCCTAATATCGGTATCGGCCCCAAAAAACCCATATCGGTCGGGCTCTACAATTTACAAACGCACAGCGACCGATCCACAAATTAATGCCAGGCAAAATTGTGTTTGTGACATAAAAATATATTTGTGATTGTTTTTTATTTACAAATCTCATTTTATTTTTTTTGTGTGAATTTATATAATTTATTTAATTCATGTTTGTGAAACTGTAAGATTTATTTGTGGATCTCATTCTATATTTGTCAGTATGTTTAATTTTTGTTAATCCCTTATTTGGAATTAAGCAACAATTCTACCCCCATTTTACTGCGAGAACTGCAGTAAAACAAAATACAGGCTTAGCTACAGCTAGCTTACAAGCCATCTAGCTAGTTTAAAATGGGTTTTTTACTTGCCTGACTGGACAAATAGACTGATTAAAATTTAAGTGAAAAAAATAACCAGTGAAACATCAAAATGCGAGAATGATTCTTCTGATTGTATTACATTGAAAGTAAACAGCGATTGATAATGAATTGTGTATTTCTAGTGTCAAGGTCGTGCTGTTGAGGCCTGTCTATTTGTGAGAGACTTCAAAACAAATGAGCATAACAGCACATAAACAAACTCAGAAGAAACACACTGAGGTAAAAATTCAAAATGTGTAGTTTATTTATAACATGATATAGTTAAGTAACACCATGACAAGGGAGCTATTTTGCTGAATATTATCACGACTGCAAATATCACATTGATTTTAGTTCAATAAACAAGTAGTTAAGTAATCAAATAGTTACTAAGTTACTTACATTTTAGACACAATATTTACTGTTTTGTTCTATTTCACCAAAATAAAAAAAATAAATAGTTCCAAACAAGGATCACAGCAGAAGTATTTTCACATTCTCCAAGCAACACTCGGTGGTGTTTTGTCACTGAATGATTCAGCGTTTTGAAGGATTTAGTGAAATGAATGATTCAACGACTCACTCATTACGTGAATTACCGCCACCTACTGGTGGTTTAGTATGTTTAAAGGTATGCTTTTCCCCCCAAAATTTCTTATTTGTATACTCAAAAATGTAAAAATGTATTTTAAATAGGGGTGTAATGGACGGCACACAAACATGACGGTTCGATTCGTACCTCGGTTTTGACGTCACGGTTCGGTATGTTTTCGGTACAGCAGGAGGAAAAAAGCAAACATAAATTGCTTTTTTTTTTATTATTAAACAATGGTTTACTGAACAAATTGCTCTTTTTAAAAAAAATAAATAAATAAATTAAAATAAATTAAAAAAATCAATTATGATTAAAATGTTCTTAGGGATAAAAATCTACCTCAAAAAATTAGCTCAAAATGTACTTCTATCTCAAAATCTATCTGCTCTAACCTATATGGAGCCCTTTTACATTACTAGTAATTTAAGTTTGGGCTCTGTTGTTAATTGTAACCTTATAAATAAACATGTAATTGTGTAAATAACCTTATAAATAAACATGTAAATTTTTTTAAATTAACTTATACAATTACTATTTGTTGTTGAAATATAATAATTTACAGAGTCGTGGGCTTACTTGTTTCATACAATATTTATTTATACATATACATTAAATAATTAAGTCATCAGTAACAGGTAAAGTAAATATAATGAAACATAGTCTAATATTTCGCAAAATGCTCTTCACTAGACTCAGGGGCGGATTTAACCAATAAGCGAGGTAAGCGGCCGCTTAGGGCCCCAGGGAATCAGGGGGTCCCATCTGATATTGGCGAAACATATTTGGCAAACGCTTGGCAAACGCAGTGTTTATTTGTGTTATGGAGAGCCTCAAATGTTCACTCACCTCTCAAAATGAGTTTTTATTAAGTGCTGAGTTCTGCAAGCTTGTGAATCCTCTCATTATAACAACGTGTAGATACGATGTCAATAAGAGATTCATTGTGCAGTGTAGACAGCGTCATTGATTAACAGAATGTAGCGAGATCGCGATGAACTGAAGTGAATGACAGCTTTTGGTGAATATATGAGGTAGCACTCTTTGTGCACTTTCTAGGCTGGATAATACTGTCTCAGAACGGATATATTAACCTCAGAGAAGAAAGAATCATGTTTCGTGTCATGATTTTATTTGTCTTGATGTTTCAAAATGACTCGCTTGTGTGCTTTTCCTAGGCGCCCCGGCGCAAACTGGCATTATATTCCATATCTGGTATGAATTGGTCATCTTATAAGCCTCTGATATTTTGATAAAATATTACCCAATGTGTGATGTATATGTACAATATTTTTCAATAACCATTTTTTTTTCTTTTTTCTTTTTTTTTTCACGGTAGCACCATGCCCCAAAACTCCGGAGCGTGAGGGAACTCAAAAGGCCCTTATGTCATGATCGATTTATTTATGCGCAGGACAAGATCACTAGTTCTTCTTTCATAGGGACATTTATGCAGCAGCTGAATAAACGAGAACAAACCATGTTAGAGTGAGTGACGGTGTGGGATTTCATATTCTGTTTTTGGACCGTTCATACTTGTTACTTTTAAATTTAAATTGGTCTTTTGTCATAACTGTGTACGTAGGTCGTGGCGGCTCATAAATGAGAAGATGGCTGTACTGAAGGAGGAGCTAGAGGACAAGCTGAATGAGGAAGCTCTTGCTGAGGGTAAGTGCGGTCTTTACAAACAACAAATAATACATAATGTTTGTGCCAAATCTGTCCGACTGCGGCATTACGTTTAGTTCTGTTCGTGTTCCATCAGTTTTTAGGTGAGTTTATAACCAATCACGCAGGTTTCTGTTGAGCTTACGAGTGTAAGGACCAATCAGAGACGGTCAGAGGAGTCATGGCTGAAACTCAAACTCGTAAATTCTCTCATCATAAACATTAATGTGCAGATACGATGTAAGAAAGAGATTCATTTCACATGGATTATAACGAGAGTTTGTGCTGAAACTCGTGCTAGATGAAGTTATGGACCGCTTCAACGATCGGGAACGTTGTCTGCTCACTTTCTGTATGTGATTTATTTCAATTTGAATAGATGTTTTGTTTTTCATGCTGTTAAAGGATTAGTTTACTTTCAGAAAAAAAAATAAATGAATAAAATTCCTAAGAATTTACTCACTTCCATGTCATCCAAGATGTCCATGTTTTTCTTTCTTTAGTCGAAAAGAAAATGTTAAACATTCCAAGATTTTTCTCCATATAATGGACTTCAATGGAACCCAATGGGTTGAAGGTCCAAATGGCAGTTTCAGGCTCTACACGATCCCAGCCGAGGAAAAAATAATACAAAATTATATACTTTTTAACCACAAATACTCATCTTGCACTAGCTTCTGCGATGCGTGACTTTATACATTGTAATCACGTGTGAAAGGTCAGTTCTTCGTCTGTGTGCTTTGGTTCAGAAAGGTAGGGTAGGGCAAAAACCTCTATCTCATGTTCTCCTTCAACTTCAAAATCGTCCGACATCGTTGTTTTACCTTTTTTTGTAAAGGGTGTTTGACTTTCTTTGCACGTTCAATTTGTAAACACTGGTCGTTACTTCTGCCTACGTCATGCATGACCTTTCCAACGTGACTATGTAATGCGTGAGGTCAAGTGTATATATATATATATATAAATAAAAATATAAAATGACTGATTGTTTTGCTAGATAAGACCCTTATTTCTCGGCTGGGATTGTGTAGAGTAGAGGCTGACATTTTTTCGGGAATCCTATGGGTCACGGGAATCCCGCGGGATGGGAAACAAAATCGCTACAAATCACGTGATTGGGACGGGACAGGAAAAAATGTCAGCGGGAGTGGGCGGGACCAGGAATAGTAATGATACCCAACTTTATACACAAATATACCTTTTATATAAATAAACTATATATATATTTTAATTCTGAACTCAATTCTAGTTGCCCTGTCTCTTTATGCTCTCCTCCTGTTTGCTTTGGTGTGGCTGGTTAAGTGAATGACAGTTCGTGACGGACAGATTGTTAACGGCTGGTCTATGTGGTAATACTCGGGCAGGACATCCAAACGCTCACCTATCATTCATCGACCTCAAATATGACTTTTCATCTGAAAAATGTATGTAGTAGCAACTTTACATGGCCGCTCAATATGATGTTAACCTAGAGTAATGTGCGCTATTGAAGTGTTTGTGTGGAGAGTACAGCTGAATAGTGCGCTCGCTGCAGGACAGATGGAGGCGCCGGTGCGCTCACTTGCTCTTAAAATCTCCGTAATTTTTTGTCATACAGATAAAAGTAGACTAATACATCTTTCGAATCTGTAAAGACTCTACGTTTATTTGTGTGCACTCAGAATAACAACGAAATGTTGC
This sequence comes from Spinibarbus caldwelli, assembly GCA_039654775.1. NCBI lineage: Eukaryota > Metazoa > Chordata > Actinopteri > Cypriniformes > Cyprinidae > Spinibarbus > Spinibarbus caldwelli. The sequence goes on along the minus strand of CM077258.1, from coordinate 29,767,697 downwards.
ACTTCTGTAAAGCAATTAAAGCAATCAGGACACGCTTTCTGCCGTCTAGCTCTCTGTGAGCTTCAGCGAGAAACTTCGAAACTCCGTCTATGAAGAATATATCTATAGAGTGAAATGTCTACTTTCAAATGAAAAAAATTCAAATAGAAAACGTGTGTTGGCAAGGATGATTTACATGAAATTTAATGTGTGTGCAATGCACACTGTGCATTGTTTAAGCTGGCTTTCAGTTCAATATAATAACAAAAAACTACATTTTGGATTTTTATTCAACTAAGGTGGGCACACTGTGATCTGTACTGTATTTTTACTGTACCAAAAAAAAAAAAAAAAAAAAAAACACCCCGGGAGTGGGAGGGAATGGGAGTCATTCTTCCGGGATTGGAACGGGACGGGATTTTCCCCCCAGTTTTTTCGTGGGATTGGGACGGGACAAGATTTTTTTTTGTGGGAGTGGGACGGGAGAGGTTTGAAAATCCATGCCCGTGTCACCCTCTAGTGTAGAGCCCTTTGAAGCTGCATTGAAACTGCAATTTGGAGCTTCAACCCATTGATCCCACTGAAGTCTTAGTTACCAAAAGTTGTATTCCTAAAGTTTGTCTCTACAACTGCTGCCTTGTAAAGTTAATGTCAGTTTTACTGGACACTTGTATTTAAAAAACAGATACATTTCAGTAGAAAACAAAACAATGAAAGTGGTTTTCAAGTATGAGAATGAAACATGATGCACCCATTGGTTCCTTAGAGCTGCATCTATGTAGTGGCCAATCAAGTAATAATCTGCTGTTATTGAACACTGGCCAGTTGAACTGTCCTGTTCTGAAATCTCGTCTCTCTCTCTTTGTTTCAGGGCTGTACAAGAAGTCCGGCAGATTAGTATTTCTTGGCCTGGGCAATGCTGGTAAAACGACGCTTCTGCATATGCTGAACGACCACAGACTGGGTCTGCATGTGCCGACCTTTGACCCCAGTAAGTGTACATTTCACCACACCGACCCTGCACTGCACCTTTCATAAAATGCAGCATGTTGAGCTTGTCTGGCTTTGGTGCCCACTGATTCGTGTGAGCTACAGTACCAGCATACATAGAATGTAACACACATTTTAAAACCATATATCTGATGTTAAATATGGTCTGAAAAGTCTAGAGAGAAGCCTGGGAAAGTCTAGTATTTAGAAATAGAAACGTGTAGGAAGCTTTTGAAGACTTTTCTCTCTGTGCCTGATTTCAGTCAGAGAAATAAACACTCATTAGTCGGGCTTTGTGTCTTTATCCTCACAGCCTCAGAAGTGCTGAGGATCGATGGCGTGACTTTGAGCTCCTGTGATCCAGGTGAGTAGACGGATCCACACCTCGCTGTCTGTGCATCAGATCACTCGTGTGCTAAAGCTGTGTCCTGTGTTTCTGAACAGCTCGAGGAGAGTGGAGGAATCTTCTCCCAGCCGTGAACGCCATCGTCTTCCTGGTGGACTGCGCAGATTACGCTAGGCTGCCCGAATCCAAAACAGAGCTTGACGTGAGCTTCATTCTGTCTGCAGCCATTTCAGCTTTTGTTACACTCGTGATGCGCCAGTGAACACGAGACACATGTTTGCTAGAGTCCTGCGCTGGAATTCATGAAGCATCTCCTGTCTCATGCCATACTGAACCTGCATGTGTTGTGTTGTGTTGGCTGTGAATAACAGGCACTAATGACGGATGAAACCATTGGAAATGTGCCCATCTTGATCCTCGGCAACAAGATCGACAAACCTGAAGCCATTAGTGAGGAGAAACTGCGTGAGATCTTTGGACTGTACGGTCAGACGACGGGAAAGGTGAGATACAGCACTCTTAGGGACGCTTTTGTGCTTCACTGCACTGCTTCTGTATTGTTTTTCTATATAAACATCCTCTAGACAGACGTCTTTGTGCTACATTGCGCTACAAACAATATTCAAACCGAACTGAAAAATTGTAATACACCGCTAGGGATGGGTACCGAGAACCGGTATGTGATTGGGTCAATACCGGACTATCGGTAAGCTTCAGGACAAATGATACTGTTATCCATACTTGGGTTGCTTTATCTCCATATACTTCGATGTTAATGACGAATTAGAAGCTGCTGCTTATCATTTTCCTTCACTGAATTATGTGGTCGACGTTTGCTCGACGTGCGTGTGATATCCATGCGCATTTGTGGTAGGGATGGGCATTTTTGGCAATTTCTTATTTCAATCATCAATAGGTTTCAAAAACGATTAATCGAGTACTCGGGGGGCGGGGCATGGCCGTAATGAGATAATGAAAATATCTGAAGACTGTTATGAAAATGAATGTTAAAAATAAAAATATGACATGAAAACATGTCTATGAAAACATGAACACATGATTAGATGTTAGATTATGATTATGATGCAGCAATGTTATTAAAAAAGAAGCATCTAAAAAAGAATAGCTGCCTGAGGTAAAGCTGACTTTATGCCAATAAACTGAAACCCGTTCTATGACACTTCCTATGATATTAATCAGATAACTTTGATACATAACATAAACGTAACATTACAACTTCTATCTGCACAAAAGGATGCATATGCCAGTGAACTTTAAGTTACGCGCTATAGCGAGAGAGAGAGAGCGCTCCCGTCGTGATGCACTTTCAACAGCACGCTGAAACACGGACAAGGACAGAATTTACTAGGCTATAGATTTCACATTCCATAAAGTTCTCATTATAATGCTTATGTCATTAATGTTTATGGCAGATTTGTGCGATATTTTCATCTACATTATCAAGTGATTCCTAAACTCGCCTGTGTGTTTTCGAAGCCATACGAAGTACGAAAACTATTTTAATTGAAGTATGCCTACTGTTAAACAAATATGACGAAAAACATCACTTCTGCTTTATTATAGGATCAGTATTTTTGAAAAAGAAACATTTAAAAGCAATATGACCGTCTCAAATAACTCAGTCAATATCTGGCATTGCATTTGAGCATGAAACTAAACACTGGTAATATGCAGCGCATTCAGCATGTAAATAAATCTTAATATCCCAACGCATCCTATATTAATCAGATATGTATGTAACTAACCCAGACATCACTATGTGACTTCAGAGCCAAGTTTCTCTCTCTTCTCATGTCTATACTTTGAACCGCATGCTGTTGCAAGCTAAACAATCAGAGCTCAGGGTGCCGCCCAAAGTGCTGCTATAACCAATCAGAATTTTTTTTCCCACGATCATCGTTTTCATGATCGATCATCGCTGTCACGGCCGAGTACTCGATCGCTGTTACACATCCCTAATATGTGGTGTGTATTTGCGTGCAATCAGTGGCAAGAGTGAAACGTTTGAAAGTGTGGGCTCACATTACAAAACTAACCAACACCAGCGTCAGATGCAATACAGGTGCATCTCAATAAATTAGAATGTCGTGGAAAAGTTCATTTATTTCAGTAATTCAACTCAAATTGTGAACCTCGTGTATTAAATAAATTCAATGCACACAGACTGAAGTAGTTTAAGTCTTTGGTTCTTTTAATTGTGATGATTTTGGCTCACATCTCAACAAATTAGAATATGGTGACATGCCAATCAGCTAATCAACTCAAAACACCTGCAAAGGTTTCCTGAGCCTTCAAAATGGTCTCTCAGTTTGGTTCACTAGGCTACACAATCATGGGGAAGACTGCTGATCTGACAGTTGTCACTGTAGGTTATACCGGAATGACAGTTGGTTCACAAAACTGGTAATAGGACTTCCATGCAGGCAGGGTGGCCATCTAATATTATCTGTTCTATAAACTTAAAGGTGCATTTTTGATTCTGGTATGTTCATAAACTGAAAGCCAGCAAAATTACTAACAAATACCACAGGTATATTTTTCAAATTTATTTGCCAAAAGTAGAAGCCAAAGGAACTCCTACAAGTGTGCAAAGTTATAACGTGTGTAACGTGGACGGAAAAAAATTAAACAATCCTGCAAGATTGCCTCTGTAACACAAAATAATACCATTTCATGAAAACTGGCAAAGAATAGAACAAGTTCATAACACATTAAAATAACCTGTCATCATTTACTATCAAATTTAAAGATCATACATCATGAATGAAATAACAATTGTAACGTGGACAGATAAAATGAGTAATTCTGCTGAATAGAGCACCAATAACTCTTTATGCAAAGTAACCCTGAATATTTGTTAACTAAAGGACAATTAATTTACTGCAGAAGTAAATGGAAGGCAGTTGAGACAGATAAATGTCAGTTAAGCAGCGGTCAGGGTGAACCTGATATCTGCCTGGTGACACTCATGGCAGTCGGTATAACCTACAGTGACCGTGTCCTGCGGTCCTGGAATGCTAAAACAAGTTCAAACAAGTCAGCAACTTTGAATGGGTTATGTCCTGTTATGGTAACAGGTCCATAAAAGATCCACATGGGATGAACACACTCAATGTCGTCTCTCCTTGACCACGAGAATGAGTTGCATGCCAGGTCTTTGTGTAGAAACTTGAACTTCACATGAGGGACGTCAACACCTTCACAGAGACAGTGATCTGTTACTCTTCCTATGTAATAGGCACGGTCATAATACTCAGCATAATAGTCGTCCTTCTTGAAGTCTGAACCTGAAAGGCAAAAAGCAGGATATCAGAAAAAATTACTTTTTGCAATTATATGAGCACCTATTTATGAACCATAAACATGATAAAAGAGGTAGTGATTTCACTGCTTACATCTGTACAGCTGCTTTGTATCTAGCTGCTGTCTCTCTGTCTTCTCTCCTCTTGTGGGCCTGTTTTGCACTCTCATGACTGTAGGACTGGACTTCTGCAAAATTATATTAGGAAATAAACTTAAAAAGAGAGAGAATGCTCAGCTCACATTTTTCATGTGAACTTTTAAGCTTTGTATGGAATTCCAGATGACGCTAAAATATGGACAATTACCTGAGACTCACTGTTCAACTGTGTTTGGGAGCAGCCATCTACAACAACAGGGTCAGTCTCACGTACATTTGTTGCAGCACTTCGATCCTGAAAGTGATGTGAAACATTTGTTTTGTTAAAAAATCTGTATGATATCAATGATGTGTAAGTACCGTGGTGATTGAATACAGGTATACAATTTAATACATTTTTAGCAACTGAAAAATCATGTAAAAAATATATTTTTGAACACTTAGTATCTGTACTCACCTCGAGCTGGAAATGACCACTTTCTAAGTCTTCTATGAGATCATCCACTAGATCACCCATTTCTGCAAGATCACCTACATCGGAGTCTGGGCTTGGAAGCAATGCTGAAATTGAAAGAAATGAGTGTTAATATCAAAGCTTAAATTACATTGAAAACGTATCAAAAATTTCCAGTTTTAACCCCTATGACAAAGCATGATCTTTTAGTTTTGATGTGTGGTACACTTTTTGAAGACACTTTTTGTGTTTCCTCACCCGCTTGAAGATTCTCTTTCTGGCGTTCTCTATACCTTCTCATCCTTTCACGGGCTTGTGCTTTCTGGATTTCCTTGTTTTCATCTGATAGATTCTTCCTGTACTCCCTCAATCTCTGTTGCTCTTCTAATCTATGCATTACATACAATTCAGGGTTCTGCTTTAACTTAGCCCAATACCTCCGCATTCCAGCAGCAGCTTTAATTGTTCTTGAAACCACATCTGGACCATTCTCATTCCTTGGCAGGTTTCTCTCTCCTCCCGGACGCTCCATGGAGCAAAGCCTCAACTTGAGGAGACCTGCCATAATTTCTGAAAAAAGTAAATAAAATAAAGAAAGGCCATATATATATGTGTAAGGATATATGTATGTTTGCAAAGGATATGTGTATAAGAGTTATGACTAATTATTTTTTAACACTTGAAATGTATAATTGTGTTTAATTATATGCTCTGAACACCACAGCAAACTTAATTTACAGAATAGCTGTTTCATTTCTTGAATACACTTCTTAAAATTAAGAATCTGAAATATGAATGACTGTTAGTCTCCATGTTCATGTCAATTACAAGATAAGGATATTATCTTCTCTATGATAGGCTGCAATTTACATTTACATGATGCTGCATGAATGGTAGCCTACATAGTATTTGGAAAAGTTTTTTTGATTTCATATTAGGCCTGCCAGTGTGTTCCTTTTAAAATAATGAATATAGGCTACTTCAGACATTTATTAGGCATGATGTGCTAAATATGATTTGGAGAAATAATGCACAAGACTATAGGCTATCGCTGAGCTGTGGCTGTTGGCTACACTTGCACTCAGGAAATAGATTGGCTCTTGACTGGTCAATTAAGTGAGGTAACGCTGAATCGCATGATAGGCTAATCGACCAATACAGGCAAGGAAATGAGCACAAATTCACGGTACGCTCTAGCTGCCATCAAACAGAGTTCTGGTGGAATTGAAAGTAAACTCGCGCATCGCCTGTGGCCTACATAATTTGGACATGATGAAGGTACACTTGACAGGCTGTGGAGCTTCATTTTACCACAAAGCTAATGTTTAAACTAGCTTTATTGTGTGCCGTCAGTGTGGAAAATCTTCCTTAACATTATAGCCCAGTTCCCTGTTGTTTAAAAACCTATGCGATTAACGCCGACAGCAGAATTATTCTAATGGCATAAGTGAGATTGTGTTAACGCACTATTAACGTGTTAACTTCGTCAAAATGCATACAACCACCATTCATGCATGCTCTTTCACGATGAACACGACGCCGCTTTCGGTCCGAAACCACTAGCAATCATCCGACTTGCACACTCTTTTATCCTTTCTCACCACAATGATCCTATTTAATGTTTACTTAACCAAAGTTTACCACGTTCGTATCATTTTAATGTTTGTAAACTTTTGGACAGAAGCCATCATGTCTGAAAACAAACACAAGTAATGGAGTTCATCACTTAAACAGGCACTGATGTTCCATACAGAGCACAAAAAATACAAACCATCACAAAAATTGTTTTAGACAAAGTTTTTTTCTTAATTTGCTAAAAAATGGAAGAGTGCAGAAACACCTCTTACACCTCAACAAAATATAAAATAAAAAAGAATGGCAGAGATTTAGGCCAAAGTGGGCGAAGATATATATATATATATATATATATATATATAAATAAAACACTATATACACTATATACATCAATTATACTTTTTTAAAGCAACTGTATTAAAGTTCATCAATCAAGAGCAGAGAAATTTTTCTGTCGGTTTTATAAACATTAAAAGTATAGTTCACCCAAAAATGAAAATTCTGTCATCTGTCTGTCAATTGTCATAGTGTTTTATTTTTATACTATCATTTACTCACTCTCAAGTTGTTTTATCGTGCGTAATTCTACACACTTTATAAAGCGGGTAATTCCCGCAAACATTAATGCTCTAGAGATTATCAGAGCAGATCAGTCATTTTAAAACTTTCTGAGACAGAATTTCACAAACAGTGTGAGTGATTGGGATTGAGTGTAGGGATGTAAAGGTATGAAAATTTCTTATCACGATTATAGTGACCAAAATTATCACGGTTATCAGAATTATCATGGTATTGTTAAAATGTGCTGGAGAAGTCAAAATGATAATTGATTAACAAATGATTATATGTATTTTATCTGCTCCATAAATAATTCTAGATAACTTATCTGAATTGTTTAAATGTGTAGAATCCACATAAGCTTGTTTTTCATCAACTGGTCAAAATGTACAGCAGGGCATGCAAATCCAGTCTGTTTTTAGTCCAGACAGAAACTGCACACAGGCTGAATGTAAATATAAGTCTCTGTAAATCCACTCTCTGACACTAGGTGGCGCTGATGGAAAAGCTGAATTACAGCAGTTTCCCGTTAACTCCGTGGGCAAAGCAGTATTGTGATTAAGAGCACTTATTTTGGTATTACATGGAGCGAAGATGAAAACAAAATGCCATCGAATCGTTTCTGAAGACAGTCAGAACCTTCAGAGGTACATTCATAAAATTAATTCATTCATATATTCATTTGTATAATTCCCTCAGCACTCTTTTAAAACTTCCCAGCTTTTCCGCCGTGTTTTCACTCAAAATTAAACTACTCTGTGTGCTGTGACTGTTTCTTAAAACTGTACTTTATGCTGGACAGTATTTATTTATCGTGAGTTGTTCAGATCGCGGTAATCAAATACGGTTTTAATGATAATTAAAATATGAAGCGGTAATACTAACCATGGGGAATTTTATCATGATTTATCATCAGACTGGTAATTGTTACATCCCTAATTGAGTGGTAGGTTACCGCGTCTTCCCTCCTGCTCTCTCAAAATGCACAAATGGCCTCAGATGATATCCACCTTGAGTTTGCTCTGCAAGCGAACTGCATGCTGCAATACAAGACTAGAGCGTTTCGGACAGTTGACGGAATTGGCACTCATTTTAAGTCATGCCAGTTTAAACAATCAAGCTGTTTAACCCATAAAGTACTGGTGCACTCTCTGAGAGACGGTCTTCAATGCGCTCTCAGCCAAAGTGTGCTCAGCCGCCTCTCAAACAACTCGTGACTCCCGAGTGTCAGATTAAGTTATTACATACTGTATCCATGTAGCCTAAGTAATGTTGTCCAGTGACTTGTTTGCTTTATTTGGACATTATTTCATTTTATTTTATTTAAGGCAATATCTTTTGGTAACACTTTACAAAGTAACGATTTTAAAGTTTCTTTGTTAATGCATTATTTAACATGAACAAAAAGAGCAATTATTATTATTATTAAGTTAAAAGTGAATCTAGTGTTCTTTAATATTGCTGATGCCATGTCTTGAACCCCCACAGCAAACAGAACCGAACCGAACCGTGGCGTTGGTGTATCGTTACACCCCTAGCATCGATTAAAAATGAGAAATCAATATTTTTAACCCAGCCCTATCACTTGCTGTGAATCAGTCTGTGGTCTCGAACCCATCATGCTTTAGTGACACAAAGACTAGACTACTGTAGGACTTCAGCCTTCCTGTCATTACTGGTGTGACAGCTTCTGAAGAGTCAGAAACCATCATAACTGTGCTCCAAAATAAACACAACATGAGGATCATCGCCCAAAGGCTGTCAGACATTAAACGCATATACTAGTGAGGTGGAAGAACATGTTTTTGTAAGAGAAGCACCTCCTTTCTGGAACTTTATACGTGAATAAGCCCACAGATACTGACTGTTTTGAGTGATGTGTTGTGTTCAGGACTGTGTTCCCGTCGGCGAGCTGAAGACGAGAGCGCTGGAGCTGTTTATGTGCAGCGTGACGGAGAGACGGGGATACGGTGAGGCTCTGCGCTGGCTCTCGCACTACATCAGCTACACAACCACTGCTGAAGTCTGATGCTCTGCTCTTCCTCTACACTGATCTGTTTTCAGTTTTACTAAATATCTCAATCTCATATTACTTTTTTAAACAAGTTGTTATATTAAAAATTATTTGTAATTTATGTAAATACGTGATTTTTTGAGAATTTGTAATTGAGTCATCTTCATTTTTGCCAAACAATGTTGATATTTGAAAGCAGCAAAACAAACACGTCCATACCCCAACAGGACCTCGCCCCTATTTTGAAATCTCCGCCCCACACGTCTTTCAAAAATTGCTTAGTGCACCTTTAATGAATTAAATGACTCATCGTTAATGTGTTTGCTGTTCTACATCAATACATGAAGCATCGTTTTCAAGCGTTGAACTAGTGGCTGAGAGAGATTTCCTCACAGTATCTTACAAACAGACTGAGCTGAGTGAGTTAAGAACTGATTTGACTATTGTTTCTGATATCTGCTGATTTTGTATCTCATTCATGGTGAGCACTTCTTTCCATTGGAAAAGCTAAATTGCACATCCCTAATGATAAAACAGTTAATGGTGGCCCACAGTATAATGGATATATCTTAAGCAGTGCTGGAGTGAGCACTCCTCATGTTTCCTTCAAAAACACAAACATCTGCTTTGAAAGTATATATTATGTAAGGAATAATTTACTCTGGGCCGTTGAACTATTAGAAAAATCAACGCAACCTCAGCGTCCGATTCGAGCCCTTCCCGCTCCTTGAGTTCTCTCCAGCGCTGGAAAGATGCTCTGATATTTACACAGGACCTACCTCTTGCCTGATCATAACTCTTCTTTTTAATGTTTCGTTCCTTCAATATTTTCCTCTTTTTTTATTTTCAAAAGCGGTTTTCAAAAATTGCTTAGTGCACCTTTAAAACACTATTGTGAGTAGGATTAATTTATTACACATCTCATCCAACTTTTTTTTAAAATTTATTACACATCTCATCCAACTCAAAAAATTTTTTTTTTGTAAAGATATGTTTATTGGGAATATACATAAAATCATGTAGTATGCAAAAGCACTAAGAATATCAGAACATTCCTTTTTTTAACAGTTAGCAAAAAAAAAAAAGGTAAAAAACAAACAAAAAAAAAAATACAATGAACACCCTCCGACCCACCCACACATGGTAAAATTGTCTCAAATGTTTTTCAAAACATTTGTCATATCAGTGTTAAATAAAGGTAGAATTACAACAATTAACGATAATAATAAAAACAATAATGTCCAGAGATGAAGCAAGGAAATATGAGAAAGGAAAAATACACATAACAATTAATATATAAACTGGTCACCTAACAAAGGTAGTGCATCAAGAAAAGGGGCCCAAATATAGTCAAAGTCTGTGAGTATAACAGAATATAGTATTTTCTCAGGGGTACTATACGATACAAGCTCATTAACCCAGTGTTTTTGCTCTGGGGGTTCTCAGATTTACAGTTTTTAAGTATACATTTTTTAGCTTCAGTGCTTTCAAGCAAAATAAAATAGCCTTCATGACAGGTCATGTGACGTGAACTGATATCACCTAGTAAACAAAGTTTAGGATCAGGATCAATTTGATTCTTTGATATTTCAGAAATTGTTGCAATAACTGAAATACTTCCAGAATGTCTCTAAGGCTGGACAACTCCAGAGCGTATGAAGAAGAGTCCCAGTAGATCTTTTACATCTTTGACACATGGCAGAGATCACACCATTAAGTTTGTTTAGTCTATAGGGGTGTAATATGTTCTATGTAGGATGTTAAATTGAATTTGTCTGTGTTTGGTGGATACCAATCACTATCGTCATAAGAGCACTCCAGATTCCCATTTTTGCTTTGTTGAAAATCTTTGGTATGCTGGAAGATTAATAAGAATTCTGTATATGGAAGATGTTAAACGCTTTCGAGCAGTCTGTCTTCAAATAGGGATTTTTCAGATTTATTAGGGAATGACTCAAATGATTGACTTCTAATCCAGTGTCTTATTTGTAAGTACTTAAAAAGATTATGCTTAAAAAGATAACTAAAGGAAGCTGGCAAATATGCCATTTACATAAAGATCACCGATTGTTTTAATTCCTTTCTTAATCCAGCTTTGTATAGTTTTGTCGACAATGGGACTTGGGGTATTAGGATTTCCATCAAGAGGAGTGTTCACAAGTAACGATGTGTTTAAACCTAAGAGTCTATGTCAGGGGTTCTCAAAGTCTACATTCAAAGGTCCAAATCTGAATTTTCATCAGCGTCAAAGGTCCGGACCGGAACAATTGGTTATTTCATTACATGCATAACAAATAAACATTCATTTTTTGAAAAATTAAAGTGCCCTTTGCTTTCAGAATACATTAATAAGTCCAAAAGTGGCAAAACAATTAATTTAAGTGTCAATAGAGGTCAACTGATAAGGGTTTTTTTCCGACCGATGCCAATAATTAGAAATCAGGGCGGCCAATATCCGATATATGATGCTGATTTTTTTGGCTGATATGTTTGGTCTATATATATATATATATATATATATTTTTTTTTTTTTTTTTTTTTTCCTTTATCTCATAAAAGTGAGTTTGAGTAAATGATTATTGTAGGGCACAAGATGGTAATAGTAGTAGCAGTAGTAGTAGCCTAAATCATAGTAACAATACATGGCTCAAAGCACCTTCTCAAAACAGTTCTGAAACATGCGTTTTGTTTATGTTTGCCGACAGACACCAGTGTTTCCAACAGACTTGCACATGCATATTGATTCTCTGCCAGCAGGAGGCGCTGCTGGAGCAGGAGATATAGCGGTTTCCCCGGTAACGGCTGCTGCGCTCACAAACGCTAGGAAAGATGAAATGAAAATGACATCAAAACTTTTCTGAAGACGGTCGGTTCTTTTCAATGATACATTAAGTGGCGTAGCAAGTCAGCCCCGGGCCCAATTTGCAAAAAATTTGTACAGGCCCCCATTTGCACATAATGGTGAATCCTCCTGATCAGGTGGTTGTAACAACGACGATGGAGGGAATAAAAGGAGAAGGAGGAATTGAGATGCCTCCAACATCCCTGTTCTGCTTCACATTTACACACAGTCATTTTAATAAGAACTAAACTTCAACTTGTTATTAGGCTCAGCTTTAAATTTTAGTTACAGACATGTAGTGGCGTGCATTAATCTTTATGTTGGAAATTAGGTTTTTTTTTTTTTTTTTTTTTTTTGAGTAAAATGGATCATTTTGAGGAGCAGGGTTGCCAAAGTCAGAGTTTTCAGTTTTGGAACAAGGTTGTGGTAGAAAAAGCAGGTCCATGGGTGGTGTTTTTTGGGGGGTGTGGGAAAGTAAAAAAAAAAAAAAAAAAAAAAAAAAGCCAAGATCTTGTTTTAAAGCAAATCATCAGAATTAAAGCTAATACATTTCCCAGAAACCACTGGCTATGTCAAACAAAGGGAAAGTGTAATGTATGGAAAATGTATGGAGCCATTTCTGCACTGGCTGAGAGAGGAAAAACAGGATTATGGAGAGGATAACAGGCAATGGATGACAGAACGCTAACCCTAAGTGTGTTGGAAATATTGCAAATATACCACAGTGAACTTTTGTCATAAAGAAAAAAACTGGTGTCTGTTTGTTCCAGTGTCCAGACTTTTTGAGCTAGTTTCAGGTCTGTGGGATTTAGGATGTAGTTGAGCTGGAAATTTTGAAAGGAAACCTGGCAACCCTGAACAGGAGAAATAAACTCACTGTCTGTGTTCAAACAAAGGTGCAACTAAACGCAGAATGTCAATGCACCAGTCAAACCCACGAACTGTGTTATACATGTGTGCAACTTCCTGTCTTACCACTTCAAACCGGGTCTGTCTAATCGCTATATTGGCAATCCACTTGACCTTTGCCAGCTGGTCCACATAGATTTCAAGGTTATTCATATGATCTATGACAAAATTCACCCTTTGTCTCTCCTCTTGTGTCACGTCACCTGGGTTTATGTGGCGCAGCACATTAAACATAGCATTACGCAGTTCTCTGCAATATACACCATACACCACTCCATTCGCATTCACATAGAATTCATCCTCACCAAAGTGAACCACCATGTTTGTCTGAATATCTGTTTCTGTGTTTAGGGGAAGTGTGTGTCTGCCTAATTCATTCATTGCCTGCTGATTATATCCTCGTAGATTATCAATATGATGGTTTTGTATAAACTCAGTCAGCACATTGGAATGAAATCTAAGAATGTTATTGTTGAAGACATGTTCGCCTCTTTGTGACCTTCCCAGTTGTTCCTCCAGCTCCTTATTGAAGTTTGGTTTGATGATACGAATCTTTTCTAACATGTCTTTCTTAATAGCCTCCACTTTTTTCTGTCTCTCTTTCTGCTCAGCTGAAGTTGGAGGTTTTGTTCCCTTTTTATAACCTTTCATCACATGTTCCATAATCATTTCCTTTCTGTGCTCTGTGGAGAAAAGAAAAAAAAAACTAATTTTTCCTTGCTATGATTTAACTCTAAATTAAACTGATTTCATTTAAATTTAGAACAGTGAGAAGAGCAGAAATAACACACACCTCTCACATTTCCGAGTCCAGAAAATTCATCTCCAGCTGCTGCTGGTTTATCAGTTAAAAATGCAGCTCCAGCTGCTGCTGGTTTATCAGGTAGAGTCAACTTCTAAATATGGAAAGATAAAAAATTTAAATAAAAACTCTGTTACCATGGACTGGCATGATGGTGCACTGTGACATGCAATAATTATACCATATTTATACATGATGTAAAGAATAACACGATACAGTAGGTGGCCAACCAAGCACCGCCGCCGCCGCATCTGCAAAGTGCATTTGCAGCTTTTGACCGCTGAGTGGCGCTTTAACCACAAGTTATCAAGCGAACGCATCAAAGCACATTTTCGCAAATAGCCGTCAGCTTTGCCTAGCCAATGTGTTACATTTGACGGCTGCAGTCGGCGGAAAATTAAAGAAAAACACTGTAGTTAAAATATTTAATATTCACAGATGCAAATTTAGTACTGATGAAGTTATGTGCGTTTCATAGAACGAATTCAAGCATGATAAATGTCAAGTCTATGAGCCTGTGCTTATATTTACTCTAAGCTATACAGTATTACACCATATTTTAGATTTGACACCTTTAACGTGTACAGTATTATTCATATAATATGAATCATGTGTTATATTATCCTAAAGAAATGGTGGTTTACTTTGCATCGTAGCATTAAAAGTTGTAGCCTATTTCAGTAGGCTAGGCTATAGGCTAAACATGGATTTATTTGCAAAATGTCAATATTCTCACATTACTTAATATTTGTCACAAGTACATTTTTAGTTTATATTTTAAAATTCTTTTAATAAAACAGCATGCATTTTTGTCACGCACATAATTTGGCTATTCCTTACCTGTCCTTTATTTTGACGGAGAACATTGTTGCGTGTTTTATGAATTATTTCCTTTATTTTGGCAAAATGTGAGGCACTGTATAATTTCGCTCCCATTATTTAGCCCTAACTAAAACAAAACCTGGCCACGATTTAGCTAAATCATTGAAACTGAAAAGAAGGGACGGATTAATATAACGTCCTCTAAACTCAAATTCCCTCATTATAATCAACAGTGCACACGATGTAAAAAAGAGCTTCATTAACTGACAACTTCAGTGATTTTAAAGGGAGGCTTCTTTACTCGCTTTCATATAATTTGAGTAAAACTCAAAAAAACAAAAATTGCAGCCACATTTAAATGCAGTAGTGTGTCCTATTCTTAAAATTTCAGAGTGCAAGATTTGCACAGCTTGCATGATGCTAAGTGAGACGCACAAGAGATGTGCTATGCAAAAAAAAAAAAAAAAAAAAAACCTGCAATCTTATTCGCAGTCTATAGCATTTTATAATTATTTGTACAATAATATTTAATTTAACCTGCTTTGTATCTGTCACGAATCTGGTCCATAGACTTCCGCTGTTTCTCCATCAGAGGTCACTCTTCAGTTACATTGACTTTCACACTACACAGACTGTTACACTCACACTGGACTTCAGTTCCCACAATCCATTGCACTCATTACACGCAGCTGCAGCCAATCACACATCTTACATAAGCCATGGACTTCCTCTCTGTCAGCGCCGAGTATTGTATTGCGCATATCTCTCTCCTAGCGATAGCATCTCTACGGAGCCCACTTCAGTTATTATAGTCTTGCCTTGCCTTGTTTTCTCGTGTTCTGATTCTTGCTCGTGTTTCCTGGATTAACCCTTGCCTAGCCGTTCGGACTCTGTTTGCCCCTGCCTGAATTATTGCTGTGAACCTGGATTGTCTCTCTGCCTTGCCCTGTTGGATATTGTACGCTGATCGAAAACCCAAGCTTGCTCTAGGATTACTCTTTGTCTTGCCTATGTTGTACCTGTTTGCCATTATTGAATCTTTGCCTGTTTCATGACCACGTCTCTAAATAAAGCCTTGCAAATGGATCCGCACGTCTCTCGTCTCGTCGGCTCCGTAACAGAATACTCGGCCACACGAGGATCCAGTGGCTTTTCTAAAGGACTCTGGCCAGGTATGGACACAACAAGAATGCTATTAGCTCTCGAGCAGGGCATACGATTGCTCGAGAGCTATATTTATGAGTATTTGGAGATCGTTAATTATTCTGATTTGCCTGACTGTGTCCTTATAGATTTTTTTTTTGTGAGGGCATTAACCAGCCGCTCAAATCGCGATTAATCCGGGAAGGTCCCCGTTCGTCTCTAAGTGATCTTATGGACTTTTCTTTGCTTTCCGTCGGCTCTTTGTTTACTGTGGGTGTCGCAGAAGAGGAACGCGACACCACACTCACTCGTGAAATGGTGGCCGCATTAGAGCTCACAAAATGGTGGCGACAGCGGAGCCTGGTCACAAAATGGCGGACACAACAAAGCTCCGTCATGTCACAGCTGCCATTCATGAATCCAGTCAAGTCACCGTTGATTGTCAGGAGCCTTGTCATGTCACAGCTGTTTGTCCAGAGCCTCGTCAAGTCACAGCTGTTCTTCATGAGCCAAATCAAGTCACAGCTGCTCTTCACAAGTCAAGTCAAGCCACAGTTGCTTTTCACGAGTCACGTCAAGCCACAGCTGCTTTTCACGAGTCACGTCAAGTCACAACTGATCTTCATGAGTCAGGTCAAGTCACGGCTGCACTTCACGAGGCAGGTCAAGTCACGGCTGCACTTCATAAGTCAAGTCAAGTCATGGCTGCTCTTCACGAGTCAAGTCAAGTCACGGCTGATCTTCACGAATCAAGTCACTTCTCAGCTGATCTTCCAGAGTCTCATCACGTCTTCGCTGATCTTCTAGAGTCTCATCACGTCTCAGCTGATTGTCCAGAGTCTCGTCACGTCTCAGCTGATTGTCCAGAGTCTCGTCACGTCACCGCTGATCGTCCAGAGTCATGTCACGTCACTGCTGATCTTCCAGAGTCTCGTCACGTCTCAGCTGTTCATCCAGAGTCACGTCACCTCACCGCCGATTGTCCAGAGTCACATCACTTCACCGCTGACCGTCCAGAGTCACATCACGCCTCAGCCGATCGTCCAGAGTCACGTCACGCCTCAGCCGATCGTCCAGAGTCACGTCACGCCTCAGCCGATCGTCCAGAGTCACATCACGCCTCAGCCGATCGTCCAGAGTCACGTCACTTCACCACTGATCGTCCAGAGTCATGTCACGCCTCAGCCGATCGTCCAGAGTCACGTCACGGCTTAGCCGATCGTCCAGAGTCACGTCGCGCCTTAGCCGATCGTCCAGAGTCACGTCACAGCTTAGCCGATCGTCCAGAGTCACGTCGCGCCTTAGCCGATCGTCCAGAGTCACGTCGCGCCTCAGCCGATCGTCCAGAGTCACGTCACCCCTCAGCCGATCGTCCAGAGTCTCATCACGTCCTGTCTATTGCACCCAGATATTCAAGGTCAGTCTTTCGGTATCCCAGTCTGGTATCTAGTGTAAGGGATGCACCGCTGGTGTCTACATGCACAGCTGGTGTTCCCAAACCCACTCTCTTTAACCCTCTTGTTCCTGAACTTATCCCCTTGCCTGAAGCGCTTCCCATGATGGGGATCGCTTTATGTTGCATTTGGGCTGCGTACACCACCACCGAACTGCCCGAGGTGGCGGCGTCCACTGAAATGTCTCCAGAGGTGGTGGTTGAAGCTGCAGAACCTCTCGGGGTAGTGACACGTGCTGCTGTGTTCTCCGAGGCGACGGCACCCGCTGCAGCTTCTCCAGAGGTGGCGGCACATGCTGCAGAACCTCCTGGAGCGGCGGTGCTCGCTTCAGTTCCTGGTGTGGTGGTAGCGTCCAGCAATGTACTTTCAGCCTGCCATGTCGTGATCAAGGAGAGGGTTACTGCTGTAGAACCTCCAGAGGTGGCGGCAACTGCTGTAGAACCTCCGGAGGTGTCAGTGGTACCCATTCACCAGCTCTCGTCCTGCCCTGTCATGGCTATGGAGGCCGTCTGTGAACTCTCGTCCTGCCCTGTCACGACTATGGAGGCCGTCTGTGAACTCTCATCCTGCCCTGTAACTGCTATGAAGGCCGTCTGTGAACTCTCATCCTGCCCTGTAACGGCTATGAAGGCCATCTGTGAACTCTCATCCTGCCCTGTCACGGCTATGAAGGCCGATTGTGAACTCTCGTCCTGTTCAGTCACGGCTATGGAGGCCAATTATGAACTGTTGTCCTGTCCTGACCCTACCGAAGAGGCTGCGTCGGAACACTCAACCTTGTCTGTCACAACTCTAAAACCCACCTTTGAATCCTTAAACCTGCCTGTCATGAGCCCCGAAACTAATAATGCACTCCATATATGTCCTGTTAACCCTGTCACTGCCATAGAGACCATTCATGAAGTGTCTGCTTACTCTGTTTCCCCTAATGTATGTGAACTGTCTGTCTACCCAGCTTTATTTACTGCATTGTCTGCCGGTTCAGTTGTCACCAAAGAAGCTACTGATGAACTTTTTGTGTTCCCTGCCTTGGCCCTTGGGGTCATAGATGCTCTGTCTGTCTTGTGTGTCTCTGTGTTTCCTAGGTTCCAGTTCCTGCCGTGGTCTTCAGTTTCTTGTGCTCCGGCCAGGTGGTCTTATGCCCTATCTGCTCGGCCCTGGTGGGCTCCTGCTCCGTTTGCTCCGCCCTGGTGGGCTCCTGCTCCGTCTGCTCTGCCCTGGTGGGTTCCTGCTCCGTCTGCTCCGCCCTGGTGGGCTCCTGCTCCGTCTGCTCCGCCCTGGTGGGCTCCTGTTCCGTCCTGGTCTCCAGCTCCGCTCTGGTGGGCTCCAGTCCCGTCTGCTTCGCCATGGTGGGCTCCAGTTCCGTCGGCTCCGTCGGGGTGGACTCTTGTTCTGTCGGCTCCGCCCTGGCGTCCTGCTCTGCTGGCTCTGCCTCAGTCCCCGGTCTTCCCACTTCCACGTGGACCTGGCCCTCCGTCCCTCCCCCTGTTCCGCCTCCACTCCACCGCCCTACTGGATTATAAGAAGATAGGAGCGTCTGGAAGCCGCTCCTTGGGGGTGGGGGGCATGTCACAAATCTGCCCATGGACTTCCGCTGTTTCTCCATCAGAGGTCACTCTTCAGTTACATTGACTTTCACACTACACAGACTGTTACACTCACACTGGACTTCAGTTCCCACAATCCATTGCACTCATTACACTCAGCTGCAGCCAATCACACATCTTACATAAGCCATGGACTTCCTCTCTGTCAGCGCTGAGTATTGTATTGCGCATATCTCTCTCCTAGCCATAGCATCTCTATGGAGCCCACTTCAGTTATTATATTCTTGCCTTGCCTTGTTTTCTCGTGTTCTGATTCTTGCCCGTGTTTCCTGGATTAACCCTTGCCTTGCAGTTCGGACTCTGTTTGCCCCTGCCTGGATTATTGCTGTGAACCTGGATTGTCTCTCTGTCTTGCCCTGTTGGATATTGTACGCTGATCGAAGACCCAAGCTTGCTCTAGGATTACTCTTTGTCTTGCCTGTGTTGTACCTGTTTACCATTATTAAATCTTTGCCTGTTTCATGACCACGTCTCTAAATAAAGCCTTGCAAATAGATCCGCACGTCTCTTGTCTCGTTGGCTCCGTAACAGTGTCTTTATTATTTAATGCAAAGGCGATTAAAACAGGTTTATGAGAGTCATACATCCATTAAATCTTGATTAAGAACAACTAAGCCTAATGATCAACGAATTGGAGCGGCATAGGCCGTTAGATCATTTTAAAATACTAATCAAATCCAAAAAAAAAAAAAAAAAATCAAATAGCCTTCAATTTACAGGTAATAACTGCATCTGTCTCGGATGTAGACTTGTGAAGATTTATTTTAATGCGGATCCCATACTGTAACCTGAAATAAATGTGCTCTATTAGCCTACTATTCATATCCAAGTGTTTTGTGCAGAAAATTATTAATGTGGATGCAAGACAGGGAGGCGCCCGAGCTATCACTTGAATTTTTTCCTGATAATGAAATAATTGATAATTGGGGTGCCTCACATACATGAGAAATATGTCTACAGAAAGCTTGAAATATCTACTTTTAAACGAACCAATTCAAAACAAAAACAAATACTCCCCGATTATGTAATCTGTGAAGGTTACATTTATCTCTAAAGGTGCATCCAATCTGCTGGAGATGAGAGCCAGCACCGTGAATTTCATTTTGCAGCCTACAAGAAAACATCACAGAAAATTTTAACGGTTTACACTACAAATACAATTACAAACCATCAACATTTAAACATTTTCTGTAGTGTGTTTTAGGACATATTCCATTAGGATTTATTGGTTTTAACAAGCCACCAATAGAAGGCAACCAATTACCAGTAGAGACCAACAGGGTACATTACAGTTTCCAGTAAAACCAATACAAGTCCCATTATAACCAGTAAAACCATTACTAATTTTGTAATGTGTCTATTGTTTTTTTTTTTCAGCAGGGGTTTTATTTATTTATTTATTTATTTATTTATTTATTTATTTATTTATTTTTATATTCGATATATCCCTAAAATATATCATGAAATATCTCGATTCTCAAATATGTGTAAGTAAATGCATTTTGCACCTTTATAGATTGTTATTTGGTCTATAATGGGCGATGGACAAAGTAGCCTAATACTGTAATCTATTAACTACACATAAAAGCCCATCTTTTTACTTAAGTACCAGATATGGGTGTCATGCCATAAAATACTTTTAATATGACTGACTTTGTATTTAATGTGAATTTAATAAAAACATTGTAAGTTAATTAGCCTATAACACTTTCAGTGTACAAGAAGAGAGCAAAGAACGTTTACAATATCAAAGAACATTTTCACTTCAGTCCAGCCAGTTCAAGCACTCTCAAAAACTGTCATAATAATCTCTAAAGCTGTTTACACTGTGAAATTAATATCTTACTTACGTTCGTACTTCTTCACTTTGTTGTTTCTGATGAGAGAATTAGAATTCAGTCAGCCAGCGCGCGCAGTGACGAAACAGTGTGTTTCAGCGATGACTCATCTGAACGCCTCTGATTGGTCCTTGCATTCATAAGCTCAACAGAATCTTATGTGATTGGTTACAATGCGCAGTGCTTTAAAAACGTGCGTACCTCTGGCTCTGTGCCAGCCAGCGAACACCGATTTGAATTTAGCAGCTGGTGATTTTTTTCTTTTTCTATACATATAGTTTACAGGACAAACGCATTTCAGCAAAAATTGTTTGCTGTAATATGATTCCAAATTTAGGGGGACCAAAGGAGGGGCCAAGCTTGTTGACAGAAAAAAAAGTGGTGATTTGAGAAGGCTAAATTGATCAAACGTGATCAACTCAGCTGTCAGCCGCTATCCGCTTTGTCCTCATTAAAAAAATAAATAAATAAATAATAATAATAATAATAAAAAAAATTAAAAAAATACTTGAATTTAACAAACAAAAAATGTTCCAAACATTTTTCTAAATTAATTAATAATGAAACAATTAATTATTAAACAAGTAATTAGGAAGCCAGGCTGCAGTCGGACTCGGGCCGATGATAAGGGTGAACTGTCGGCCAATTGGGTCAGGCTAGATTTGAGGCCCGTGCAAGGCTCTACCCGATTTCTGCGTTTGGAAACGAATGTTGTGAATCAGGGATTGTTTTCTAACTAAATGACAAAATTGTTAAGTTGTACTGTCTCTCACGGCAATTCGTACATATTTTATGAGGTGGCTAATTCGTACGACCTCACTCTTACAAATTCATACGATTTTTGCTAAATCGTACGTATTTTATGAGTTGCCAATTCGTATGAATTTGCACGAATGACCTACACCTAACCCCGCCCCTAAACCTACCCTTCACTGGGGTTTAGACCAATCGTACTAAATCGTACGAGTGAGGTCGTACAAATTCGTACGAATTAGCCACCTAGTAAAATATGTACGTATTATTATTATTATTATTATTATTATTATTATTATTATTATTATTATTATTATTATTTAAAATATGGTTTAATTATTATTTAAACACGTTTTAATTAATACAAAGGAATGAATCATAGAAAGTGATCAGTTTCTTAATTCATGTCCATAATTTTCGGCATGTCATGGGCTCTGTATACTGGAATAAATGTGTTAAAAAAGGCCAGATAACGAATAAGTATGTGTGACCTGCTGAAATACATCAGAGAATTATTAAATGTAAGTTTCAAGCCTTTCATTTTGACATTAATGTGAGTGCCAAAATATGTGTTGGCCTAGCTAGCCTATAACACTCAACAATAAGCCACCTTTCCAATCGTTTTATTTATTTTTTATGCCATAATGCACACCTCCTTAAACGTAATCTAAACATTCTAAGTTAATATCCTACTTTTTTGTAGTATTTCTAGGCGTTTTTCATGTCGCAGTTTTAGCCCATTAATCTTGATTTCTCACAGATTATTTTGTTCAAGTTTATTTATTTATTTATTTTATTTATTTTTTTATTTTTTTTGGTGTGAGTCAGAGTAAATTGCGACTCCAATAGTCTCATGAACGTGCAGCCAACGGCCAAGGTCAGGATTTTTCGTTCAAAAACTTTCATTAGCCTGTAGATTGAAATGAAAGCTCCTTAATAATAATATTACAACATAAGGAAATTGTGTAAATTGAATGGTTTTCATAATTACTGTTTAATAACCATAAAATGCAAAGAGCCTTTTTTAAATTTTTGATGCGAAGGCTGTATACAACAATCCCACGTTTTGAAATTAACCCTCACTGTAAATTTAAGGATGTTATAATGTTATATTATATTGTTATTGTTGTTTTATTTCGTTATTTGAACATCGTTACAAAACAAAATAATTTTGTTTTATTTTTCGTATTTCGTAATTACAGTCAGTTTGCAGTCTGTCCCTTTGCGCCACCTGGGGGTAGTTTCGTGAACGACGTTAACACGTGACTGATTTGCAGTTAACGCCGTGGCTCTGCGGGGGCGGTAATAGGCATTTTGGTTGTCCACCTACTGTAGAACGTGCTGCTGTATGAAAATAATCCACTTCGGGTCCTCTGAGCCTCATAAGAGACGATTACATCCTTAAAATCAAAACTGGAAACCGACAAAGAGTAGAGAGTATAAGAGTACATGATGGTTCATGCAGGAGAACAACACAAAATCAAAAATCATTTTTTAAAAAGATATCCAACTGAACTCTGATAATAACAGGAGTGTTCTAGGATTTTTATGTGTTTTTGAAGCTCAGTTCATATCAAAGTTTTTAACTGCTGACTTTTTTTTTTTTTTAAATATTAGGAGAATTTGCTGTACTATCTGTCAATCTTTGAATACATGATATTTAAATATGACTCACTTTCACATCTTTTTTTAATGACTCTTTCACAATGTTATCAACGGCCTTCTCTTTCTCCTTTATCACCGCTTTATTCCCTTCATACACGGCCAACACCAGCTCCACTGCCTCTTTTACTGTCCCGATGACCGGAACGATGTCCATGAACCCGATCCATACTGTGTCTTTTTTAGTCGCAGTGGCCATGCTGTTCTGCTGTCTCTGTATCTAAAACCTGTGAAGAGAAGAAGTGCTGGGCTTTTATAGGACTGTTTTCCTCCGTTCTACATGAACACTAATAAGTATTTGGAAAATTAACCACACGAACAAATGGATGATTTTCACTGCATTTGAAAACAATGTTAAAACCAAATGGCATTTATTTTGAAGAAAGCACAAAACATTTCCCCAAAAAATAGATTATGTTTAAAAAAAAATTAAAAATAATAGATATAAAAGGGGAAGGGGGAAGTCGTGGCCTAATGGTTAGAGAGTTGGGCTTGTAACCTGAAGGTTGCCGGTTCGATTCTCGCACTGGCAGGAATTGAAGGTGGGGATTGTGAATGAACAGCACTCTCTCTGCCTTCGATACCATGACTGAGGTGCCCTTGAGCAAGGCACCGAACCCCCAATTGCTCCCCGGGCGCTGGAGCAATGGCTGCCCACTGCTCCGGGTGTGTGTTCACGGTGTGTGTGTGCGCGTGTTTGTTCACTATTCACTGCTGTGTGTGTGCACTTGGATGGGTTAAATGCAGAGCACCAATTTCGAGTATGGGTCACTGTACTTGACAATACGTCACGACTTTCACTTTCTTTCTTCACTTTATACTTCACTTTATACTGGTCATAATTAGACCAAAATGTATTTGGACCCTCAGTAGTGGCTTCATTAAAGATCACAGTTACAGTGTTTCAGTCTTTAGTTTCTGTAACAGCTGCAGTGGAAGTTTCCTCCATTTTTCAACCAAAAAAGGTTTATCCCAGAGGCAGTCATATTGTCTCATTTAATACAGCAGAAATCAGCATTGTCTATATTCTCAAAAATAAATGTATCTTACCTGTTCGTATTTCTCTGACTGTAGAGTTTCCTCAGTCACTAGCCCTGATCAGTGCTCTGTAATGAGCAGCACTTCTGGGCCTTTATATACTGTCTCTACTGACAGGACAGGTTTTTTTTTTTTTTTTTTTTTTTTTTTTTTTCCAGGAAAGGAACGTCCTCTTACAAAAATGATTACAACACACTCTTCTAGTTAAGAAATCTAAACACCAACTTTACCAGACTCTTCATTTTCCTTCGTGTTTTTAACTTCCAAAAAGAAAATCAAAATCTTTGCACTGAGATCAAGCAAAAATAATGAAACGTTTTTACAAGTCAAGTCAAGTCACCTTTATTTATATAGTGCTTTTAAGAATACAGATTGTGTCAAAGCAACTTTACAGCATTAAATAGGAAAATAGTGTGTCAATAATGCAAAAGGACAATAGTAAAGACTCAATTTTACACAGTCTTGCTTCTGTGTAATTGCTGTTTTGGGCTGTGAGCATGAGCCGCATGAAGAGATGTTTATTAATGTAACATGGATGCTGGTAACACCACCTAAATTATAGAAAGAATTTTACTAATAGCACTTGTTGACCTTTTAAACTTGAACTTGTAGGTGTTTCCTGTTTTCATTTTTTCTTTTTTTATTGTGTATTGTTGTATAGTATATTGTTGTCTGTATTGTTTCATTTATCAGTTGAGCAACATGAACTCTTTATCCTTGATTTATTCTTTGGAAAGTGTTTTTGCAGAAATAAAAAAACAGCACAAAACCAAGAAACAGCCATAAGTTGAGGTCTAAAACGCCAATGAAACATCAGTTCTATTCACAAAAAAACATTTATGTAATTAATGTGATTTTGTTTCTTACAGTAAATACAAAAGGCCATTTCTATGTTCATCTCTTTTCTTATTTTTTTTCTTTTTTTTTTTTTTTTTTTGTATTTGCTCTTATAAGCTCCAATCCTCCTGCCTCCTCTCTTGTTTGCACCCTTTAGCCTGTTTTTGTAAGAGGAAGTTCCTTTCTTGGGAGGATAACGCTGGGTTTTAGTGCACTGAGCTGTTGCTCAACTCTTCTGTGGAAGTGGCTTGAGACTAGTAGACCAGCAGGTTTTCATGTTTATGCATGTGTGTAATTGTTTAGTTCATAGTGTATTTTTGAAAGCCATATGTCTGACTTAATAAGAAACATTTAACAAAATAAGCAGGAGAGGTATTGTGGTATTCAGCACACATCAGGCTGGATTTATTACACTGGATACTAATACATTTATTTGTAAATCGTTTACAGGAGAATTTACAGAAGAATCAAAATATTCATAAAAATCCAGTTAGGTGGGAAAAACATTTGTATCCTACACTTTCACTCTCTGTGAACCTTGATTGATTCACCTCAAATCACATCCATAAATTAAGACAGTTAATTAGCCATTCAATTAGGACAAAAGCAATGGCATCTTATACACAGAGGAAGAATGCTGCAAAAACAGGTTCTTAATACTTGAAAATATCTTATATATAATCAAATTTAGAGTTATCTTCCCAGGAAAGGAACTTCCTCTCACAAAAATAACATTCATCAGCAGTCCTGAAGAATATTTATGGTTTTTCATTAATGCTCTTCTTACTTTTCATATCATCATGCTGTGTAGATTAAGGCTTTTCAGACTTAGTGGAGCATGTTAAACAGTTCTCAAGATTCATGTGTTAATGAAAACCACCTTACAATTCATCTATTGTGAACAGGAATGTGTTTGCCAGGGCTGAGGAAACAGTTTTATCTGCCTGGTTAAGATTATGCCATGGAGAACCAGAGTAGGGGGCGTTGGGGTAGAGTGGGTAGAGCCAGGGTGCCGTGTACGTGGGCCTGGTACCACTCAAAAATGCCCCTGGAGTTCAGCTTTCATGGTTACGGAGAACCGTCAATTCCTGGAGTAGGGAGTGTCCCTTTGCTCCCATGTCTGCCGGGGTGAGGGTAGGTAGGCTGGACGTGCCTCGGAAGAGCCCCCGGAGCCACCAAAATTAGAGCTCCGGGACCCCTACCTAATGCCACCACTCCCAAGTCGATAGGCCCCCGGGGGCTGGAGATAGACCCCCTCAAACCCTAAATTTTGACCGGCTATAGCTCCCCCTGGACAGGGACAAACTCCACCAAACTCAGGGCAAAATTAGAGTTCTGGGACCCTTACTCAATGCCACCACTCCCAAGTTAATAGGCCCCTGGGGGCAAGAGATAGACCCCCTCAAACCCTAAACACCCCCCGACCTGTTCACCAGCCAAACCCAGGACTCCCACACTTAAGCCCAGGTTATTGACTCAGCCAACCGCGCCCTCCTGCAGACCCCCTCTACCTGCTCGAGGGAACCACGACTCCTGGGTGAGGGGGGCACCACGCAGACCCCTTCTACCCGACTGAGGGAACCATACATTCAGTCAGAGGGGGGAGACTCTGCTGCACCCCCTCTGCCTGCCTCAACCTCTCTCCTCTCTGGCCTCCTCTCCTCCAGGAGCCCCCCTGGACCTCCAGGCGGGATCCCTACCCATGCATCAGGCGAACACGGCCATCCCACAATTAAGCCCGGGTTACTGGTCATCCTGCCAGGGATTTACCGCTGGTCACCATTTATCGACTTCCACCATTTATCGACGGACTTCCAGGGTTGCAGGGGGAGTCTGCCACCGCGCTCTACCTGCCTTCGAGTCTCCCCTCGCGGGGGACCGCCTCTGCCAAGCGGGCCCCGGTCCTTTCCCGCCACTGGTCACCACGTATCGACTTAGGTTTTGGATGGGCCTCCTCCTCGGCCAACAAAAACTTGGATCGAGGGATGACTTTCAATGGATCTCAGTAAGTGAGCTGCTCTGCCATGCATGAATCCCTGACCCAGAATCAGGTCGTCTACGAGTGATTTGGCACAGGGTTCTCCACAAACTTGCGGTGCATCTCCAGAGAGGGGCAGCGCTCATTCATCCGCACCCTGGTCCAGTCACGAATGGCTCTCCACACCAGCTGCCCACAATTATAGGAAGAACCAACATTGAAGGATCAAAAAGCAACATCACTATCCCTGTGGTAACTTTTGTGGTAACGCCTCCCTGCCTCACCGGGTAAGTAAGGAAACGATAAGAGTAGTGGTATTTCACCGGCGGCACCCGTTCGGGACGGGGCCTCCCACTTATTCTACACCCCTCATGTCTCTTCACAGATCCATGTGACATCATGGGTTCAACCGTAATTTTACAAAGCTACGAGAATACTTTTTGTATGCAAAGAAAACAACAATTCGACAATATTCAACAATTCGTCTCCTCTCTCGAAAATGGCGCTGGGGTGACGTGGAGGAGACACGTTGTTGATGTCATTTGGATTATTTTTACTACATTTCTGGATGTTGATCATGTTAATTACATTGCTGTCTATGAGAGGGTCAGAGAGCTGTCAGAATGTATCAAAAATATCTTAATTTGTGTTCTGAAAACAAACGAAGCATTTACGGGTTTGGAACGACATGGGGCTAAGTGATTAATGACAAAATTTTCATTTTGGGGTGGAGTAACCATTTAAATGTGAAAGCACCATTGAGGAAGAACTGAGGTGCTATGGCCTGTCACGTCACATTACAGCGCCAAAAGGGTACTTATTGTTGAACTTCGCCATAAAATGAACAGTTTGAAAGATAAGACTTTTATATCAGGTGTAGCAAAGCACAGCACTTAAAGTAATTATTGGACAGGAGCTGCGCTACAAACAATGTTTACTGATGTTCACGCTGAACAGAAAATGAATAGACAAAAAACTGATCGTGAGATTTAAGAATTCATATCAGTATCAATTAGGGGTGTAACGATATTCAAACACCACCCACGATACGTAAATGCGATACTCTCTTGTACCGCCCCCCGCTGAGACACTTCAAAAATGCCTACGGCCATGATGGTTTAAATTGCTTGAATCACTTTGAAAAGTAAGGTACCACTAAGGCTATAGTGGTCCTATTGGCTACACAAAATTATAATGGAGAACACTACTGTAAAAAATAAGCCATGTTTCAGTGCGTTGTTATGGAAAGAATGCATCCACAGAGTTATACCTTCATGATTGGCACAGTTAAATTCACTTATGCAGCCACTCACAACCTTTTGTGAAAGTGTAATTTGCAATATTTTATTTTATATATATATATATATATATATATATATATATATATATATATATATATATAATCTTGTATAACATGCATTTGGTTGAGCAGTACAAACAACAATGCAGAATATCAGTAATTATAATGTCATATACTTAACATTATAATAAGAACACTATTATAATAAAATGCTGTGAATATTTAGAGTTTAGTTGCTGAGTTTTTGAACGCGTCAACAGGAGTTACACATTCAGAGCAGTGCAGAAACGTTCACTTGTGCATTCGGGGCATTTTGTGCAGATAGCCTATAAGTCACAATATTAACATTGTGTAGTATAAATAACAAAGCGTATTCTATATGAGATAAATCTAATGAGTTAAATCCCATTAATTTAAAACCCATTATCAAAGTGTTTCATTGTATGCAGCTCAAAACAGAAATGCAGAACTTACATTTAGTCGTTTAGCAGAACATAATAACTACTGTCATATACTTAACATTATAATGAGAGCACTATTGTAAAAAATGTTGTGATTTCTTTGGGTTTAGCTGAAGTAACAGAGTGCTGATACAAAAAGCGCATCCACAGAAGGAGTTACACATTTTGTAACTTGCGGGCATCGTGGGTAATGCTTAGAAAGTCTGGAGACTACAGTGATGGAGGAGAAACTTTTGGTGTCTGTTGCGGGTTACCCAGAGCTGTGTTTTTTAAGGTTTTTGCTAATATGACAGTTTACTTAACAGCAAAAACCAAAGATTTTAGAGTGCTTGCGCTATAATCCTCTGATTAGATTGACAGGACAACTGATTTGGTGGTTGCCTAGCAACATAAAAAACCGCAGCACTCTGCTCTTTTTTTAAAGTCACCAAAAAAAGGCAGTGCGGTGCGCCTCGCGTTTTCAGACCTCATCACTTGAAAATTTGATGTTTATCTGCTTACCCCAAGAGCATCCAAGATGTAGGTGACTTTGTTTCTTCAGTAGAACACAAACGTGTATCAATGTATCATCACGAGCCGCAGGGTTTAATTTGGTTTTGTCTGTGTATGTTTTTTTTTTTTTTTTCTCTCTCTCAAAGCGTGAGTACCATTGCCTGACATTATATGACTGACAGACTGCAACGGTTTGAGTTAAAAATCTTCGTTTGTGTTCTACTGAAGAAACAAAGTCAAAGAAACACCTACATCTTGGATGCCCATGGGGTAAGCAGATAAACATCAAATTTTCATTTTTGGGTGAACTATCCCTTTAATGCATTATTTAACATGAACTAACAGAGCTATTATTATTATTATTATTATTATTATTATTGTTATTATTATTATTTTTAAGTTAAAAGTGAATCTAGCATTCTTTAATATTGCTGATGCCATGTCTTGAACCCTACTCCCACAGCAAACAGAACCGAACCGTGGCGTTGGTGTATTGTTCGTTACACCCTTAGTATCGATTAAAAATGAGAAATCAATATTTTTAACCCAGCCCTATCACTTGTTGTGAATCAGTCTGTGGTCTCGAACCCATCATGCTTTAGTGATACAAAGACTTGACTACTGTAGGACTTCAGCCTTCCTGTCATTACTGGTGTGACAGCTTCTGAAGAGTCAGAAACGATCATAACTGTGCTCCAAAATAAATGCAGCACGAGGATCATAGCCCAAAGGCTGTCAGACATTAAACGCATATACTAGTGCTGGCAAAAATGACAGTACATTTAGGAACCAGATTTTTGTTTTTTGTTGATGTTGTATTTCGGCCAATCTCTGTTTCTGATTTGCACAAACTGCATTGCAGTCATTTTCCAAAATGTCATTTGTGTGGAAATATTACGAAGTTAACACAGCTCAGAAATGCTGAAGATGGACACAAAGAGAAGAAAATACTGTAGCAGGCAGAGCTAGATCACTGTTCGCGATGCGTGAAATATTGGAAGAAAATCCTAAACACTGAATTGGAGGTTTATATGAATGTATCTCTGAAGGGAAATGACTGTCTTCAGAGAGTTTAGATGGTATTTTCCTGTCATCTTACCTCCATAAAATGCATATTAAAGTAACCTTCGTAAACAGCTGCTTTGTTTATAATTGTAACCACCAAAGAAACACTATCGCTGGAAACATAATGTATTAAAGTAACTTTTAATACATTCTATATCAAATTATATATCCCATATCAATATCCTAACACATAACAGATATCTAGATATCCTTTCTATATCATCCTATATCAATATCCTAACAAGCAGCTTTAAGCAATGAATAGATGCCGTCTCACCGACTCTCATGAGAACATTCAACACTGATGCTCAGTAACAAACATCAATATCTCCGTGTCATAGCGAGTTTAAACATCCCACATCTAAGATGCTAACGGTAAATATTGAGAAGTGAATATAGAAAATCAGCAAGCCTACAGTGAGCGTCATTCAACAGTTGAAGGTTTGCTGAATATGAAAACATAATCATTTACACACAGTGCCTGCGTTCCATTTGGAAGGGCTCCTCCCTATGCCCTAATCCCTTTGAAGGGTTGAAGGGTGTAAGGGACCAAACAACTGTTTCTTGAAGTGCCCTTCTGCATCATCATCCCTTGCCCACATGGAGGCACCGTCATCATACAACGAATCAGCGCAAAGGATCATGGGGGCCAAAGTGTCCATCAGTTGTATCCTTCGAAATCCTTCATTCCGAAGGCCGATTGAAGTGGCCAGTTATGAGCACTTTGATTTGGAACGACCCTTAAATATGGCGGCCATGATTGTTTTCACTCCCAAGTGCCCTTCAGAGGGCGATATATCCCAGTTGGAACACACAGTCTGTCCGGCGTCAGTAAAATAATGATCTTGTGTCTCAATACCACTTTAATACTTGAATTTCATTACAAAATTAGGGTTGGTAATTTAACACGTTAATTAGATTAATTAATGACGGTGAAAAATAACGCGTTAAAATTATTAACGCATTTAATGCTCTTGCCCCGCCTCAAACCTATATGGGTCATGTGACATTTCATACCGTTGATTGATGACAAATGTTACATTTTAGAGCTTTATTAATCCCCTTGGGGCAATTAATTCAGACTTTCGTAGTGCTTCACATATACAACACATTAACACACAAATACAAATACTCAAAATACACCAAGTACATAAAAGGGGGGAGAAAAGAAAATAAATAAAAATAAATAAAATAAAATTAAGTCATCTAAATCAACTAAATTTATTACATAAACGTATTTCTTCAGGCACAAAAGTAAATTTGTACCGATTTGTGGAACATCTAATTGACCTTAAACGTCTCCCAAGGGGCATCCACTTAAAATAATGATTCTAAGGGTGTGTGCAGTCTCCTATAATTTTATGTGCCATCCTCATCACTTGCTTTTCATAATAAAATGTAAGACTTCGCAAGGGAACACCTAAAATTTTTGAACACATATTAACAATACCTTGCAAACAATTTTTGTTCTTTGTAGACAATAAGGAAAACCAACAAATAAAGGAAAAGGACAGGACACTTTCAACAAATGAAATATAGAAAGTCCTGAGAATGACTCTCTGTACATTGAAAGAATTCAGTTTCCTCAACACATACAATCTTTGATTGGACTTTTTAATGATTGTATCTGTGTTTTGATCAAACTTCAGCCCAGGGGCGTAGCCATCATTTCAGAAGTGAGGGGGACATAAATGTAATATATATATATATATATATATATATATATATATATATATATATATATATATATATCACATTACAGTATAACATTTCTGTAATATACAGGTGCATCTCAATAAATTAGAATGTCGTGGAAAAGTTCATTTATTTCAGTAATTCAACTCAAATTGTGAAACTCTTGTATTAAATAAATTCAATGCACACAGACTGAAGTAGTTTAAGTCTTTGGTTCTTTTAATTGTGATGATTTTGGCTCACATTTAACAAAAACCCACCAATTCACTATCTCAACAAATTAGAATATGGTGACATGCCAATCAGCTAATCAACTCAAAACACCTGCAAAGGTTTCCTGAGCCTTCAAAATGGTCTCTCAGTTTGGTTCACTAGGCTACACAATCATGGGGAAGACTGCTGATCTGACAGTTGTTCAGAAGACAATCATTGACACCCTTCACAAGGAGGGTAAGCCACAAACATTCATTGCCAAAGAAGCTGGCTGTTCACAGAGTGCTGTATCCAAGCATGTTAACCACATGCCACCACACACAGACGTGTCAAGGAATTTGGCTACAGTTGTCGTATTCCTCTTGTTAAGCCACTCCTGAACCACAGACAAAGTCAGAGGCGTCTTACCTGGGATAAGGAGAAGAAGAACTGGACTGTTGCCCAGTGGTCCAAAGTCCTCTTTTCAGATGAGAGCAAGTTTTGTATTTCATTTGGAAACCAAGGTCCTAGAGTCTTGAGGAAGGGTGGAGAAGCTCATAGCCCAAGTTGCTTGAAGTCCAGTGTTAAGTTTCCACAGTCTGTGATGATTTGGGGTGCAATGTCATCTGCTGGTGTTGGTCCATTGTGTTTTTTGAAAACCAAAGTCACTGCACCCGTTTACCAAGAAATTTTGGAGCACTTCATGCTTCCTTCTGCTGACCAGCTTTTTAAAAGATGCTGATTTCATTTTCTAGCAGGATTTGGCACCTGCCCACACTGCCAAAAGCACCACAAGTTGGTTAAATGACCATGGTGTTGGTGTGCTTGACTGGCCAGCAAACTCACCAGACCTGAACCCCATACAGAATCTATGGGGTACTGTCAAGAGGAAAATGAGAAACAAGAGACCAAAAAATGCAGATGAGCTGAAGGCCACTGTCAAAGAAACCTGGGCTTCCATACCACCTCAGCAGTGCCACAAACTGATCACCTCCATGCCACGCCGAATTGAGGCAGTAATTAAAGCAAAAGGAGCCCCTACCAAGTATTGAGTACATATACAGTAAATGAACATACTTTCCAGAAGGCCAACAATTCAGTAAAAATTATTTTTTTTTTATTGGTCTTATGAAGTATTCTAATTTGTTGAGATAGTGAATTGGTGGGTTTTTGTTAAATGTGAGCCAAAATCATCACAATTAAAAGAACCAAGGACTTAAACTACTTCAGTCTGTGTGCATTGAATTTATTTAATACACGAGTTTCACAATTTGAGTTGAATTACTGAAATGAACTTTTCCATGACATTCTAATTTATTGAGATGCACCTGTATATAACCTACCAGTCAAAATGTTTGAACAGATTTTTAATGTTTTTTTTTTTTTTAAAGAAGCCTCTTCTGCTCACCAAGCCTGCATTGATTTGATCCAAAATACAGTTTTACTATGTACAGCAATTGCTTTCTATTTGAATATACGTATTGTAAAAATGTAATGATCAAAGCTGAATTTTCAGCATCATTACTCCTGTCTTGTGTCACATGATCCTTCAGAAATAATTCTGATATGCTGATTTGCTTCTCAAAAAACCTTTTTTAATTAGTATTGTTATTAATATTTAAAACAGTTGAGTACATTTTTTCAGGATTCTTTGATGAATAGAAAGATCCAAAGATCAGCATTTATCTGAAATAAAAAGCTTTTGTAGCATTATACACTATACCATTCAAAAGCTTAGAGTCAGTATAATTATTTTATTTATTTATTTATTTATTTAGGAAAAGAAATGATAGAAATTAATACTTTTATTTAGCAAGGATGGTTTAAATTGATCAAAAGTCGTGATAAAGACATTTATAATATTAAAAAAGATTTCTATTCCAGGTAAATGCTGTTCTTCTGAACTTTCTATTCATCAAAGAAACCTGAAAAATTCTGCTCAGCTGTTTTCAACATCATCATAATAAATGTTTTTTTTTAGCATCAAATCAGAATGATTTCTGAAGGATCGTGTGACTGGAGTAATGATGCTAAAAATTCAGCTTTGAAATCACAATAAATTACATTTTAAAATATATTCAAATCGAAAACAGTTATTTTAAATAGTGAAAATATTTTTTTGCTGTAGGCCTACTTTGGATCAAATAAATGCAAGCTTTCTGAGCAGAAGAGACTTAAAAAAAAAAAAACATTAAAAATCTTAATTTTTCTCTTTTTCTAGCTTTTAATTGACTTAGAAATCAGATACACTGCTGGACAATAACTAATAATAATGATTTGTTTATATAGCCTACTACAAACACTTTTTTATCCCATGAGGCAGAATAGTTTCTATACTGTAATGAATGCTATGTCAATCAATTTTGATCCAGCCACACTAATTCTCTCCATAACCCAAGATGGCCGCCCTATAGAGCTCTATGTTGAGGAGTTCCTCCAGCTTGCCAACCAGGTACCTTGGAATGACAAGACATTAAAGTCTGTGTTCTGGAGTGGTCTGGATGATCCACTCTTCCTCCAAGTACCAGCAGTGACAAACCCCGGTACCCTGGCCCAATATATTGATTATGTACTATTGCTAGATGGTTCAACCTTCACAGTGGGTGAGGTCGACGATGATGCCAGCGTAACTCAGTTGCTGATGCCCCAACCCCCTTCAGTTCTCCTAGTACTGTCAGTTTATTTTTCCGAGCCCACTCCAGTCCTAAAGTCGATCCCAGTGAGTGAGAGTCCAATTCCAGAGTCCCATTCTGAAATGGTCACCACACTTGTGCCCCTGGGAGTGCTAAAGGAATATGAGGGGATGTCTTGGAACCCAGAACTGACTCCAGTCCCCAAATTCAACCCAGACTTTGCTCATGTCCTCGAACTCCGTCCAGAGTTGACTTCTACTCCCGAGTACAGTCCAATAAATTCTCCAGAATGCTCTCCAGAGTCTGCTCCAGAATGCTCTCCAGAGTCTAACTTGGAGCCCACTCAAGCCACAGAGCTCAACAGGGACCCCAGCTCTCCTTCGTCTCTGCTGGTCCCGTTCAGCCCTCCTTCGCCTTCTGAGTCTCCTTCGTCTCCGCTGGTCCCGTCTAGCCAACCTGAGTCTCCTTTGCCCCTGCTGGTCCCGTCCAGCTCCTCATTGTCTCCTGAGTCTCCTTCGACTCCGCTGGTCCTATCCAGCCCTCCGTCTCCTTAGTTCTCCAAGTTGGCCAGCTCCGCTCCTCGAAAGCGCCCTCAAGTGCCTGCTCCTCCAGAGTGCCCTCTAGTGCCCACTCCTCTAGAGCGCTCCGCAGAATTCCTTATTTTCCCCAAGAAATTTTGGGGAGGGGGGCCATATGCCCGTGGCTGTGGTGGCCGAGCCGGCAAAGTCCATGAAAGCTCCGCCATGGCTCCCCGAGTCTCCTGATCCACCATGGCCCCCCTAGTCTCCTGATCTGCCATGGCTCCCGGGTCTGCCTGATCCGCCCTGGAGGCCTCCTCTGTGTCTCTGTCCTGCACCAGCCTCCAGGGCGCCCACCCTCCCCGGTGGTACTGTTCCCGCGCCGTCTGGGAGGGGGGTGAACTGTCACGGTCACCAGCTCTGTCACCTAATTCGGACTACACTTCCCATCACCCCTTTGGCTGCTCACCTGCTCATTATCACCAATCATCCAGTCACAAGCACCAGCTGTCTCTCATTCCACCTGCACTGGTTAAAAGGACTTGCCACACACACACAGATTGTCTAGTCTTGTCTAAGACCTTCCAAAGATTCGCCTTGGATTGCTACTCACCTGAAGTCTACTTACCTGTTGTTTGTTTGCACTCCCTCGTCTCCTATCTCCGATCTCCAGTGTCCAGTTCCTTGTCTTCAGTCATCAGTTCTGTGTCTCCGTCTCCAAGTGTCATGCAATCTTCATACAAGAAAGGAAAGGGAAGTGTTTACCTCTTCATCAAGTCCTGTAAAAGTGTGTGTGTGTGTGTGGCTCCTCCCCGGTCTGATCTTCCTCCTGCTCCATCTGCTATCTTTATCTGATTACTCGTCACCATATCCATGCTGCTGTGTTCAGTAAAGCCTGCTTGAAATTTACTTACCATCTCTCTGGTCTGTGTACCCCTGACAATATTCCTTTAGACACTGACATTATGGGGGAAAATAATTAATTGGATTAGTTAACAATAGATAGACATAGTTTATACTCATCTGTGCCAAATGTTATACCAGTAATTGATGGATCAGAGCGAATTGCTATAGCTAATGGTTCTATATAATAGAGAAATTTTAAGTTAATTTTCTTCAAGAAGAGCGCTGTTGTTACCTCGCATGTGAGAAGTCATGTTGTTAAAGTCCCCATGAAATCAAAATTAAAGTGTTTATTTATTTATTTATTTATTTATTTATTTTTATTTTTTTGACATCAATATGTTAGTCTTAAGGTT
Organism: Spinibarbus caldwelli; assembly: GCA_039654775.1. Classification (NCBI taxonomy): domain Eukaryota; kingdom Metazoa; phylum Chordata; class Actinopteri; order Cypriniformes; family Cyprinidae; genus Spinibarbus; species Spinibarbus caldwelli. The sequence goes on along the minus strand of CM077258.1, from coordinate 29,731,060 downwards.
ATCTATAAGCCAGTGTGCTCCAAAACAGTGACACAATTCGCATTTAGAAGATATAAGCATTCAAAGCTTGCAGTTCATCACTTCGGCCAAAATGGATCAACAATTTTTTTTGGCGTCACCTCGTACTTCAGCTTCTCATCAAATCTCCTGACCAATCAAATGCTCTCTAGAATCTGAAGCGCCCGCCCCCCTACACTATAAATAGACGCTGAAGCTGCGGCTGAGATCGGTCACTTGTTCACAGTGTAGTATTTCCTGTACAGTGAATGGCACCTAGTGCACAATGTAGGCGATAGGGAACGATTCAGACAGTGTAAATATGCTTTCGATTGGGGCAAATGAGGTCTGGTTTCGCATTGTCATGCAAACCGCGGCACAGTCTGATCCGGACTTTGGCTCTTTTGAGACGCAATAGCACGCTGCAGATCATATGCGCGAGTCGGCATATGTTAAACACTTTTAAAACTACACAGCCTCTGCATGATTTTGATCACTATTTTGTTTTAGTAAGAGTTTCATATTGAATCTAGGGGGTAATATATTAGACTGTGGCTGTCAAATGCGGCTTTACCGAGCTCAGCGGCTCTGGTCTGAGCAGATATAAACAAAACACTATTGGCTATTTTAAAAGGGGGTGGGGCTGCCCGATATGTCCCACCCTGTCTTCCTGTTTCAGTTGAAATTACGTCACCACATACAATAATGCTGCTGCGTGTTTCAAGGCACTTCATGGGACCTTTAAACTATACTGATAAAATCGTCAGAGTAGCGCTAACAACATTGGATTATTGATCAGAAGGTGCTCCTGAATCTTTTGACTGTGCTCAATTTTATTTTAAATTTAAAAAGAAAATTAAGCGTAGAGCCCTAGGTGAGCACACTCCCACCAGCGGACAGAGAGCATCCCCGCACCCCCCAAAGCTGTAAACCTAGGGGAAACACTGAATACCTTTTATAAATAATAAAAGCTGTGGTCAGTGAATTAAGGAAATCACGCCTAGATTTTTAGAATTTTTTTTTGCGTCAAATGTGGTAAGACTTCGCAGTTTTGGACGTTGCCATCTTTGATATTTACTTTAGTCGCTGTCGCTATGGTTAACTTCAGTTTATACACTGATTAACAGACCTTTCTCACAGTCTGCGTGTCGTCACATTTGGCTCCGATTAGTAGCATAAAGGAATTCCTGCCTGCATTATTGTAAATGGACAGACACCAGTTTTGTGAAGAAAATTAAACGAATTTAGTTGGACTTAGCAATAAACGTCAATATTTGAAACAGTTTATGACTGCTGTCATCCTTTATTTTAATGTTTAACATTATCTGATCGACGCAATTGTCAGCGCTGCCGCTGTTGCCAGTCATGACATTAATGCATAGCAGCAGCTATTTACACTAAGTGCAAATAGCTATAGATTCTATGTACACTATAATAAAATAGCAGTATTTTCTGCTATTTATAATACTTGTTGCAAATAGTGGCAATTATCTGTACTTCATTACATTACAAAACAGTATGCAATAATAACGTATTGAGTGTAAATTTTAATTCAAATTATTAAATCCTGGCGGACATCTCGGCATGGATGAAAGAACATCACCTACAGCTCAACCTGGCAAAGACTGAGCTTCTTGTCTTCCCTGCTACTCCAACTCTACAGCATGACTTCACGATTCAGTTAGGTTCATCAACAATTACCCCATCAACTTCAGTCAGAAATCTTGGTGTAATCTTTGATGACCAGTTGACCTTCAAAGAGCACATTGCAAAGACTGCTCGATCTTGCAGGTTTGCACTACACAACATGAGAAAGATCAGGCCCTTTCTGACAGAGCATGGTGCACAACTTCTTGTCCAGGCCCTTGTCATTTCTAGGCTGGACTACCGCAATGCTCTTCTGGCTGGACTTCCATCAAACACAATCAAACCTCTACAAATGATTCAGAATGCAGCGGCACATCTGGTCTTCAATGAGCCCAAAAGAGCCCATGTTACACCTCTCTTTATCTCCTTGTACTGGCTACCAGTTGCAGCTCGGATCAAGTTCAAGACATTAACAGCCACAGGCTCAGCACCCGCCTACTTCCACTCACTATTACGAATCTACACCCCCTCCAGAAGTCTGAGATCTGCTAGTGAGCGACGCCTCGTGGTACCATCACAGAGAGGCTCAAAATCACTCTCCAGAACATTCTCATTCACCATTCCTGGCTGGTGGAATGATCTTCCCACCCCTATCCGGAATGCTGGATCCCTATCAATCTTCAAGCAACAACTGAAAACTCATCTCTTTCAGCACTACTTGACTTCATCCTAAACTTTATAAAAAAAAAAAATAAATAAAAAAAAACTTTTTCTCTTTATTTATTCCTTTCCTTTCTAGCTTGTACTTATTTGAACAATGCCTGAGACTTGTTGTTACGAGCACTTCCTCTGTCTGATTGCCTCTTCAAGATGAATCGCTTTATGTATTCCCCAATTGTAAGTCGCTTTGGATAAAAGCGTCTGCAAAATGACTAAATGTAAATGTGAATATTCATGAGCTTCCTCTGTTGTGGGCATGTCTTGAGACAATGCACTGGAACTGTAAGCACACACTCCTAAAATCACAACCTGTTTAATGGATTATTTTGAAATGGTAATGCATTTTTAATGATAAGCATAAACTGTAACGTCAGATTTTCAAAATGATTCATATAATTTGTACAATATGATCATCTAAAATGTTTGCCTGATTAGTTACAGGCAATCTGATAAATGAGAAAAATTCCTTTCTTCTTTTATTATACTGGATATAATTTAATTTAGAGTTAACTACGTGAGCTACATACTGAATAAAATGTTTTTGATTTTGTAGTCATTATAACAAACACAGGGATGTGTAACTGATTATAGCATACAGTGCATAAACGTCTGATTAAACCTCTGATGCTTTGTTCTGATGATACGTTCTTCTTACACTAATTGGTCATTTTCTGCTAGGTCATGCATGCGTTTTAAAACATGTGAAAAATCAATATGGAAAATTCCTTAATACAGTACATCGTGTCCTACACAGATTTGTTTAGTGTAGATATAATTCAGCAGCTATACTTCCATTTTAAGTTACATTCATGGAGAAGCTGTTACAGTCACATTTATTTCATGTAATTAATATTATATACAATGGAACTGGATTTCCCAAACGGGGGGTTTGTGAGTTGTTGAAAAGCTAATAATTAAACCGGTCATGAAATTGTAAAAATATTTACACAAAAACATTTGGTTCCAAAAGAGATGAAATATTGTATTTGTGAACGTGACCATGTCTTATTAAATCATCTCGGGGGATTGTATATTCAGTATGTTCGGCCATCAGAGTGAACAGTTTGGGAGGCTAAACATTGTGCCTTTGTTTTTCCATTGTATGTAAACTTATTATTGAGACAAACACCTCAGAATGTTTTGAGAAACTTCATTAACGCTCCCCACGACAGATCACTAGGTTTCGGATGTTTTCACACACAATTATGAAACACATGGGGCGAATTCCAAACGGCTTTTTTTGCGGGAAGGGGACGCCATTTGTAGGGACGTTCCATACGAAAGTGAACAATTGAATCCCTTCATGAAGGGCCGTACCAGAAGTCCATTAGCGAAGGGAACATTCGACTTAACATACAACCCGAATTCCGGAAATGTTGGGACGTTTTTTTAAATTTGAATAAAATTAAAACTAAAAGACTTCCAAATCACATGAGCCAGTATTATATTTACAATAGAACATAGAGAACATAAATATTTCAACTGAGAAATTTTACACTTTTATCCACTAAATGAGCTCATTTCAAATTTGATGCCTGCTACAGGTCTCAAAAAAGGACTGAAAAAGCAAGAAATTTTGAAAAGATTCAGCTGGGAGAACATCTAGCAACTAATTAAGTTAATTGACATCAGGTCTGTAACATGATTAGCTATAAAAGTGATGTCTTAGAGAGGCAGAGTCTCTCAGAAGTAAAGATGGGTAGAGGCTCTCCAATCTGTGAAAGAGTGCGTAAAAAGATTGTGGAATACTTTAAAACAACGTTCCTCACCTTCAAATTGCAAAGGCTTTGCAAATCTCATCATCTACAGTGCATAACATCATCAAAAGATTCAGAGAAACTGGAGAAATCTCTGTGCGTAAGGGACAAGGCCGAAGACCTTTATTGGATGCCCGGGGTCTTTGGGCCTCAGACGACACTGCATCACTCATTGGCATGATTCTGTCATTGACATTACTAAATGGGCCCAGGAATACTTCCAGAAACCACTGTCGGTAAACACAATCTGTCGTGCCATCTGCAGATGCCAACTAAAGCTCTATCATGCAAAAAGGAAGCCATATGTGAACATGGTCCAGAAGTGCTGTTGTGTCCTGTGGGCCAAGGATCATTTAAAATGGACTGTTTCAAAGTGGAAAAGTGTTCTATGGTCAGACAAGTCCAAATTTGACATTCTTGTTGGAAATCACGGACGCCGTGTCCTCTGGGCTAAAGAGGAGGAGGGAAACCTTCCAGCGTGTTATCAGCGTTCATTTCAAAAGCCAGCATCTCTGATGGTATGGGGTGCATAAGTGCATACGATTTGGGCAGCTTGCATGTTTTGGAAGGCACTATGAATGCTGAAAGGTATATAAAGGTTTTAGAGCAACATATGCTCCCCTCCAGGTGACGTGTACTTCAGCAGGACAATGCAAAACCACATATTGGAGCTATTACAACAGCATGGGTTCATAGTAGAAGAGTCCGGGTGCTGAATTGGCCTGCATGCAGTCCAGATCTTTCACTTATAGAGAACATTTGGCGCATCATTAAACGAAAAATATGTCAAAGACGACCACGAACTCTTCAGCAGCTAGAAACCTATATCAGGCAAGAATGGGACCAAATTCCAACACCAAAACTCCAGAAACTCATAACCTCGATGCCCAGACGTCTTCAAACTGTTTTGAAAAGAAGAGGAGATGCTACACCATGGTAAACATGCCCCCCTCCCAACTATTTTGAGACCTGTAGCAGGCATCAAATTTGAAATGAGCTCATTTTGTGCATAAAATTGTAAAATTTCTCAGTTTAAACATTTGTTATGTTCTATTGTGAATAAAATATTGCCTCAAGTAATTTGAAATTCTTTTAGTTTTCATTTTATTCAAATTTAAAAAATGTCTCAACATTTCCAGAATTCGGGTTTGTAAGAATTAGCTCTTAAGTTTAAGCTTTTAGGGAATTAAGTCTAAAAGACTAGGGTTGATTTCATTGAATTGATCTTAATTCAAACCTTATAGTTTATACTTTATCAATGACTCATCCAGTGAGACATTAAAGTCAGTATATTTTAACAATTTTGTTTATCTTGCTTTGTGGCCAACAATAAAAACAAACAAAATAGTAATTTATCAATTTTGAGCAAGGTAGCAAAGGCTCAACAGCTCAAGGCAGTAACTGATCAAATACAAAACACAGACACTGCTCTGTACATTGAAACAAGTTTATTGAACTACTTCTAAGATTACATGAGATTAAGACTACCTGAAAACACACACACGCACTCTCACACATACACACACACACACATACACACGGTCATGCACTGTTATTGCAATTTGAAGAAAGTTTAAGGTTCTAATATTCTTTTCCAAGAGTTCTGTAAATTCGACCTGAGGAAGTCACAAGCAGAGATCTGGCTTGTCTTTAACTGCTTAAAGGATTTAGCACCGGTTCAGCAAGAGATTGAAAACTTTGTTTGGTTTACTTGCGATTGAGTTGAGTTTGACAGGTACTCTCCGGTTCCGTTTCCTTCCTGGTTGGGAAACCTCCGGGGCTGCTGATGTCATCATTGCGTGATGTCACTGGGGGAAGCCCTCCTGTGAGTGGTTGGTTTCCTGGTGACGCAAGAGTGGTGACGCTTTGAAGTTCTTTAGAGTTCTTACATCTTCGGTTGGTTCTGATAGCTTCTTCAGTAAGAAGTTTTGACGGAGTGTTTGAGTTTGGATGATCAGCTTGATGTTAAGTCTGCGAGCGCTTCGCAGCGTGATCAGGGAGAGAAGCCAAAGTTTACAAGGAGCGAGCAAGCAAGCAAGCTGGGTGTCCGTTTTTAAACGGCCCGATTTCAGTCCACCCACTAGACGCTTGATCCAATCAAATTGTTCCTATAGGCGGAGTTCCGCCCCGTACTGTCCTTCTTTGGACCCAAAACTTAATCTAATCTATGATCTTCCATGTGGGGAATATTTCTAATAAATTCTTATAAAAGTATTCATCATTCATACGAGGCTGAAAATCGACATATAATTCATTTCAACTTCTTGCATTTGAAATAAGCTTTAACACGATACTACATATGGCTATCTATTCAAAAGAAAGTTATAAGGCAAAGATCAAAATAAAGCACACCACGCATAACATAAAACACCAAGCATATATATAAGACATCAAACATGTTATTTGTTAATACACTTGCTCTAATAGCAATGGAAATAAATGATTGTCTTTAGAGATCATTTATGTAAGTTTGTGTTTCTTTTGTTGTAAGAGAAAAGTTGAAGACCGAGAGGAGCACGCAGGAGTCATCAGACGGTCATGCTACAGATCTCGTGGTTTTGCGGGCCTAAGGGCATCAGTTGATTTAAACACCATTTTCCTGTTGGATGCATACATCAGATCATGATCCATACATGCTGATCAGATCACGAGGTTCCTCCATGGGTTGCAAGAAAGACTCTGTTTAGTCCTGGATACAAAAGACCTTTGTTGTTCCTGATTAAGTTAATTATTATCATCCCTTATCAGTTGAGGAAAACGCTGACTGGAAACGGTTCAAACCATGGCCTGAGATTGATTATTAACTAGTCGTATGACCGCGAAGGCTGGTAGAAGACTCTTTAACTCTTTTTGGAATGAGCTGGTTCTACCGTTATTTGGTGTGTCCGTTCGATAAAGCACTACACATCCCCCTTTTTCTCGGTGAGGTTCCCATTGTGAACGTCAGCAGGCACTGGAACAAGAGTCAGAGAGAACAGGCACACACAAGACACAAACAACATCTCCATCACTGACTGAATCCTGGTGCAGGGTAATTTGGGAATGAACAGGTTAGAAACTTGAGAAGACGTAGGGGTACATTCTTTAGGATTACTGGTAATTGGGTCGTTCCAACTGGTTTAATTGTCAAGGGTTCGACGAGGCGGTATAGGCGTGATCTCAATCAGGTTGGTTGAGTTCTCGGGTTCGGGTTCTTGGTCAGTTTTATCACGTCGAAAAAATGTGCGGGATGCCGGACGTGCATTTGTCGAGAGACTCTTGGACGGCGTTCACTCGCTTGTGTAGGAGGAAGGCCAGTTTCAAAGTCACAACATATCCTACAATAGTAGAGATGCAAAGTGCTGTGTCAGCGGCAGACCAAGACTGAATAATTGGCGCGCCAGCAGGCGGAAGGCGAGCAATAGCTTCTAAAGCTGTATCAACAGGAGTCAAATCAATGAGTTGCGTTCTTTCATCCTTGATCCTTTCTTCCGATTCTGGATCGAGGACGAAGGAATGCTGTTTGAAGAAGGGGGAGATTTCGATTTCAGCCTGATACTGGTCGTCGGTCAGGTGATACAATGCTAACTCGTCAATATGGAGGATCGAGCCCTTAGGGACAGTGATCCATAGAGTTTGGTTGGACAGGATAATGCGTGTGGCTGTGTCGTGTTGATCATATGTGAGGGTAGCTGTTCGCGCTGGGGTGTTGACCAGCCATCAGTTTCTGATGATTTCGGCTTGTGTTTCCTCAACTTGAGACCGTGGTGTAGCTTTGGCCAGGCAGCTAGTGTCGGGTCTAATGGATTCTAGGCCGCAGATGCCCTCGGTATTATCGCGGACGAAAGGTTTACTCTGGCAAAGGTAATGATTGTCCTTAGTGAGCGTACACATCTTTAGGTTTGGGGCCAGATACAACTGCTCATTGTTATCGTAATACGCAATTACTTCAGGAGTGTGGATTTTGACATAGGTGTTCCCTTGCCAAAATCCCACATTCACAACGTCTTTGAGTCGGTAAATGTTATTAAAGTCGATAATGGGCAAACTGAGGAGAGAGGCCAAGTCGCCTGCGTCCGGGTCTACATATAAGGGAATAGCGCTACCCAGGGAAAAGGCGAGATGGGTTTGGATGGGACTAGCAGGACCCGCGGTGGCCGAAGTTAGGATGTTTTGGACAAGGCTAAGAGGTATCAAGTAGTGTGGAATCCTACCCATGGCTAAGTTATCTATCGAAGAGCTTACTTCCCGTTGCATGTCGGTCATGAGGGTTGTTAGGAGTTGTGTTTGGGCTAAATCGTTTTGCACGACCGAAAATAGTTTATTAATGGATTTTATAGTTTGGTTTAGAAGGGTACTATGGGTATTTAGAATTGTGATAGTGTCGTTCAGAGACTTCCCGAAGGTCTGTAGGGCGTGACTCTGGACTAAGAGCTGTTTTCTTTTTTCTGGCATTTCAGCCTGAATTTCGCCCACATGCCGCCTAACGGTGGCCAGATTCACAGCATTAGCGGTGTTCATGCCAATGTTAAACAGAGCTCATACAGCCACAGCAGCCCCCAGCAGGGCACCCAAAAATCGTTTGGGATGCTGGTTGTACCCGCTTAATTCAGCCTGGGTTACAATAATTTTCTGTAATTGGTGCAGCATGTGGTTCACATCTGTCTGGGCATGGGCAAGGACTTCTCGAGTCCAACGGGCGCCGGCCCAAGTGGTTTGAGCAGTTGAGAGAGTGTAGTGAGCTCTGACAACATCACAGGGATCGAGTCGGACATACACCTTTTGGGTGTGGGTTTTCGCAGTTCGTTATCAATAATCCCGGTTGTTCACGGAGTACTAACCCTGATGCTGGTCCCAGCGATGCAACTTCTGGCTGGGGCATAACCCCAATCACGCAGAGAAACAAGGCGGCGAGTCTGAACATCTTCCTGGTAACAGAACAGACAGAAGGCACAATTAGCGGTGAAGATCATGATTTGGCGGGTTGCCTCGATCGGTTGACAACGGTTTTCACAACGATTTATGACAATTTTAGCGAAGGGAGGCAATCTCAATTTCAGGACCTGGATTTGAGGATCGGTTAAGGGAGTTAACCTGATGAGGGGACTAGAGGGGAAAGGAACATATAGTGAGAAAGGAAAAAGGGAAAACACAAAGAGAGACAAGGACACCGAATGAGGGGAGACAGCAAACGAGTGTCACATGTGTGGAGTAACTCCTCTCTACTAGAGGTCGGTTCTAGCAGTGCGGCAGACGAGAGTGTGTCAGTGTTGTGTATAAGCAAGGTCGCTATATGTTTTCCTAGAACGACAGAAATTATGCTAGTGTTGTGTAGAGCATATGATTGTCAGTCTGTGTCAGTGGGTTTGATCTTCCCCCTTTTTCTGTCGGCTGGAGCCCTGGTGCCTCTTTATCGAAGGACTGACTCGCTGCGCCCTTGTCTGATTTTGATTCGGTAGGCGACAGGTGAGAGCTTGTCTGTTATCTCGTGGGGTCCTGTCCAGTGAGGTAGGAACTTCTTTGACAGGCGATGGGGAGCGTTCTGCCTTGGTTGGGCGAAGCTGTAGTACCACACTTTGTCTCCGACATTGAGCTTATGGTGAGAGGCCTTTTGGTCGTAGTGGGCTTTACGACCTTCCGCGCTTCTTTGGAGTTGCTGTTGCGCGAAGGCGAAAGTCATTCTCAGGTGCTGATGCAACTCTTCCAGGTACTGGTGAGTGGTATAGGCAGTGACAAGGTTCAGGTCACCAGGTTGGTACAGCAGGTTTAGCGGTAGCATCTTGCTTCTCCCTGTCATCAATGTGAATGGGGGTACTCTGGTAGACTGATGAGGGGTGGCACGAGCGGCCATCAGTACCAGAGTAAGTTTAATATCCCAGTCCTTTTGATTGGTGGACACGTACTTCAACATGCTGACCACTGTCCTATTGGCCCGTTCAACTTGACCTGAGGAAATTGGGTGATGGCTTATACGGAGCTTGGCCTGTATACCCAGGAGTTTCCACACTTCCTGCATGATTTTGGCAGTGAAGTGGGTTCCTCGGTCAGAGTTGACCCTTAAAGGCAGTCCAAATCTTGAGAAGATGTGGTTCATTAACAGGCAGGCTGTTGTTTCTGCTGTATCATTGGGAGCTGGGAGGCACTCTATCCACTTTGTGAATTCGCAAACCACGGTGAGGAAGTATTTGTTACCCCGTGTTGACCGTGGCAGGGGTCCTACCCAGTCTATTTGGAGGTCTGACCATGGGAAAGTAATTCCTTTCCTTTGCAGTGGGGCTCGGTGGTTTGGGTTTGCCGGTTGGAACTGGCAACACACCAGGCATCCCTTTACGTATTCCGCTACATCTTGCTGCATGCCAGGCCAGTATGCTACTTGCTTGAGTGTTTCATAGGTGGCCTTGGCTCCGTGGTGTCCTGCGCATGGTGCATCGTGGGCGTGTGTCAGCATAATCCCCCTTTAGCCGTGTGGGACTACGAGCTTTGGCGCAGTGAGGAGCTCAGGAACATATGTGAGAACACAGCATGTGCTTGATTGAGTAGAGTGTGCGTAGCTCGGAGGAGGTGGCTAGGTCGGAGTTGGCAATTGGATGAGTTAAAGGGTTGGAAATGTGAGCTGCCATAGTTCGCAGTGTTGGATCCGCAGTTTGGAGGGTGAGGAGGTCGTCAGCAGCGAACTGAGTTGAATGTGGGAGGAGGTGGGGGTATGCACGCCAATGGCGTCTTGGCGGTGGGTTATGGCTGCCACAGTTGCGTTGGGTGGGAGGGCTTAAAATGTCCAGGACTCTCCGTGTAATGCACCTGCTTTGGCGAGGGCATCGGTTTGGTCATTGAAGTCTTTGTATTGTCCTGGTTGACGTGAATGACCTCAAACCTTTTTCCAGTAAACGATCATGTCGTGTTCAGTGACAATGGCATTGCCTGCTTGGAAGAGTTCCTGGTGCTTGACAGGCTTGTTGTTAGCTGTCTTGAATCCATTCTGTTTCCATCCAGCTAAATGGCAGGTGAAGCTGAGATGGGCGTAGTTCGAATCGGTACAGGTGAGGAGCTCTTTGATGTTGTGGGATGCAGCTAGTTGTAGGGTGATGAGGATGGCTGCTATTTCTGCATATTGCGATAAGTGAGGGCCTAAGTTGAATTGTTGCGGTGGGCAAGGGTCGTTGTTGAGCCAGACCACTCCCGCTTCAGCTTTTAAATTGCCTGTGTGATTGTAGGAGCAGACATCGACATATGCTGTGGGCATCCCTTCACACACATTCTCCTCGAAGTACCTGTGATTTGCCAGTTGAGGTTGTGGTGGTTCTTTAGATTCCGCTGAGGTGTACAGCGTATCCGTTGAACAGTTTTGGCGGGCTGCTAGCCTGTTTCCAAGCGAGGATTTGTAGTTTTGGGCATATCTTGCCTCAACGTCCCATCCTTGGAGTGTCATTAACCAGGTAGCTATGCGTGCGTTGGTCACCACGCCATCCCTGATGCGTTGACAGTTGAGGAAGGTGACTGGCTGGTGACAAGTCTCGATGATGACTTTCTGTGCACCGATGTAGTTAGAGAAAAACTGAATAGCCCACACAGTGCAAAGCAAAGCAAAGCTTTTTCGCAGTTTGAATACTTGCATTCTGGGGGAAGCAGCGTTTTGCGGGCATAAGTGACCACTCGCTTGTCTTTGTCATGGAGCTGGTATAGGCCTGCGCTGAGGCAATGATTGGAGAATCCAGGGTCCAGATAGAATTCTTTTCCTGGGTCTGGGTTGGCCAGGCACAGAGCAGAGCACAGGCGCTGTTTGAGCTGGCTCATTGCTATGTTCTGGGCTTCTGTTCAAACGAAGGGTTCATCCTTTTTAAGGATGGAAGTTAGTGGTCGTGTGATGTCAGCGTAGTTTACGATGAACTGTCGTGAGTAATTGCACAATCCCAGAAAGCTTCGCAGCTCAGATATGTTAGTCTGCGTCTTTATGCTTTGGATTGCTTGGGTGCGGTTCGACTGTGGCTCGATGCCATTTCTTCCGACAAGCAGTCCGACATAGTTCACCTTGGTTTTGCACCACTGTCCTTTGTGAAGGGCAATCTTAGCTCCTGCTGTTGTCAGCTGGTTTAGGACGTGATCGATTTCTTTGAGGTGGTCCTCCACACTTGAGCTTTTCACTAAAACATCTTCCACCTAGACGAGGTTGCCTCTGGTTCTGGCGTCAGGGCATGCTTTGTTCAGGAAGATGTTGAATTCTGCTGGTGAGTTGGCATAGCGGAAGGGGCACCGTGTGAAGGTGTACTGTCGATTGCCAAACGTGAATGCCAGTTTGTGTTGGTCATCGGGGTGGACAGGGATTGTCCAGAACCCTGAGGCGATGTCCAGTGTGGAAAGGATCGTCGAGCCTTTGATTTTTGGAATTTCTTGGTCCAACTGGGTCATAGGCCATCGTGACAAGGGTACTTGCTGGTTCAATTTGGGTGTTAGGACTGGCCATATCGGGGCAGAGTATGTGCTGTTACAGGGCCGGATGACCCCCTTTTTCAGCATGGAGTCAAAAATTTCTAGCACTGGCTCGTATGACGCTATTGGAATTTTGTACTGCCGCACAAATGTGGGTGGCGCATTTGGGTGTGTCGGGATGCGCACCATGTGGATGTTGGTCAGGCCACAATCCAGGGAATATTTTGAGTCCTTGGCGATCCACTTCATTGTGGAGGGCATCCACCTCACTCAGGATCTTTTGAATCTGTGCATTGAACCCGGTGTAGGTTTCCTCTGCAGCTGAGTCATTTGAGGGGCTTTGGGCCCCGATGGTCACCTGTGTAGATTATTCTGTCGCAGGCTGTGTTGAGACAGCATAGACAGCGAGGTGAGTGTCATCTGTTAGTTCTGAACGGCAGATGCTTTCTTTGGACATCGGCAGAATGGAGGTGATGGCGATGATTTCATGGGGTTTTGTGAATGTTACGGTGTTGTTGTATTCGTCTGACATTAGTTGGGCTGGTATGGGGCCTATGACAGGTACCGTTAGTTCAAAGTCGTGGAACGCCTGGTTGATGAGCCATCCCAGGTAACTGGCTTTGGGAACGTCGATGTCTTTGGCTGTACAGCTGTTGAACAACACATACACAGCACGAGATGACACTTCCATGAGAGGTGTGGCTTCCAAGGTCAGTCCTAGTTTTAGCCAGGTCCTGGAAGGTTGGAAGAAGCCTAGCTTACTGTTGAGAGTTTGGCCAGGGTGCATGTTGAGGCGGACGCTGACACTCTTGCTGTAGGCAGGTATTGTGGCTTCTTGCTCAGTGATCGTAGCGCATGCGTCTGGCATGGTTTGACTGGATTGGAGGTTCTTGAGGTTGACTGAAGTTGTCAGTTGACATGACAGGGGAGCCCATATGATGTCGTTCACGGTGTCAATGCAAGCATTGAGCCGGACCATGATATCCGCTCCAATGTAGATGTCATGAGGTAGGTCAGGGACAACGAGGAAGTAGTGACTCAGATGTCTGTTGTTCCATTGTATGTCCGTAGGGCAGATGATCTTGGAGGTGGCCATGGTCGTTGACCAGGGACTGAGAGGGAAGCGGATGGGTTTAGCGGCATGTGGTAGACTCTGGTATCTTTGCCTCAATGATCTGAATAGCTTCCAGCTGATGGCTGAGTTCTCTGCCCACAGGGCTAGTGCCGCGTCGGACACTGATGTGCCTTGGACATCTATTGCAGTCATGATTCGAAGGGGGCCTGCATTTGATTCATGCTCCTGCAGTGAGCAGAGGAGAGGGTCCTGGTCCTTGCTGCTTGAGCTTGGTTCAGGCCTTGGTTCTGATACTGCATCATCATTCCGTGCATTAGGGGCGGTGTCCGTGACTTGCCACTGCGACTCGTTGGAGTATAATGACTGGCAGGGCAGAGTTTGGCGGACTTGTGTCCACATCTTTAGGTGCTTGAAGTCTATTAGAGGTTCGAAGCGATTAAGCAGATCTTTCCCGATGAGGAGTGGATACATCTTGAGTGGTGAGACGTAAATTGGATGGATGAGATCCATTGATCCCACTGTTAGGTGGATTGGGGCCACATGTTTTAGTTGTAGGCCTGTGTGGGAATATGCTTGGAGATTCAGTTCACACCTTTGGAGTTTGAGGGTTCTGTTAGTCCTCTTTGCTCTTTCTTGGACTTCCTCGAGGAGTTCGGCAGACATTAGGGTAATGTCGGCTCCCGTATCAAGAAGGGCTTCGACTCTGATGTGTCGTTCGATGATAATGGAGAGGTAAAATTTTCTTGATATACCTTTCTCAATGAGATCGCCTAGGAGTTGAGGGACTAGAGTTTGGGAGGAAACGGTTAGGATGTCAGGACTGATGTGTTCGTCGGAGGAGTGGCAGACGACCAAGACAGCACTTTCAGGAACTTGTGAACAGGTTTGCGGGTTGTTCAGGTAGGATTTCTTGTCCGTCTGAAGTTATGGAGGTTACAGTTCTCTGAGAGTGAGGTGAAGAAGTGCTGTTCTCTGTGGTTTGTTCGCTGCTTTCTCGTCTGGCCGCTAGTCAGGCGGAATATGGTTTCTCTTTCTTTTCCCACTTCCGATCCTCCTCCTTTCGTTGGAAGAACTCTTTCATCATCATTTTCATCAGCTCTTGTGAGTCGAAACACGGTGGTGTCTTTTGTTCTTGTGTGGATTCAGTTTGAGCTCGGTCAGCTTGGAATCTTTGTGAATTCTTTCGTCGATTCCTTGGGCTGGTTGCTCCAGGGTGAGTTTGTCGTTTTCCCTTGGAGTTTCCATTGGATTCCCATGAGCTTTTTCCTCTTGAGTTTCCAAATGAGCTTGGCTGGTTCCACGATCTCTCCCATTGACTCTCATGAGGCCTTGACTGGTCCCATGACTTCTCCCAGTGCCGTCCAGGGGAGCGTTGTCGTCCACGCGGTCCATCCCAGCGGTCGTACCTCTGTTTAGGTCTGGTACTAGCGTGGGAGTCCCGTTCTCTGTTCTTTGTTGGACGAGGGTGCATTCAGTGGCGGCTTGGCGCTGTCTTGGTGTTGGGTGCCCTCTAGAGCCAGCCCTTGACTTTGAGTGTTGAAGTCAAGAACTGCTGGGGTTTTGGCACCCTTTTCTGAGGCCATCTTTTGTTTGCCATAGGCTTTCTGCGCTAAGTCTTGCAACTGCTGAGCATTCATTGTTCGTGGACAAGCGAGAATGCCAAGATGGTGAGTTACTGCAGGATGGAAGTTTCTTAGGAAGAGAGTTTTAAAGTTCAGTTCATCCTCCATGTCAGGTTCGTTGCGAGCTCTGAAGTATGCTCATCTGAGTCGGCTGTAGTAGGCTTGAGGAGGTTCGTGACGTCCTTGTCTTGTCTCCAGGGCAGACACTAAGCCTTGTTCGGAGTCAGGATCGGAAAACTCTTTAATGAGGGCTTCTCGGAGCAGTTGGTAATCTGTCTTTGTGTGAGCAGGCTGCCGGTCCAGGAAGCTGCACACTTCAAAGCTGGCCGTTGTTTGGAGCAAATAAAGTCTATCTTTGTCCGTGATGTTAGGCCGCATTTCCAGATGGAAATCGATATCTTGGAGATAAGCTTGGACATTTTGGCTATTTGGCACATTGGGGGTGAATTTGCCAATGTTCCTGGCGAACTTGTCGAGGTCTTTTAGGTCCAAGCCGTGAGACAATCTGCGGCTGGCTGCGGCTGGTTCTTTTGGCTTTGTCATGAGGTGAAGTTCTTCAGAGGGAGCTGGTGAATGTTTCAGCACTGTCCCCTCCCCCTTTTGCTCACGTATCAGTCCAGGAACAGGTGACCCGGTCCTGCTCGGCAGGGGTGAGTTCAGTGCCCATCGTGTCTTCGTCGACTCACAACGCAATTCGTATGCGTGCTTGAGTTCCTCTCTGAAACTATCGGATTCCTCCTGGGTGTAGTCGAGCTGTCATGTCAGGCGGCTGATCTCATTTCTCGACTCATCTAGGTGAGTTTCAAGGGCTTTGATTCTGCTGTTCTTATCCCTGAAGTCAGCCTTTGCCTTCTCTAGTAGCTGTTCTGCATACTGTAGCTTGTCAGAGCGATCAGCATAGTCTGCCTTGACTTGTTCCATTTCTCAGCTAATAGCTGCTAGGGTTTCTTTTAGCCTGTTGATATCTTCCTCAGCACCTTGTTCTACTTCATCAGGCCTTTCTCGTCATTCCTGAGCTTCCAGTTCTAGCTGCTCGATGCGTCGTTGTGCGCGTGTCAGCTCCAACTGGAGATGTGCAGCGTGCCTGTCGCTCAGCTTGAGGGTGGCGATGAGTGTGTGACTTAAGGAACCGGTGATCTTGGCTAATTCTTTGTGACTGTAGCTTTGACTTGGGTCTTGTGCCATGAGGCTTGTTATGTTGTCATCCAGCTGGTCCTCTATCTGATGTTTGAGTGTTTCAGCAGCCCTAGGGAGGAGGCTGTCTGTCACAAAATTTAGCCATGTTTCCAGATCCTCCCAGTGACCGACATGCTCTGTTGTGCGAGAAATGTTCTGGCGGGTAGCGGGAGATCTCGAACCGAAACTGACACAGACCTTGAAGAGAAAAACAAACAAACCAAAACAAAACAAACAAAGCAACAGGGGTGTAGATGTGCAATGTAACATGTGTGCTACTGTTGTGCAACGTAAAGTAGGTGAGTGTGGTGCTCTGTGACTGTGGTCCTCTGGGGGTCGTGCGTCTAATTTGTAGCCTCTGTGGGGGAAAAACTGAGCACACACACACAGGTCGCACAGCTAGAGAACAGAAAAAGGAAAGAAGAAAACCAACAGAGCAAAGAACAGGGTAATAACTGGATGCTTTCCCTTTTCCTGTAAGAGAAAGTCAAAATAAAACAAATAAAATAATCCTTTCTGGTGGCGGATTTTTCTCTTTTCTTTTTTTTCTTTTTTTTTTTTTTTTTTTTGTTAAGTCTGATTTAGAAGGATGCTTCTAGTCAGAGGATTGTAAAAAAAATTATTTATTTTTTTGTAAGACTGTGATTGCTATTTTACTGGTCCCTTAATGGCAAAATTGACACCACAACGCTACTTTGAGTGTTCTTCGTGCGTGCTTAAAAATTTTGCCGATGCCTACCTTCTCATTGGCCTGCTTTTAGCCTCAGCTGGGTAGGATTTCACAAGAGAGTGGATGGTAAATGGAAAACAATTTTGAAATGACGTTCTCAAGTTTCCCAAATATCTGTTCAATGGCTAAAGTTCTCTGCTTTATGATTTCTCTACAGGCAAAATTCCCAGCAAACAGCAGCAGTAATCGAGTTAGGAGAAAGCAGCAGGGAGAAAAGAGAAGAAAGAGAATGAGGATTTGCTCCCAATGTTAGGGCTAGTACCTAGGGTGGCAGCGTGGTGGCGTTGTTGAGTCGATACCCTTTTAGGGGGTTGGCTTTGCTGTTTTAAAGGATTAAACAAACTGACCTAAGTATTGGGAAAATCCTAATTTTTCCTTTTTGGGGTTTTGCTAATTGGAAGGTTAAGTTTTTTATATATATATATCATGGCCTAATGGTTAGGGAGTTGGTCTTGTAACCTGAAGGTTGCCTGTTCGCTTCTCGCACCGGCAGGAATTGAAGGTGGGGATTGTGAATGAACAGCACTCTCTCTGCCTTCGATACCATGACTGAGGTGCCCTTGAGCAAGGCACCGAACCCCCAATTGCTCCCCGGGCGCTGGAGCAATGGCTGCCCACTGCTCCGGGTGTGTGTTCACGGTGTGTGTGTGTGTGTGCGTTTGTTCACTATTCACTGCTGTGTGTGTGCACTTGGATGGGTTAAATGCAGAGCACCAATTTCGAGTATGGGTCACCATACTTGACAATACGTCACGACAAAAAAAAAAAAAAAAAAAAAAAAATATATATATATATATATATATATATATATATATATATATATATATATATATATATATATACTAGACCTGGTGAGAAATTACATTGATCCAGCGGAGCCCAGCAGCAAGGCCCACCGTCCGAGCGCACCAGGTGAGCTCCTGTAAGGGTCCTGCCGAACACTCCGTCCCCGTCGTATTGCAGTGAGCCTCTCAAACAGCTATGGCTTTTGGCACAACCAGGCGGCACTCGGGGGAGGCACGTCAATGACTACTGGCCTGAAGAGCTAGAAGAGTCAATAGCTAGCCGGGGTGGTATATCCGTACCTTCGCCCAGTTAGCCCTTGACTCCTCCTCCGATATCCGATTGCTGATGCCTGCGGCGTGCCGTCACTTTGCAGCACTAGGACAGAGGTATTCGGTTTTCCCCCAACCCGCACCAGGTTACGTTGGAACAGGTGACTCTGCTTGCTGTGACCCACAATGGAGGCAATACAACTTCACAAACCAAGCACTAGGGGGAGCGCTATTTATTATCAGGCTTAAGCCAAGGGTAAACCTAATTAATTAAATAACTGAAGGAGAGAAAATAAGGCCTTACAGGTAGGACCAGAACTTGATTGCGAATTAATTTAGACTTTCAGATTAGAAATTGTGGTTCCCTATCAGTCAGTCACGTTCGACGTAACGTCATAGTGACTGACGTGATGGGATCTCGCCAGAGAGCCCAATCACCTTCGAGTGTTAACAAAACAAGCCAATGACAGTTGGCGTGCGTGTTTCGCCACGAGCACCCCGCCCCGCAGCGTGGGTATAAAAGGAGAGCGCGTGCAAACGCACATCAGCTTTTCGCTTCGGAGCCGAGCCTTCCTGCTTGTGCAGTCACCGAAGAGAGTGTCTACAGACAGCGAGTGTGTTGGCGTTACGGCGCGTCAGCGGGGGTTGCCGATCCAGTGCTGCTGCTTCTTCCGGGTTGGAAGGCGTGCTGCAGCTCATCAAACTGCGGTCACGCAGCGACCTCTCCTGGGCGCTTCAACACTTTATTTTCTAAAAAAGCAAATCTAAAAGAGCAAATCTAAAAGAGCTCCACGAGCGACGGGCGTCTTTTTAAAGATGGCTTCCCGCTCGTGTGTTTCTGGATGTGGTCATTTCCTGGCTTCATCCGATGGTCACGTTTGCTGTGTCTCGTGCTTGGGCTTTCAGCACGCTAAAGCAGCGCTCGTGGATGAGTCATGTTCTCATTGTGGGAACATGACCATCGCGATGTTGCGGTCCAGATACCTCCTCGTCAAATGAGGGGGTATCCCCCTCGCCATGCCCCGTTCTAGTTCCTCTGTCTCTCAGAGGGCTACTTCTGCTCATGGTCAGGGTGATCCGAGGATCACGGTGAGAGCTTCCCCGTCGAGTGCGTCTCCGCGGGCCTCTCATTCCTCCAGCACATCGCACCATCTGGTGTTCTGGATGAGTTTGCTGGTTCCTCGGACAGGGCGGGGCCCAGCATCTCGTTCAGAGTGCCAGCGGATGACAGGATGTCGATCGCTGCATCGGAGGGTGAGCTAGGCTCTGGAAAGGACGATTCGGCTGCGCTGCCTCCGTCAGGAAGAGTGGCGTTGCCCGAGTCAGATCCAGAGCTGACTGCTATGCTTTCCCGGGCCGCCGAGAGCGTCGGGCTGCACTGGAGGCCTCCTTCTCCTGAACGCTCGAGGCTGGACGATTGGTTCCTGGGGGTGCGCGCTGATCACTGGCAGCCACCTCCAGTTCCATTCTTCCTGGAGGTGCATGAGGAGGTGACTAGGTCATGGAGGGCACCTTTTTCTGCCCGAAACAGGCCTGGCACCTCCTCCGTCCTCACCACCCTCGACGGTGGGGCGGCCCAAGGGTATGTGGAAAGTCCCCCCGCCGCCGCCTGGAGGGGTAATCCACACCTTCCGTCCAGGGCCTGTAAGTTCTCGTCCGCTCTAACAGCCAAGGCTTACAGTGCTGCTGGACAGGCCGCTTCCGCCCTTCACGCCATGGTCCTCCTGCAAATTCACCAGGCCAAGGTGTTAAAGCAGTTGCACGAGGGTGGTGCTGACCCAGGTTTGATGCAGTCCCTGGGTCAGACGATGTCCACGATAGTGGTCCAGGAGCGCCACCTATGGCTGACCATGGCAGATATGAGGGAGACTGACAAGCATCGCTTCTTAGACTCCCCGATCTCCCAGGCAGGCCTCTTCGGCGACGCGGCGGAGAGCCTGGCCCAGTTCTCCGCCGCACAGAAGCAGACGGAGGGCATCCTGCCCTGGCGGCCCGCTGCTGTCGCACCCCGCCGCCAGCTGCAGCCCCTCCACCCGCTCGTCGCCGAGAGCGCCCTCCTGCTGCCTCCATCTCCGCTCCAGTGCGACCCCAGCAGCAGCTTTCATACCGGCCACAGCTTGGAGCGGGCAGCAGGGATGCGGCGCAGTCTGTCTCTGCCCCTGCCAGGCCCGTGAAGCGCCAGGGCAAGCGGCATCTCTGGGACAGGCAAACCCGAGGCACTGGATTCTGCTCTTCAGGAGATGGTGAGTCCGCTCCTTCCCCCGATGGAGGGCCGGGTGGAAAATCTTTTGTTCCCTGTTTTTGTTGTTCTGCCACTGGCTTTTCGGCCAGTGGTACTCAAACTTTCAAAAAGAGCAGTTACTATGTCTCCGGTTCCCAAGAGGGCGAGGACGGCAGTGCTCGGGACACAGTCTCGACTCACCCGTCCCCCTCTCCTTTCGCCAGCGGGCAGCAGGGCCCGGTTCGAGGACGCGATGCCTTCTCCCGCGCCCCCTGCCCAGCCGTGGAGCCAGGTAAGTGTCGCATCGCACACTCAGACCCCACTTCGGGACGCACTGCCTTCCGAGTCGGGTCCCTGTGCTCCACTTCGCTGCCCCACCGCGGGTACGTCGGTGGCTCCCCTGGTCCCGCTTGTGCGGTCTCTGGGGGCCTGGCTAGCACCCCCCAGGCCGTCTCGCTGGCTCCTGAGAACCATCAGACTCGGCTATGCGATTCAGTTTGCCCGGCACCCTCCCAAGTTCAGGGGCATTCGGTTCACCTCTGTGTTGGACAAAGATGCTCCTGTCTTGCGTGCAGAGATCGCGGTCCTGCTGGCGAAGGACGCGGTACAGCCGGTCCCTCCAGCCGAGATGAGGTCAGGGTTTTACAGCCCTTACTTCATCGTACCCAAAAAAGGCGGTGGGTTAAGACCAGTCTTGGACCTGCGCGTTCTGAACCGGGCCCTTCACAAGCTCCCGTTCAGGATGTTGATGCAGAAACGCATCTTTCAATGCGCCCGTCCTTCGATTGGTTCGCAGCAATCGACCTAAAGGATGCGTACTTTTATGTCTCGTTCCTCCCTTGACACAGACCGTTTCTTCGCTTTGCGTTCGATGGGTGAGCATATTAGTACAAGGTCCTCCCCTTCGGGCTGTCCCTGTCGCCTCGTGTCTTCAAGGTAGTGGAGGCAGCCCTTGTTCCATTAAGGGAAGCAGGCATTCGCATTCTCAACTACCTCGACGACTGGCTCATACTGGCCTAGACTCGAGCACAGTTTTGCGAACACAGGGACACGGTGCTCAGCCACCTCAGCTGGTTGAGGCTTTGGGTCAACTGGGAAAAGAGCAAACTCTCCCCTGTGCAGAGGATCTCTTTTCTCGGCATGGAGTTGGACTCGGTCAACCTCACAGCACGTCTCTCAGTAGAGTGTGCTCAGTCGATGCTGAACTGCTTGGAGTCTTTCCAGCGCAAGAGGGCGGTTCCACTGAAACAGTTTCAGAGGCTCCTGGGGCATTTGGCATCCGCAGCCGCTGTCACGCCGCTCGGATTGCTTCATATGAAACCGCTTCAGGGTTGGCTTCACGACCGGGTCCCGAGATGGGCATGGCGACGCGGCACGTACCAGGTCTCAGTCACCCCGTCCTGCCGTCAGATCTTCAGCCCGTGGTCGGATCTTGCTTTTCTTCGGGCAGGAGTTCCCCTAGTGCAAGTGTCCAGGCATGTTGTTGTATCAACAGATGCCTCTACCATGGGCTGGGGTGCCATGTGCAACGGGCATGCAGCTGCGGGGCTCCAGACAGGGCCCCGACTGCAGTGGCATATTAACTGCCTCGAGTTGCTAGCAGTATGGCTTGCTTTGCGCCGCTTCAAATCGCTGCTACACAACACTGCGACCGTTGCGTACATCAACCACCAAGGCGGTCTACGCTCCCCTCGCATGTCGCAACTCGCCCGCCATCTCCTCCTTTGGAGTCAGAAGCATCTGAGGTTGCTTCGCGCCGTTCATGTCCCAGGCGAGCTCAATCATGCAGCCGACGAGCTCTCACGCCAGCCCGCCCTTCTGGGAGAATGGCGACTCCACCCCGAGGTAGTCCAGCTGATTTGGAGACACTTCGGGTAGGCCTGTTTGCCTCCCCGGACACGTCCCACTGCCAGCTGTTTTACTCCCTGTCCGAGGGGACCCTCGGCACAGATGCGCTGGCACACAGCTTGCCTCGGGGCCTACGCAAATATGCATTCCCCCAGTGAGCCTTCTCACACAGACGCTGTGCAAGGTAAGGGAGGACGAGGAGCAGGTACTCTTGGTGGCGCCGTACTGGCCCAATCAGACTTGGTTCCCCGAACTGATGCTCCTCGGGACAGCCCCTCCTTGGCAAATTCCTCTGAGGAGGGTTCTCTTTTCTCAGAGAGGGGGCACCCTCTGGCACCCGCGTCTAGACTTGTGGAATCTCCACGTGTGGTCCCTGGACAGGACACGGAGGTTCTAGGTGGGCTACCTCCAGCGGTAGTAAACACCATCACTTCAGCTAGAGCCCCGTCTACAAGACACGCTTACAGGCTGAAGTGGAACCTGTTCGTCGATTGGTGTTCTCCCCGCCAGGAAGACCCCCGTAGATGCCCGATCGCAGTCGTGCTCTCTTTCCTGCAGGATGGGTTGGAACGAAGGCTGTCTCCCTCCACCCTCAAAGTGTATGTTGCCGCTATTGCTGCACATCGCGATGCAGTAGACGGTAAGTCTGTGGGGAAGCACGACCTGGTCGTCAGGTTCCTCAGAGGGGTGAGGAGGTTAAATCCTCCGCGCCCTCAATATGGTACTCTCTTGGGATCTCCCTCGGTCCTGTTGGCCTTGAAGGAGGAGCCCTTCGAACCTCTGCAGTCAGTAAAGCTTAAGTTTCTGTCATTGAAGACAGTGCTCCTCACTGCACTGGCCTCAGTCAAGAGGGTAGGGGACCTGCAGGCATTTTCGGTCAACGATTCGTGCCTAGAATTCGGACCGGCTGACTCTCATGTTGTCCTGAGACCCCGGCCTGGATATGTGCCCAAAGTTCCCACCACGCCCTTTAGGGACCAGGTGGTGAACTTGCAAGCACTGCCCCGGGAGGACGCAGACCGAGCCATTGCTCTGCTCTGTCCCGTCTGCGCCTTGCGCATTTACGTGGACCGCACACAGAGCTTCAGGACTTCAGACCAGCTCTTTGTCTGCTTCGGAGGACAGCAGAAGGGAAAGGCTGTCTCCAAACAGAGATTTGCCCACTGGATAGTGGAGGCTATAGTCTTGGCGTATCAGGCCTGGCGCTTATCGTGCCCCCTCGGTGTAAGAGCACACTCTACGAGAGGTGTAGCGTCTTCCTGGGATTTGGCGCGGGGCGCCTCGATAGCAGACATTTGTAGAGCTCCCGGCTGGGCGACACCTAACACGTTTGCGAGATTCTGTAATCTCCGTGTAGAGCCTATGTCCTCCGTGTACTTGCCTCAGATGGCCAGTAACACCGGACCTGCTCGGTGTCAATCACGCTTGCTGCGCCATTCCCCTCTACGGACTGGATACGTGCGCTTTTACTGCTTCTCAGTTCAGTTCCCCTTGGCGAACCCTGTTGAAGTTCCTCCTGCACCCTCGGCAGTCAGGCGTGGCAGAGCGCCAGACGCCAGGTTCAGCACTCGTGTGTTTGCCCAAGGTCAGCCCTTGTGCTGGGCTAGGTGCCCGTGTGTAGTGATTCCCCTTCGGGTGATCCCACATGTGTATTCTTCCACGGTATGGCTTCCCTCATGGTGAGCCCGTGTCTTCCCTGGCAGAGACTTTCTGCCATCTCTGCTGTGTATTGATCTCACCCCAGGCTGGCTGAGTCTACCTCAGAGACTTCCATATGTAGTACTGCCCTTGGTCAGTCCATATGTGTATCTCCACATGGTACCTCCTTCATGCAGGATGTGGCTTCCGTACCGTTCCCCTACTTGGGTACGCTTTCCCAGTGTTATCCATACCCACTGTACAGAACAGCAGTGGCTCTCATCTCTGCCTAAGCCCTGTCCTATCTTCCGTCCCAACTGGTGTGGGGGGACTTGCCGGCTTCCGCAGGGCACTGGAGGGGGTCAGCAATAGTGGCGTTTTCATAGGGATCCCATCACGTCAGTCACTATGACGTTACGTCGAACGTGACTGACTGATAGGGAACGTCTCGGTTACATATGTAACCCTCGTTCCCTGAAGGAGGGAACGGAGACGTAACGTCCCGTCACCACAGTTGCTGTACCACCGCTGTACGGCCGGGGCACACAGTCTCGGCTCCTCAGCGAAAAACTGATGTGCGTTTGCACGCGCTCTCCTTTTATACCCACGCTGCGGGGCGGGGTGCGCGTGGCGAAACACGCACGCCAACTGTCATTGGCTTGTTTTGTTAACACTCGAAGGTGATTGGGCTCTCTGGCGAGATCCCATCACGTCAGTCACTATGACGTTACGTCTCCGTTCCCTCCTTCAGGGAACGAGGGTTACATATGTAACCGAGACGTTTCTAATTACAATTTAATGATATCATTAAAATTTATAGGATGATTAGGATTAAAATTGCTCGATGATTTATCATTGAAATAGGGACGCTCAGACCCTAATTAACCAACGCTGAAATTAAAATTTCAGAGCAATGACTGATACTTAAAGATCTAACTTGATGTTTGTCATTAACATTAGATGAGCACCTGTGATTAAATGAATCTGTAAATATTGAAGCAGGGTAACCCAAACCCTAATGAGCTGCAGATGAAATTTAAATTTCAAAGCATTCTTGACAGTTAAGGGTTAAAATCTTAATGAGATATGTCTTTCAAATTATAAGAGCAATTACAACTGGAAACAGTATGGGAACAGGAAGTGTAATTAATTATTAAATTGAATTAGAATTTTCAAATTCATAATTAATTATGAAATTAAATTACAAATTCCACAACCCTAATTTCGTATCCTTAAGCCTGACGAATTACTAATTCCTTGTGTTATTAAAATCATTAGAACAAATTAATCCGTACCATCCTAATTACTTATAAAGGAAATTAAAAAATTTCTTTTGATAGTTGATGATTAAGAACTTAATGCTGTTGTCAAATTATCAGAGCCCTTATGATTAAATTAATCTGTGATTATGTTGCTAGGTAGGAGCAGGAGCTGAAATTATTTAATGAAATGAAATTAATTCCAAATCTGTAATTAACTATGACATTAAATCAACAATTTCAAATACTTAGCAATGGCAACTTATCAAATGATGTTGTTAAAATCATGAGGACAGTTTATAATTGACTTAATCACCGTATTATCAAAGTAATGAGGCCAAGGCCCAGAATTAATTTCTAATAAAAACCAACAGCTATTAAAACCAATATCCACTAAAACACCCTTAAACGAATATTTATCAAAACCACCTGTGAGATTGCTGGCTAACTTCCTATGATAATTAGCTGCAGTGCACAGCAATGGTTTATTTAAGTTTGCCTTTGTTAAAGTCTTTTCACATGGGAGGAGCGATAGAATGAATAAATGCAAAAGAGAGAAAGAAATAATATGAAACTCTTAATGTGAGTTAAAGGTCAGATGTACATGGATTAATCACTTCAAAACACCCTGCAAACATACACCGGATTTGAATCCACCAAATGCTACAAGCTAGCCTTCTAGCAATGCTACTAGCTTTACATAGACTGTAATGCAAACGCGCTAGCTTTAGCTAGCTCAGCTTATGCTAAGCTTTGTTTACAAACAGTTCAAAATGATGCTGCCGGACTGAGCCTGCACACTTGAAATTTCCAGAAAGAGTGTGAGGATTTCCAGCTAAGGCTGTCACTATGGTGACGCGCACACACGGCATGCGAGTTCTACATAACAGTTCATCTGCCTCACGTGAACTGGCAGTGCATTTCAACACTGAACAACCAAAGCACTATCTAGATTCTTATCTTTTATAGCGCTGACAATCTCAACTCGTTTAGAGCAAGATAAATTAATCCATAGATTAATTATTATAACACTTCTTGGCCGCGACGGGCTCAATCACTTTGCCAGTTTATTCTGGCAGACCAAAACACAGTGGATTTTCGTCACCCACCTTTCCTTTGATCAAGATAAATAACTCTCCTTACAGAACACGTTTTGCCACTCCTTCCGAGCGCCGCGTTGTGTTCACTAGTTTAATGAATTCAAATGGCAGATAATATAAGCTAGCTAGTCTTATATTAACAGGCCGGGGAGATTTAATAGCATAGGTGAATCCGGAAGTGGAAAACGCACAAACAAATCATACTATGAAGGCCTTTTAAGAGACGTAAATGAGGAATCCGCTCATTTGTCTCTTTTGTGCTTTTAGAGCGACTTATTTTTGTCTCAACAGACAATTTCATTAATTACTGCAGTTCACGTCATTAAACAATAACTCAGAGTTGCACTCCGTTCATTCACACTGGCATGCCATAATAAAAGTCTCCAGTAGCGCAACAACTGTTTTCTCTGTCTTTGATCTATTCTTCCGGATAAAATAGAACAAATACAACAGCATGTGTCGATTTTATTCTTGAACAGTTAGTTTGTGCTGCCCGCATTCTCCACCATTTATGTAAGAATTAGCTCTTAATTTTAAGCTTTTAGAGAATTAAGTCTTAAAGACTAGGGTTGATTTCATTGAATTGATATATAGTTATAGTTATAGTTTATACTTTATTAACGACTCGTACAGGGAGACATTAAAGTCAGTATATCTTAACAATTTTGTTTATCTTGCTTTGTGGCCAACAATAAAAACAAATAAAATAGTAATTTATCAATTTTGAGCAAGGTAGCAAAGGCTCGACAGCTCAAGGCAGTAACTGATCAAATACAAAACACAGACACTGTTCTGTACAATGAAACAAGTTTATTGAACTACTTCTAAGATTACATGAAACTAAGACTACCTGAAAACACACACACGCACTCTCACACACACACATACACACGGTCGTGCACTGTTATTGCAATTTGAAGAAAGTTTAAGGTTCTAATGCTCTTTTCCAAGAGTTCTGTAAATTCGACCTGAGGAAGTCACAAGCAGGGATCTGGCTTGTCTTTAACTGCTTAAAGGATTTAGCACCGGTTCAGCAAGAGATTGAAAACTTTGTTTGGGTTACTTGCGATTGAGTTGAGTTTGACAGGTTCCGTTTCCTTCCTGGTTGGGAAACCTCCGGGGCTGCTTATGTCGTCGTTGCGTGATGTCACTGGGGGAAGCCCTCCTGTGAGTGGTTGGTTTCCTGGTGACGCAAGAGTGGCGATGCTTTGAAGTTCTTTAGAGTTCTTATGGCTTCGGTTGGTTCTGATAGCTTCTTCAGTAAGAAGTTTTGACGGAGTGTTTGAGTTTGGATGATCAGCTTGATGTTAAGTCTGCGAGCGCTTCGCAGCACGATCAGGGAGAGAAGCCAAAGTTTTCAAGCAGCGAGCAAGCAAGCAAGATGGGTGTCCATTTTAAATGGCCTGATTTCAGTCCACCCACTAGACGCTTGATCCAATCAAATTGTTCCTGTAGGCGGAGCTCCGCCCCGCACTGTCCTTCTTTGGACCCAAAACTTAATCTAATCTATGATCTCCCATGTGGGGAATATTTCTAATAACTTCTTATAAAAGTATTCATCATTCATACGAGGCTGAAAATCGACATATAATTCATTTCAACTTCCTGCATTTGAAATAAGCTTCAACACGATACTACACACGGCTATCTATTCAAAAGAAAGTTATAAGGCGAAGATCAAAATAAAGCACACCACGCATAACATAAAACACCAAGCATATATATAAGACATCAAACATGTTATTTATTAATACACTTGCTCTAATAGCAATGGAAATAAATGATTGTCTTTAGAGATCATTTATGTAAGTTTGTGTTTCTTTTGTTGTAAGAAAAAAGCTGAAGACCGAGAGGAGCACGCAGGAGTCATCAGACGGTCATGCTACAGATCTCGTGGTTTTGCGGGCCTGAGGGCATCAGTTGATTTAATCACCATTTTCCTGTTGGATGCATACATCAGTTCATGATCCATACATGCTGATCAGATCACGATGTTCCGGACTTCCGGATTCACAATGTAGTGAGAGGTTGCGCGGTGTTTGTGCTCCGACTTTTTTGCTTAATTGGTACTTTCTGCAGATGTCTTTACTTATAATTTGCACGCGATACAGTGTATTTAGTGTCCAGGGAGCAGAACTAATATAGAAATGGGCAAAAATACTAAACCTGGCAGTGCTAAAAACCAAGAAGCTTTGAGTAAAGACGGTGAAGCATCCGACATGGCGGAGGCTCCTGTTCCTTTAATGGTAGAAGTACTCGTGTCAGAGCTCGAGAAGTCAAGGCGAAGTTTGTCGGATGAATTCACAGCTTTTCTGAACTCATCATTATCCCCTTTACAAACATCTTTGGAGAGCATCCATAGCACTTTGGCCTCACACACCACCACTATTTCGGAGATGGAGACGGCTCTCACTGACCATAGTGGCAGGATTACGGAGTTGGAGACCGAAGTCACTTCGTTGAAGGCCAAATTAACGGCAGCGTCGGAGTTAAATGCAACGCTTGGTTCTGCTGTAGATGATCTGATCTCCCGTTTGAAATGACAAAATTTGCGGGTGGTAGGTTTCCCGGAAGGGATCGAGGGCAGAAACCCAAGAGAATTTTTCATGGACTTCTTCTTTAAAACTGCGAAAGACGTTCTGTCAGCCCCTCCTGAAATTGATCGCGCTCATCGAAGTTTGGCACCCAAGCCCCGTCAAGGCGATAGACCGCGGCCATTCATAGTCCAATTTCACTGATTTTTGGATAAAGATACTGTGCTGCGCTGGGCTAAGGAACACAAAGAGATCTCCTATCAAGGCCAGACCATAAAGATCTACGAGGACTTCAGCGTGGGTATCGCCAGGAAGCGTGCAGCTTTCAACAGAGTGAAGTCAAGTCTGTACAAGAAGGGTATATGCTTCGGTATGATCTATCCAGCCCATCTGCGCATAACTCATAATGGTGAGCATGTCTTTGACACCCCGGAGGCAGCTGAACGTTACTTCCAGGAACACATTCAAGACTGATAATGTGCAGTTGCGTTGCCCTGTTTCAACAGACAGCGATAATAGACCAACGTTAGCTGATAAACTGAGTCTCTATGCTGTCTCTATGTGCCCCAGTTAACCTGGTTCATGGTTTCATATGCTTTCCCTTATTTACAACGATTGCACATGCCAGACTGTTTTTGTATTCCCTGACATACAAATGGACAGTTGTTATTAGTAGTTTGTTTTATAGTGATATTATCATTCTAAATATTACTACTGTTGTTATCATCTTTATTAGTTTAATTCATTCTCGGAGTGGACTTCACTGCATGGTTTTCCGGTTGTGCTACAGTTTGTTTCTGCAACTCGTGATGGTTTCTATGGCGAGTTTAGGATGTTTGTTTTTTTGTTTTTTGTGTTATATTTCTTGTAAGATTGTTCATATTTTTGTGGAGGAGTATTATTATTTAATCGTTTTGTTTTCCTTTTTTTCTTCAGTTTACAGGGGTTTCTTCTTGTTCTTCTTTCTGAACCTTAGAAATGGCTTTAAACATAGGGTTAAGTAGTAGAGGATTTTCTGTCAAACTAGTCAGTTGGAATGTCCGAGGCTTAGGAGGACCAATTAAATGTTCTAGAGTGTTTTCCCATCTTAAGAATTTGAATCCTGATATTGTTTTTCTTCAGGAAACACATCTGTGCATTGAAGACCACAATAGACTAAGAAAGCCTTGGATAGGCCAGGTGTTTCACTCTAACTTTAACAGCAGAGCCAGAGGTACTGCTATTGTTATGCATAAACGAGTTAATTTCTCCCCCTCTCAGATTATTGCAGATCCTGAAGGACGTTATGTCATAGTCGTTGGTAGTCTTTATCCCATCTCAGTTGTGTTTGTAAACATTTATGCCCCAAACTGGGATAATCCCACATTTTTTACTTCCCTTTTTTCCTCAATTCCGAACTTAAATTCTCATTATCTTATACTGGGAGGCGATTTTAATTGTGTTATGGACCCAAAGTATGATCGGTCAAATCCTAAAACTTTAGAGCAAACAGCTATGGCTAAGGCAGTGTCAGCATTTATGGATCAGATTGGTTGTGTTGATCCATGGCGCTATCTTAACCCATCAAAAAAGGAATTTTCCTTTTTTTCTAGTGTTCACTTAACTTATTCACGTATTGACTATTTTTTCTTAGATAAAGCTCTCTTGTCATTAGTTAGTTCTTCTGAATATTCAGCTATAGTTATTTCGGATCATGCCCCACATTCCATCAACTTGAATTTTACTCATATTAAAGGGAGGACGAATCAGTGGAGGTTCGATTCAGGATTATTATCAGATGAATAATTCTGTGAGTATATCAGTAATAATATTGATGTAATTACTGAGACTAATAAGTCAGAATCCGTCTCACCCTCTTTATTATGGGAAACATTCAAAGTGAAAAATGACAAGACCTGGTTAATTCCATTGTTGAGATTGACAGGCAGTTTTTTATTAATCCTACTCCTGAGCTGTATGCAAAGAAGTTGGAGTTAAAAACGGAATTTGATTTGCTTAGTATAAAGAATGCTGAATTAATGCTTCGAAGAACTAAGGCTACTTATTATGAGTATGGAGACAAAGCTGGTCGATTACTAGCATCCCAGCTCAAGGGACTAGCTGCCTTGCATCTAATTAATCAGATCTATGATTCTTCTGGCTCTTTAACTAAAAATCCATCTGATATCAATGATGTTTTTTTTTCTTATTATTCCAACCTTTATAAATCAGAGTCTCCTGGGGATGATTCCACCATGAATCATTTTTTAGACAGTCTAGATATTCCTCAAATTGATGCAGCTGTAGCTGATGATCTTGATAAGCCTCTACAGTTAGATGAGATTTTGAAATGTCTTCAGCTTATGCAAAGTGGTAAGGCAGCAGGACCAGATGGCTTTCCAATAGATTTTTATAAAAGGTTTGCTAGCACCTTTATTGTTAGACATGTATAATGATTCTTTAGTCAATGGCTCTCTTCTCACTCAGGCTTCTATTTCGCTTATACTTAAGCTTGATAAGAACCCAGTTGAATGTGGCAGTTGGAGGCCTATTAGTTTGTTAAATTCAGATGTTCAATTATTGGCCAAGGTGCTGGCTTGCCATCTGGATCCCTGTCTTCCTAAAATAATCTCTGAAGATCAGACTGGTTTCATCAGGGGGCGACAATTATCTTCAAATATTTGACATTTCCTAAATATTATTTTTTCTCCATCCACTTCTGCATCCGGTGAGATGATTATTTCATTGGATGCAGAAAAGGCTTTTGACCGAGTCGAGTGGAACTATTTATTCGCTATACTACACAGATTTGGTTTTGGCTCTTTTTTATCTCATGGATACGTCTTCTGTACACCGTACCTGTGGCCAGTGTTAGAACTAACTTTTTGTGTTCACAATATTTTCCCCTCTCTAGAGGCACCCGTCAAGGGTGTCCTCTTTCTCCATTATTGTTTGCCTTAGCAATAGAACCTCTTTCTATAGCTTTGAAAAATTCCTTGCTCTTTTCAGGTATCACTAGGGGAGGGATAGAACATCGTGTCTCACTCTATGCTGATGACCTTTTGCTTTATATTTCAAACCCGGTCAGCTCGGTCTCTGATTTGTTGCATATTTTTAATACTTTTGGATCCTTTTCTGGATATAAGCTTAATATAAATAAAAGTGAATGTTTCCCAGCCAATAATTTGGCTAAACAAATTCCAGCTGGGGCATTGCTATTTCAGTTATCCTCTACAAAGTTTCGTTACCTGGGAGTAAATATTTCACATTCCTTTGATTTATTATATCAATACAATTTTTCTAAATTGCTCACACAAGTTAAATTAGATTTGCAACGTTGGGATAAGCTTCCTCTTACTTTATTTGGTAGAATTCAATCAATTAAAATGAATATTTTACCTAGGTTCTTGTCAGAGGTGGGTAGTAACGAGTTACATTTACTTCGTTACATTTACTTGAGTAAATTTTTTGGGTAACTAATACTTTTAGAGTATATTTAAAAATGGGTACTTTTACTCTTACTCAAGTACATTTTTAGTGAAAAAACGGTACTTTTACTTCGTTACTGTGGGCGACGCTCCTCTCGTTACCTTAATGTAATACAAGTTAAAAATCCTTCAATTTATTCCAAACGCGCCGTCTACTTTTTTCTGGGCAATGAGCGATGCCCTTTCGCAAATGATTCATTCTTTTGAGTCAATTCTGTTCGAAGGCTTGATCAAACCATTTGGCAAACCAGTGAATCGGTTCGTGAATCAGTTTGAATGATTCGTTCAGTTCTGCCGCACGCGCTGATCGTCTGAAGCGGTTCTCACTGAAGAGCTGTAACATCAAGAGCGCTGAAGACGTGACTTTGGATCTACAGTCAGCTGAAAGCAAATCTGCAAAGGCTATGGTTTGCTAGCTATGAAGATCTTTATTAGATGAACACCGCGTGTGCTGTCGGTTCCACAGGTAGAGATTCAATTACAGTACACGATACTATTATGACATTACCAGTTTGTTGTACATGTACCTTACACATTAAATACAATGTATAATTTATTCATTAAATAAGCTGTCACAGAGTATGACATGAACACCCGCCAAACCCGCGTTAGTTCCAGGAGGAATGCCTTTGCCTAGACACAATTAATATTGATATTTTCACAATATTTACGCTTGCAGAAATAAAGGCTACATTTGTTTACATTTTGCAGAACAGACGGAAGAAGATTTGTTTCGTTATGTTCAGATGTTCAGTAGCGGTCATGTGAGGAGTTTTCACTCTTCTACGTGTCAGAGGTTATATACATATACATTTATAATACATAATTAATATACTTTAAAATATAATTTAATTCAATTCAGTGATGCAAATCAGAATTTTTAACAGCTGTTACTCAAGTTTTCAGAGTCATATGATCCCTCAGAAATCATTCAGATATATTGATTTATTATCAGTGTTGTTGAAAAAACAGCATCTGCTGGTTAGGTATGTTTTGAAGCTGGGATGATGGTTTATGCTGGTTTAAGCTGGTCATGTGCTGGTCATGCACATGTCCAGCTTAAACCAGTTTAGGATCAGGATAAACCAGTAAAGGACCAGCTAAAATCAGCTCAAACCAGCATCCCATGCTTCAAAACATACCTTACCAGCAAAAGCTGTTTTTTTCAACGTTTTGCTGCTTAATATTTTTTGGAACTTGTGACATTTTGTTCAGGATTCTTTTATGAATAGAAAGCTATAAAAGAACAGCATTGATAATAAATCAGGTTGATAAAAATTCTGATTTGCATCACTGAAATAAATTACATAAAAAAAAACATTAAAAGTATTTTGAATGGCAGTGTGTGTGTGTGTGTGTGTGTGTATATATATAGAGAGAGAGAGAGAGAGATATTTAGATAAAATTTATGTATCTAAATAAAAAGACTATTTTCAGTATATGATCCAAAGTAACTAGTAACTAACTACTTGAGTAGTTTTTTTATCCGATACTTTTTTACTCTTACTCAAGTAATTATTCAGACTATTACTTTTACTTTTACTTGAGTAAATATTTCTTCAAGTACTTTTACTTTTACTTGAGTACAGTTTTTGGGTACTCTACCCACCTCTGGTTCTTGTTCCTTTTTCAGACCCTTCCAGTTTTTTTTACCCAAGTCCTTCTTTAAGCTGCTAGATGGGGCTATTTCTACTTATATATGGCAGGGCAGATATCCTAGGCTAAGTAAGACATATCTTCAGAGACATAAAAAAGATGGAGGTCTAGCACTGCCTAATTTTTTGATTTATTACTGGGCAGCAAATATTAGCAAAATTCATAGCTGGTACAACTCTCCCCATTTAGATTGCTGTAAGTTAGAAGCACAGTCCTGTCCTTCATCCTCGCTCCCTGCCTTGGTGTGTGCTCCTTTATCCAGTCGCCTCTCAAAGTGTACTACACATCCAGCAGTACGCACTTCTCTTAGGATCTGGAGGCAATTCAGACATTTTAAACTCCCTGCTCCTTCTCTTTATTGCCCTATTTACAAGAATCATTTATTTATTCCTTCAACTCTAGATTCTGCTTATGCTTCATGTGAGAACAAAGGCCTTGTATATTTTTCTGATTTATTTATTGATGGAGTTTTCACAACTTTTTCTGATCTTTCAGTAAAATTCAGTATACCACATAATAACTTGTTTCATTTCTTTCAAGTATGTAACTTTGTTCATTCTCACTGTCCTTCTTTTCCACTCTTGCCTGAACCCTCCTTATATGAGAAGTGCTTAATACTGAAACACGGGTCTATTTCCTTTTTATATAATTTAATTCTCCCTTATGTTTTGCCTTCATCTTCTGAATTTAAACATCAATGGGAAAAAGAACTCGGATGTAGTTTGGATTTGGATTGGTGGGAATTAGCTGCTGTTAGAGTTAACTCTTCTTCATCCTGTGCCAGACTGAGTCTGATTCAATTTAAGGTTTTTCATAGAATTCATTTTACAAACGTCAAATTAAGTAAGCTATGTCCGGGTGTGGATGCCACATGCAATAGGTGTTCTTTGGCTCCTGCTGATCATACCCATATGTTTTTTTCTTGTTCAAAGCTGGAAGATTTTTGGAATTCCTTTTTTGATACTTTTTCTAATGTTTTGAATATTTCCCTTGAACCACGCCCCCTAATTGCTATTTTTGGTCTCCCATCGGATTTGAATAAATACACCAAGTATGTTAATGTTCTTGCCTTTGCCTCATTGATAGCTTGAAGACGAATTTTACTACACTGGAAATCTTCTAATTCTCCTCCCACTTTTTCATGGTTAGAAGATTTGTTGTCTTTTTTATATACTGAAAAAATTAAGTTTGCTCTAAGAGGTTCCACTGACAAATTTTATAAAAACTGGGGTCCTCTACTTGACTTTGTCAAAAATACACCACTTATCTTTACTGATTTGTAATATGTATTTTGAATTGTTCTGTATAGTGTCTTGTCCATTTTTTTTCTGTTTTATTTAATTCTGTATAATTGTCAATTTGTTTTTATGTAATAATTTATTTATTTATTTATTTTTTGATAATGTACTTAAGTTTTATTCTCCTCCTCTGGGGTGGGTGGGGGTCAGGGTTCACTGAGGGTTGTGACTGTTTATGTTTGTGTCCGCCCTTAGTAGTTGTTAATAGGAAAAAGGAAAGTATAGATTTATTAATATTGCTCTTTCATTGTATTTTGTATATTCCAAAAAAAAAAAAAAAAAAAAAAAAAAAGATCACGAGGTTCCTCCATGGGTTGCAAGAAAGACTCTGTTTAGTCCTGGATACAAAAGACCTTTGTTGTTCCTGATTAAGTTAATTATTATCATCCCTTTTCAGTAGAGGAAAACGCTGACATGAAACGGTTCAAACCATGGCCTGAGATTGATTATTAACTAGTCGTATGATCGCGAAGGCTGGTAGAAGACTCTTTAACTCTTTTTGGAATGAGCTGGTTCTGCTGTTATTTGGTGTGTCCATTCGATAAGGCACTACAGGTTGTATTTACAATTTCTTAGACACGTGAAATTACAGAAGAAAGCCTGGATAGAGATTTAGAAACATTCACTCTTATCTTATGTTGTGACAAATAATGTAAATGGCATTAAGAAATTCGAAAAGGACAGTAGTAGTTTGCATCCCTGAAAAATAATGTCTTTCGTTTAACATTTTTTTAGCTGCTTACATCTTACCTCAGCTCGCAATCAAATGGCGCGCAGCTCAGCTTCGTTGAACAGTATATCCTGACTTCTACACTTTGATTGGCTATTTCAAACATTTTGACATTGACGAGTGCTTCTGAGCCGGAGCATGCTAAATTAATTAGAATATTTAACTCAAGTGGGCCGCGCTGGCCATTCGTCTGGGCCGATGGAAGGTTATAGGTTACGTACATTTAATTAATTCTCTATATATATTTACGCAATGGGCCGGCCCACATTGTAGAGCGGCCCACCGGGAAAACTCCCGGTGCTCCAGAAGGCCAGTCTGCCACTGCTTTTACCTGTGAGACAGCTCCGCCCCCTGGATTTGCCCTCGATAGCTGTGTCCCAAAGTCAAGGCCACGCCTCCGAAGTGCATGAAGGACGCTCCGCCTTCGCAAGATTTCCTAATTCCGCCGCTAGGGGTTCCCGATGAGCCCTCTTGTCGCATAGCAACGGTACGAGAGGAGAGCTGACGAGAGGACCATCCTGACAGGACAGGTGGAGCCAGAATTGCTCGTTTTTGTTTTTTATGTTTTACATCATAATGAAGGAGACGGTGATGTACCTCAGGCTTAGCCAAGACCGAGGCCAAGTAAGTTACATTGGTTTCCTGCGTCCTTAATTGCTGGATTACAGCTTTAAATGCAGGTATTGCTTGGAGCTTACTTGAATAATGTAATGATACATATGAAAAACTACAAAACACACACACACACACACACACACACACACACACAGCAGTTCAAATGCTGACTGATATCTTACAAAGGTGCGATTTCATATAGTTTATTCTCTTGACCATGATGATCATATGTAGACAGGTTTGCAACCCGGATTATTTTAGGCAGTTAAGCATAAAAATAAAACTGTAAAAAAACAATAATAATAATAATAATAATAATAAAAATAGGGCATTGTACAGATCAGTGTTCAGTGGCAGCTCCTTCAGATGCAGCCTTTGATATAGTTAGCATCAATCTGTTAATATTCTGACAATAAATGTTGTTACTTTCACTTTCAAAATAATCAGTGGTGGACTGTAAGGAATTACAATCATTAAGTATTCTTGTACAAATGTAAAGTACTAAGTTTTCTTCTTTTTTTTTTTTTTTTCACAGGACAGCAACACTATAAAAATATGGTCTTTTACAACATGATGCATTTTTGTAGATTAAACTACCCAAAAGTATATGAGGTAGGCAACTTTAAATTTAACAACCTTGAACATATTCATAAGTAAAATGCTACATACACACAGGGCTGTCGCCAGAAAATATTCAATGGGGGGGCATTTCGTTTTCATAGGGGGGCACACTTTTTTTATGATCTCAGAAACAGACATTCACCAAAACAATAACAACCTGTAGCCTATTATTACTTAAACTGATCAAGTTCTATATAAAAACAGATTTAAAACGATAGTCTGTCGATAATCTGTCAACTTTTGTGTTATATGTTATATGACTTTTATGTAGGTTATTTATGTTAGAATCAGCGCTCAAATCGCCAGTTTTGTTCTGCACACTCTCGAATCTTCTCTTTATAACACTATGTAAATAAGAGATTCACTGCGCAGTGTAGAGAGAGATTCGTTGATTATAACTTAACTTTGTGAGATCGCGATGAGATGGGTGACATCTTTTTAATTATAATAAAGGGAGCTTTCTATGCCATATATAATCCATTCAGAATTTGAATATAGCCTAAGTTTTGCTTTTCATGCTGCTAAGAGAACCAATGCTACGTACACACTACAAAGTATTCGGAGTCACATCCGCAAATGTAAGATTTTCTCTCGAAATTGCAATAGCTTAAGTAATAACCATATCAATGGATCGGACAAAAATGTGTCAAAAATAGTCTATGCGTTAAGGACATGACTCACAATTAAAGCTTTTTAATTTCCAACAACACAATAATAATAAAACAATACATAGGCTATAGCAATATAAAATAGGTGCATATTAGTGCATAGCCTCACCATTAAAATAGTCTTGAAGGCAGCGGGTCTTTGAGTGAAATCTCCCGAGAGCTTTATTAAAACACTTATCCTACATGATAAACTTGTTGCACGTCACCGCCAAAATTTGATTTAAGATCGCATGAGTAGCTGAGCAAAGTTACAATTGTGGGAATGGGAATACAACGAATTTATGACAATGTTTTATACATTTAAGCAACCCAAGTTAATAGTGAAAAGTTCTTTAAAAGCATACAATAAAGTAATTTGCAATGTTTTTTCAAGCTATTTTTAAAACATTTGCTGCATGGATTAAAAAAATAAAAAAATCTGCTATAGCCTATACACATATCAGACAAAATTGGTTGAGAGAAAAAAACAGAAATTGTCAACAAATCATTAAAATTTTACGGCATTCAGAACAAAGGAACATAAAAATCAGAAAATAGAGCCTAAGCAGCTATAGAATTATAGTACAAATTTATATAGCTATACAAATCATAAAATTAGCAAATAGCAAAAAAAAAAAAACAACAACAAAAAAAAAAACACAAATTAGCCTAATGGCATTCATTATAAAGAACATATAAAAGTCTAGCCAAAACTAATGTAAAGAGAAACTGAAACGCACCATATAGACCTATCTTTTCTTTGGCACGAATACGTTTCCCATGAGAGGCCTATACTGTGTTATTATGTTTTTCTCCCTATAGGTGTACACAGAAGCGCTGCAGGTGCGTGAGGTCACGATGTGTGTGAATCCTTATATTTGTGCTGCTATTTGCGCCCCCTGCACTGCGTGCCCGTCCACTACGCCACTGTTATTAGCTTCCTAATAAGTTACTGTTGCAGAGATTAGTGGTTCTTTGAGCTAAATGCTGCTGAATACGTGATTTTTTTTTCCCGCAATAGTCATTGACTAGATCAGTATGAACGTTTTTCGTTCTCAATATTAAGTTCACTCGTGATCATGTAAGCAGGGGGGCACGTCGAGTCATTTGGGGGGGCACTGCCCCCCAATGCCCCCCCTTGGCGACGGGCCTGCATACACATTAGTGCAGCAGT
Organism: Spinibarbus caldwelli; assembly: GCA_039654775.1. Classification (NCBI taxonomy): domain Eukaryota; kingdom Metazoa; phylum Chordata; class Actinopteri; order Cypriniformes; family Cyprinidae; genus Spinibarbus; species Spinibarbus caldwelli. Next base: position 29,692,130 of record CM077258.1, on the reverse strand, counting down.
AATATTAATGAAAGCCCATCCTGACTATTTCTTTTTCAGAACAATACTCTATACCTTTACTTTTAGTCTTGATACCTTAAGTATATTAGAGTATGCAAGATAATACTTTTAATTAGAGGATAGTTCACCCAAAAATGAAGATTCTGTAATCATTTACTCACCCTCAAGTTGTTTCAGGTTTGTAATTTTCATTTTTGGTTGAACTATCCCTTTAACTAAAGTTTTAAATATGACTAGTAGTTTTTCCCCAATATGGTATTAGTAGCTACTAAAGTAGTTTACTAAAGTATCTCAATATTTCTTCTGTTAATTACTTTGTCATATCTATAACCAATTTCTCTTTTCCTTCTTTCCCTAAATCAGACCAGCCCCCTGTACTGCAGGATAAAGCTGAACGTGCCAGCTCTGAACAGGTTTTTAATGGTTTTGGGCTGAGCAGGGAGGCCCTGACAGTGCTACTGGATCTTCTGAGAAGTGAACGTCAACAGTGATGGGTGCCATAATACTCACTCCCTCACCTGTCGCGGGACACTCACTCCCTCACCTGTCCCGGGACACTCACTCCCTCACCTGTCGCGGGACACTCACCCCCTCACCTGTCCCGGGACACTCACCCCCTCAGCCGTCCCGGGACTCTCACTCCTTCACCTGTCCCGGGACACTCACTCCCTCACCTGTCCCGGGACACTCACTCCCTCAGCCGTCCCGGGACACTCACGACACTCACTCCCTCACCTGTCACGGGACACTCACTCCCACAGCCATCCCGGAACACTCACGACACTCACTCCTTCACCTGTCACGGGACACTCACTCCCTCACCTGTCGCGGGACACTCACCCCCTCACCTGTCACGGGACACTCACTCCCACAGCCATCCCGGAACACTCACGACACTCACTCCCTCACCTGTCCCGGGACACTCACTCTCTCACCTGTCACGGGACACTCACTCCCTCACCTGTCACGGGACACTCACTCCCACAGCCATCCCGGAACACTCACAACACTCACTCCCTCACCTGTCCCGGGACACTCACTCCCTCACCTGTCGCGGGACACTCACTCCTTCACCTGTCGCGGGACACTCACTCCCACAGCCATCCCGGAACACTCACAACACTCACTCCCTCACCTGTCCCGGGACACTCACTCCCTCACCTGTCGCGGGACACTCACTCCCTCACCTGTCGCGGGACACTCACTCCCACAGCCATCCCGGAACACTCACGACACTCACTCCCTCACCTGTCCCGGGACACTCACTCCCTCACCTGTCGCGGGACACTCACTCCCTCACCTGTCGCGGGACACTCACTCCCTCACCTGTCCCGGGACACTCACCCCCTCAGCTGTCCCGGGACTCTCACTCCTTCACCTGTCCCGGGACACTCACTCCCTCACCTGTCCCGGGACACTCACTCCCTCAGCCGTCCCGGGACACTCACTACCTCACCCTTCCCGGGACACTCACGACACTCACTCCCTCACCTGTCCCAGGATACTCGCTCCCTCACCTGTCCCGGGACACTCACTCCCTCACCCGTCCCAGGACACTTGCAATCCTAAGGCAGAGCAAATAAACCATGACTGTTAACAATCCATATATACATATCTGTATGTTTACATATCTGTATCTGCACAATCAATTTCAGCAAAAATCTGTCTATTAACTTGCTTACTTTGTACTTTTTAAGTCTTTCCCCAGCAGGCTCATTTTCTCCAGAATAGTCCTAAAACAAGAGAAAATGGAAACACTTCAGAAAAATATAAAGACGTTTGCAATCTTAACATTAGAAGACATGACACAGCAGTACATGCATACAAAATACTGTGTTCAAGTGTTCAAGTTTGGTTAAAACGTGTGGACAGCACTACAAAACCACAACAAAGGGAAAGACTATTGCCTTATATACTGGTTGTCTTATTGTTTGTGGGCTTTGTGTTAATAAAAAAAAAATTTTTTAAAAAAACCTGGCTTTTAACACTTGTTTCGCTAGGTATTTGAGTAAATGAAAACACAATACTTATATTTCAACGTGAATTCCCCACAGAACTCTCATCCTCCATGTTCTTTGAATATAAATTCCGTCGTTATCTGCGTGCAAGTGATTCTGGGATATGGTAGGGTGCGAAGTGTCCATCAGATGTACACTTCATTTTCCTGGGAAACAGAGGGCGCGTTTGAAGTCACTTTCGAATTACGGCAGTCTTCGTCGGGCCGCGGTGACACAATCGGCCTTGGAATGCGGTCTTCGGAGGGTGCATCCTGAATTGGGACAGCTTACATCGTGACGCGGTGATGCAATCACACCTCAAATGCGCACTCCGCAGTCCACGCACTTCAGTTTGAGACACAGCTATTGTGTGGCTCATGTTGTGTTTGTGGGTTGTGGATGTTAATTAAGATGCTCAGCGGTTGTAGAGTTACATTTGTGACAATAATAATAATAATAATAATAATAATAGTAATTAAAGGCTCTGTAGGCTGTTAGTAATCACTTTATTTTATTTTAAACATATTTCCATGCAACTTGTTCCATACATGTAAATGCAGCACAGCATGCTTTCCTGATCAGGTGGTTGTAACAACGATGATGGAGGGAATAAAAGGAAAAGGAGGAATTGAGGAATTGAGATGCCTCCAACATCCCCGTTCTGCTTGTTCTGCTTTAAATGTGTGCACATTTACACACAGTCATTTTTATAAGAACTAAACTTCAACTTGTTAATAGGCTCAGCTTTAAATTTTAGTTACAGACATTTAGCGGAGTGCATTAATCTTTATATTGGAAATTAGCTTTTTTTTTTTTTTTTTTTTTGAGTAAAATGTATCATTTTGAGGAGCAGGGTTGCCAAAGTCAGATTTTTCAGTTTTGGAACAAGGTTGTGGTAGAAAAAGCAAGTCAATGGGTGGTGTTTTTTTGGGGTGTGGGAAGCCAAGTTCTGAGTATGGAGCCATTTCTGCACAGGTTGGGAGAGGAAAAACAGGATTATGGAGAGGATAACAGGCAATGGATGACAAAACTCTAACCCTAAGTGTGTTAGAAATATTGCAAATATACAAATGTGTGCACACCACAGTGAACTTTTGTTGTAAAGAAAAAAACTGGTGTCTGTTTGTTCCAGTGTCCAGACTTTTTGAGCTAGTTTCAGGTCTGTGGGATTTAGGATGTAGTTGAGCTGGAAATTTTGAAAGAAAACCTGGCAACCCTGAACAGGAGAAATAAACTCACTGTTTGTGTTCAAACAAAGTCGCTAACTTCATTCAGAATGCGAATGCACCAGTTAACCCCACGATCTGTGTTATACATGTGCGCAACTTCCTGTCTTACCACTTCAAACCGGGTCCGTTTAGTCGCATTATTGCCAATCCACCTGTTCCTTGCCTGTTCATCCACATAGATTGCAAGGTTATTCATATTATCTATGACAAAATTCACCCTTTGTCTCTCCTCTTGTGTCACGTCAACTGGGTTTATGTGGCCCAGCACAACTAACATAACATCACGCAGTTCTCTGCAATATACACCATACATCACTCCATTCGCATTCACATAGAATTCATCCTCACCAAAGTGAACCACCATGTTTGTCTGAATATCTGTTTCTGTGTTTTGGGGAAGTGTGTGTCTGCCTAATTCATTCATTGCCTGCTGATTATATCCTCGTCGATTATGAATACTATATCTTTGTATAAACTCAGTCAGCACCTTGGAATGAAATCTAAGAATATCATTGTTGAAGACATGTTCGCCTCTTTTCGACCTTTTCAGTTCATCCTTCAGCTCCTGATTGAAGTCTGGCTTGAGGATATGGATCTTTTCTAACATGTCTTTCTTAATAGCCTCCACTTTTTTCTGTCTCTCTTTCTGCTCAGCTGAAGTTGGAGGTTTTGTTCCCCTTTTGGAACCTTTGACCATATATTCAATAATCATTTCCTTTCTGACCTCTGTGGAGAAAAGAAAAAAACAAATTTGTCCTTGCTATGATTTAACTCTAAATTAAATTTATTTCATTTAAATTTGAACAGTGAGAAGAGCAGAAATAACACGCACCTCTCACATTTCTGAGTCCAGAAAATTCATCTGCAGCTGCTGCTGGTTTATCATGTAGTAGAGTCAACTTCTAAATATGGAAAGATAAAAAATTTAAATAAAAACTGTTACCATGGACTGGCATGATGGTGCACTGTGACGTAATAATTATACCATATTTATACATGATGTAAAGAATAACACATGATAGACTATGCTGCTGTATGAAAATAATCCACTTCGGGAACTCTGAGCCTCATAAGAGATGATTACTTTAAATCAAAATTAAAATCAAAACTGGAAACCAACAAAGAGTAGAGAGTACAGGAGTCATAGATGATGGATCATACAGGAGAACAACATAAAATCATAAATCATTTTTGAAAAATGAACTGAACTCTGATAATAACAGGAGTGTTCTAGGATTTTTATATGTTTTTGAAGCTCAGTTCATATCAAAGTTTTTAACTGCTGACTTTTTTTTTTTTTTGAATGTTAGGAGAATTTGCTGTACTATCTGTCAATATTTGAATATATGATATTTAAATATGACTCACTTTCACATGTTTTTTTAATGACTCTTTCACAATGTTTTCAACAGCCTTCTCTTTCTCCTTTATCACCGCTTTATTCCCTTCATACACGGCCAACACCAGCTCCACTGCCTCTTTTACTGTCCCGATGACCGGAACGATGTCCATGAACCCGATCCATACTGTGTCTTTTTCAGCCGCAGTGGCCATGCTGTTCTGCTGTCTCTGTATCTAAAACCTGTGAAGAGAAGAAGTGCTGGGCTTTTATAGGGCTGTTTTCCTCCGTTCTACATGAACACTAATAAATATTTGGAAAATTAAGCCACACGAACAAATGAATGAATTTCACTGCTTTTGAAAACAATGTTAAACCAAGTGGCATTTATTCTGAAGAAAGCACAAAACATTTCCCCAGAAATAGATTATGTTTAAAAAATAATAGATATACTGGTCATAATTAAACAAAAATGTATTTGGACCCTCAGTAGTGGCTTCATTAAAGACCACAGTTACAGTGTTTCAGTCTTTAGTTTCTGTAACAGCTGCAGTGGAAGTTTCTTCCATCTTTCAACCAAAAAAAAAAATCCCAGAGGTAGTCATATTATCTCATTTAATACAGCAGAAATCAGCATCGTCTATATTCTCAAAAATAAATGAATCTTACCTGTTTGTATTTTGCTGACTGTAGAGTTTCCTCAGCAGTGTCAGTCAGTCACTAGCCCTGATCAGTGTTCTGTAATGAGCAGCATTTCTGGGCCTTTTTATACAGTCTCTACTAAGAGGAAGTGTTTTTTCTTTTCTTTTTTTTTAAAGGGGCGTTACCTTTCCAGGAAAGGAATGTCCTCTTACAAAAATGATTACAACACTCTCTTCTAGTTAACAAATCTAAACAGCAACTTAAAACCAGACTCTTCACTTTCCTTCGTGTTTTTAACTTCCAAAAAGAAAATCAAAATCTTTGCACTGAGATCAAGCAAAAATAATGAAATGTTTTTAGACAGTCTTGCTTCTGTGTAATTGCTGTTTTGGGCTCTGAACATGAGCTGCATGAAGAGATAATGTTTATTAATGTAACATGGATGCTGGTAACACCACCTAATTATAGAAAGAATTTTACTAATAGCACTTGTTGACCTTTTAGACTTGAACTTGTAGATGTTTCCTGTTTTAATTTTTTTTTATTATTATTGTTTATTGTTGTATTGTATATTTTTGTGTGTTGTTTTATTTATCAGTTGAGCAACATGAACTCTTTATCCTTGATTTATTCTTTGAAAAGTGTTCTTGCAGAAATAAAAAAAAAAAAAAAAAAAAAACCAAGAACAGGAAACAGCCACAAGCTGAGGTCTAAAAGGCCAATGAAACATCAGTTCTATTCACAAAAACAGAGCTGTGCACAGACATTTTGAGGGCAGTGGCCCAAACCAAAAAAAGGGGCACTAAGGGGGTGGGTTCTTGTTAAAGGGGTCATATGGCATTGCTAAACAGAACATTATTTTGTGTATTTGGTGTAATGCAATGTTTACGCGGTTTAAGGTTCAAAAAGCACATTGTTTTCCACATACCGTACATTATTGTTGCTCCTCTCTGCCCTCCTTTCTGAAACACGTAGATTTTTACAAAGCTCATCATTCTGAAAAGCGCTGTGTGCTCTGATTGGCCAGCTATCCAGTGTGTTGTGATTGGCCGAATACCTCAAGTGAAAAGTGAAAGTGAAAAGTGAAAGTGTCGTGACATGTGGCCAAGTATGGTTACCCATACTCGGAATTTGTGCTCTCCGATTAACCCATCCAAGTGCACACACACAGCAGTGAACACACACACACACTGTGAACACACACCCGGAGCAGTGGGCAGCCATTTATGCTGCGGCGCCCGGGGAGCAGTTGACGGAAATGTTACGCCCCTTACCAGGTTCAGAAAACAGCTTTTCGGTAAAATGTGCTGCACACACTCTAATATTCGGGTTGAACTGTTCTGGAACAGTGTTGTAATTACAGCTTGACCGCTGATTTCTAGTTGTGTCCTCTTTTGGAAGCCCAAACAAAGTAGTTTGGCTTTCGCAATGAAACACACAGCGTCTCCATGACAACAATACTACAGCGAGAATCAACGTTACGCTTTCTTTCTTTGCGTATATGTTTGGGCGGTGTTATGCAAATCTTCTCACACAGTGACATAGTGGGGGCGTGTTTAAACGAGGCGTTTTAGGAGGGCCTGGATGAGCCTTCACTTTTAGAAAGAATACGTCTTTGGGTTTGAAACTTTAATCTTCGCGACTTTATATGCATGAACAGCTTGTAACACTCCAGAGACAAAGGAAAACATGAAATCGTGCCATATGACCCTTTAATACATGCCTGTGGCTGCCTCACTCTCCAAAGCTTGCTGAAGCTTTGAATTCATGTTTGCAATGTTGAACTGCCTTTAGCAGCCTCCCTGTCTTTTTTGTGAAGGCATTGTTTTTGTTTTGTTTTTTGTCTACAAACTGTGGCAACAACAGCAAATTTGGAGATATTTATATTAGAATAGATCTGATTGGGTACATTAATTTGATTAGACAATCTATTTCTAAGAACATGGATATTTTGTACAAGTTGTTGGCACTTTTAGAAGACTGAGAGCAAATCATTACCAACAGAAATACAAAAACAAACTACCAAATTACTAATTCAGCGGATCAATCACTGATTGTAATGTGGATTGCAATGCATCTACCTTCCTTCGGGAATGGTCGCCTCCACTAGTCTCCAGAGAGCGGCACACAGATCATGAGTGATGCTGTGGAGCGGGTGGGAAACACGGAGTGAATTAGCAGAATCAGCGGAGCGGTAACAGAACGCTTTGAGCAGGGGTGATGGGGGTGGTGAGAGGGGCACCTAAGCTGATGAGGGCAGAGGGGCAGTGGCTCAAGCCACCAGGCCACCCCCCTGTGCACGGCCCTGCACAAAACATTTATGTAATTAATGTAATTTTGTTTCTTACAGTAAATACAAAATGCCATTTCTATGTTCATGACTCTTTTTTTTTTTTTTTTTGTATTTTGCCCTGATAAGCTCCAGTCCTCCTGCCTTCTCTCTTGTTTGCACCCTTTAACCTATTTTTGTAAGAGGAAGTTTCTTATTGTGAAGATAACACTGGGTCTTAGTCCACTGAGCTGTTGCTCAACACTTCCGTAGAAGTGGCATGATGTAAGAAAAAGTGATGAAGACGTTGAAGATCTTGATGAAGATGTTTATTGCAGCATAGCAGTGACAAAGTACATGTTGTACCTTGGGTTCCACAGAGTCGGAATGAACCCCGAACATCCTAAGCTCAAACCTTTTATACAGTTACAGTTTACTACCCTTCATGTAAATGAAGTTACTCCTGTCGTAACAGCTGTAGTCTGTATGTTAATTAAGTTCTGACACCCCTTTGTCTGAGGTGGTTCTCAGTGTCCCACACCTGCCCCCATTCTACAATTGGTCACAATTTGCTCAGGACGTGATCATCTCAAATGGTCTACAAACAACATACCTGCTGACTTTCTTCTTCTCTATAATAATTAAGCCATTTTGGGAAATGAGCATGATCAAAACATATTAGGGCTTTTAACACCCTGGGTCATCCTAAACCCCGGATAAACCGAATCCTGGGTTATCTGTAATCACGTTTCACACTGCTCATACTATACCTGGGGTTAACTATTAATCCTGGGTATTCATTAACAGACGTTTCACACTGTACATTCCTAAACTCCAGGTTAACATTCTTATTTGCATATTTGTGGTGTACATTGTTGTTCAAGTGTACATTGCTGATGTTTTTTTTGGAGAGATGGTACATGTATGTATGGCCTATGTTTGGATTGATGTTAAGAGTTTAAGACTGTATTTGTATGCATTTTAGAATGACTCTTTATTGGTGAGGTCACCACATCATGGTCCAGTTTGAATATGGATTTAAAGTTCATTTCGACGTGAGATCATAGTCTGGACTGTTTTTGATTGTTCCTGGTTAGGAAGAGTCTGGTGTTTGAGAGCTGTGGCGTGTTTTCATTACAAGAGGTTGGGTTATTCATTTGTTATCAGTCAACTTCAGCTACGGACAGTGTTTGGACATTGATGTACTACAGATAAGACTTTCGCACACATCAACTTTCAAATGAGGAAATCCTACAATCTTACATTGCTTTGTTTGCTTTCTTTTGGTTTTGTACTTTTGTGTATTTACATTTTTGGCTATATGTAGCTGTATTAACCTGAATTGAATGTTTTCTATTTTGAATTTAAAAAATCCATTGATTTGAAATCCCTTTGACTACTGTACATTTTTGACAATACTGACATTAGTTATGTGGTGACTGCATCCATTTCAGATGTATAATAACTGTTTTTCCTAAAGACTTAAGTTATAGTAGCTGCAACGTATTTAAAGCGAAACAGATGTATTGTTATAGATCAGGGGTGCCCAGCCCTGTTCCTGGAGATCTACCTTTCTACAGAGTTCAGTTCCAATCCTGATTAAACAAACCTGGCTGTAATTATTAATATAACATAACTGTTGACTTTCTTCTTCTGTATAATAATTAAGCCATTTTGGGAAATGAGCATGATCAAACATATTGTGGAGTGGAATCTGGGTCGGGGCAGATTATAGATTCTTACACATGAGACTAGTGTGATTGTTTAATCCATAGTGTATTTTTGAAAGCCATATGTCTAGCTTAATAAGAAACATTTCAAAAAAGAAGCAGGAGAGTTATTGTGACATTCAGCACACATCAGGCTGGATTTATCACACTGGATACTAATACATTTATTAAGGAGAATTTACAGAAGAATCAAATTATTCATAAAAATCCAGTTAGGTGGGGAAAATATTTGTATCCTACACTTTCACTCTATGTGAACCTCGATTGATTCACTTCAAATCACATTCAAAAATTAAGACAATTAAGACTAGCCATTCAATTAGGACAAAAGCAATGGCATCTTATACACAGAGGAAGAATGCTGCAAAAACAGGGTCTTAATACTTTAAAATATCTTATATATAATCAAATCTAGAGTTATCTTGCCAGGAAAGGAATTTCCTCTTACAAAAATGACATTCATCAGCAGTCCTGAAGAATAGTTATGGTTTTTCATTATAGCTCTTCTTACTTTTCATATCATCATGCTGTGTAGATTAAGGCTTTTCAGACTTAGTGGAGCATGTTAAACAGTTCTCAAGATTCATGTGTTAATGAAAACCACCTACAATTCATCTATTGTGAACAGGAATGTGTTTGCCAGGGCTGAGGAAACAGTTTTATCTGCCTGGGTAAGATTATGCCATGGAGAACCAGAGTAGGGGGCGTTGGAGTAGAGTCAACCCTGGCAGGGCGTCGTGCACGTGGGCCTGGCACCACTCAAAAAGGCCCCTGGAGCTTAGCTTTCATGGTTACGGAGAACCATCAATTCCTGGAGTAGGGAGCGTCCCTTCGCTCCCATGCCTGCGAGGGTGAGGGTAGGTAGGCTGGATGTGCCTCGGAAGAGCCCCCAGAGCCACCCTTTCAAAGGCCTCGGACGCCTCTGTACAGTCCACCGATGGTGGGTACAACCGGCTCCATCTCCCGGACCTCCGCAACGCAGCCGCGGGCGAGATCGGAGCCGTAGCCAGGAAGGGTGTGCTCTCCCGGGCAAGGCCGCCGGCTAGGTGGGGGTGTGGAAGTTCAACTCGTGCCCGATCGGGAGCCTAGCGACTCGAAACTCGGTACGTAGATAGACCTCGACGGCCCCTTTCTGACGCCGACGTAATTTTGACCGGCCGTAGCTCGCCCGGGCCGGGGTGGATCTTTGAAAATGTGACCGACTATAACTCCCCCTGGACGGGGACAATCTCCACCAAACTCTGAGCAAAGTTAGAGCTTTGGGCCCTCTATCTGACACCACTGGCCCTGACTCGATAGACCCCCAGGGTCCAGAGATAGAGGCCCCCAAATTTGAAATTTTGTCCGGCTATAACTCACCCAAGGTGGGGACAAACTCCACCAAACTTGGGGAAATATTAGAGCTCCAGGACCCCTATCCAACGACACCACACCCAAGTCGATAGGCCCACGGGGCCGGAGATAGACCCCTCAAATTTGAAAGTTTGACCGGCTATAACTCACCCAAGGTGGGGACAAATTCCACAAAACTTGGGACAAAATTAGAGCTCCGGGCCCCCTATCCAACGCCACCACTCCCAAGTCGATGGGCCCCCAGGGGCCAGAGATAGACCCCCTCAAACCCTAAATTTTTGAACAGCTATAGCTCCCCCTGGACGGAGACAAACTCCACCAACCTCGTGGCAAAATTAGAGCTCCGGGACCCCTACCCAACACCACCACTCCCAAGTCGATAAACCCCCTCAAACCTTAAAATTTGACTGATATAGCTCCCCCTGGACGGAGACAAACTACACCAAACTCAGGGCAAAATTAGAGCTCCAGGACCCCTACTCAATGCCAGCACTCCCAAGTCAATAGACCCCCTTAAACCCTAAACTTTGACCGGCTATATCTCCCCCTGGACGGGGACAAAGTCCACCAAACTCGGGGCATACCAGGCCCCCTACCTGACCTCTTCACCCCCTTCTACCAGCCTCCTCCTGGGGCACCTCTCCTCCGCGACCTCCGGAGAACCACCCCGACCTGTTCACCAGCTGAACCTGGGACTCACACACTTAAGCCCAGGTTACTGACTCAGCCAACCGCCGCCACCAGAGAACAAAGCCACAGGTCACCCCGCCAGGGATTTACCACTGGTCACCCCTTATCGACTTTGGTTTTGGCCGCCTCGCCTAGGACTTCCAGGATCCTGTGGGGGAGTCTGCAGGCCCACCCTAGGGAACCACCGCATCGGCTTGAGGGGGAGCACCCTGCAATCTCCCTCTACCCGCTCAAGGGAACCGCGACTCCTGCCTGAAGGGGGGACTCTGCTGAAACCCCCTCTGCCTGCCTTAGGGAACCACGACTCCGGCCTGAGGGGGGCACCGCGCAGACCCACTCTACCCGACTGAGGGAACCATACGCTCGGTCAGGGGGGGGGACCCTGCCAGGGATTTACGCTGGTAACCCCTTATTGACTTAGGTCTTGGCCACCTCGCCTCGGACTTCCAGGGACTTGAGGGGACCCTGCCGCCCCGCTCTAGGGAACCACGACTGCGGCCTGAGGGGGATGCCCCTGGTCACCCCACCAGGGATTTAACGCTAGTCACTCCTTATCGACTTATCGATCGCACTCTACCTGCCTTTGACTCTCCCCTCGCGGGGGGCCACCTCTCCCCGGCAGGCCCCGGTCCTTTCCCGCCACTGGTCACCACGTATCGACTTAGGTTTTAAACTCCCGGTGCTCCAGATGGCCAGTTCGCCACTGCTTTTACTTGTGAGACAGCTCCGCCCCCTGGATTTGCCCTCGATAGCTGTGTCCCAAAGTTAAGTGCACACACTTCGAAGGGAACAGACTTCGAAGGCCACGCCTCTGAAGTGCATGAAGGATGCTCTGCCTTCGCAGGATTTCCTAATTCCGCCGCCAGAGGTTCCCGATTACCACTCTGTCGCATAGCAACGGTGAGAGAGGACAGCTGATGAGAGAACCATCCTGACAGGACAGGTGGAGCCAGAGTTGCTCATTTTTGTTTTTATGTTTTACGTCTTAATGGAGGAGACGGCGATGTACCTCAGGCATTGCCAAGACCGAGGCCAGGTAAGTTACACTGGTTTGCTGTGTCCTTAATTGCTGGATTACAACTTTAAATGCAGGTATTGCTTGGAGCTTACTTGAATAATGTAATGATACATATGAAAAACTACAACACACACATGCACACACACACACTCACACATGCGCGAGCACACACACACATAGCATTTCAAATGCTGACTGATATCTCAAAAGGTGCGATTTTATATAGTTTATTCTCTTGACCATGGTGATCATATGTAGAAGGTTTGCAACCCAGATTTTTTAGCCAGTTAAACATAAAAATAAAACTGTAAAAAAAATAATAATAATAAAAAAAAATAGGGCATTGTTCAGCTCAATGTTCAGTGGCAGCTGTGACAGCTGAACAGTGCTCTCTATGACTGCTCTGAGTACGTCAGATGCAGCCTCTGATATAGTTAGCATTAATCTGTTAATATTCTGACAATAAATGTTGTTACTTTCATTTTCAAAATAATCGGTGGTAGACTGAAAGGAAGTACATTCATTAAGTATTCTTGTACAAATGTGAAATACTAAGTTTTGTTTTTCTCACAGGACAGCAACACTACAAAAATATGGTCTTTTACAACATGATGCATTGCTGTAGATTAAACTACCCTACAGTGTACACTGAATGAGGATACGGATGGGGTGCCACAATCCAGACCCTGGTGTTTCTCTTCTGTCTGACTAGTGCTACATCATACAGAGCGGTCTCCAGAGTGTTGGACATGCCTCGTTCCACTGTCCACCGCATTGTCCTCTGAGTCGCTGAGGAGGTGCTGGCCATTCAACAAGAGATTCACCTCCCAAAGACCCCAGAACACCTGGAGGCAGGACTGGGCTTAAAAATTATGTTGTTTTTCTGATGTTAAACCTAAGCTATGTTGTAAATAGTTGTAAAAAGTACTTTCAGTAATGTATAGAACCATTTGTTTTAATGTTTTAAAAAAAAAAATTTACAGGACAAAAAAATAAACGTGTTTTGTGAAAAAATTATAAGCTGCATTAAAAAAATTAACAATGTAAATAATTACTTCTCTTTTATTTACACGTGAATATGCAAAACAAAAATACAAAATATACAGAAAGTACTCAGGCTCATTTACAAATAAATTACACAAAAATGTATAAAACTTATTCATTTCATTTTGAACTTACATCACAAATCATCACAAAAATAAACTTCAGAAATTAGGTCGTTTCACTGACAATATGACATTTAAAAAAAAAAAAAAGATATTGAAAAATTGTAATGTACCCATTTTTTCCACTGTTTTCTCTTGCCTAATAGAGAATGGCTAATAAATAATGTATTGTCCCGAGACACTCACTCCCTCACCTGTCAATGGACACTTGCAATCCTAAGGCAGAGCAAATAAATGACTGTTAACAATAAAAGTACAATGAATTTCAGCAAAAATGTGTCTATTAACTTTTTTTAAGTCTTTCCCCAGCAGGCTAATTTTCTCCAGAATAGTCCTAAAACAAGAGAAAATGGAAACACTTATAAAAAATATAAAGACAGGTTTGCAATCTTAACATTAGAAAATATGACACAGCAGGATATGCATACAAAATACTGAAGTGCTAAAGTTTGGTTAAAACATTTGTAGACATTTCTTGCATGACAGTACTACAAAAACCACAACAAAGGGAAAGATTATTGTCTTATATACTGGTTGTCTTATCGTTTGTGGGCTTTGTGTTAATAAAACAAAAACAAAAAAAATACTGGCTTTTAACACTTGTTTCGCTAGGTATTTGAGTAAATGAAAACACAATACTTACATGTTGAATTCCCCCACAAAACTCTCATATCCTCCTGGTTCTTTGAAAACACCGTCGTTATCTGCGCGCAAGTGATTCTGGGATATGGTAGGGTGCGAAGTGTCCATCAGATGTACACTTCATTTTCCTGGGAAACAGAGGGCGCATTTGAAGTCACTTTCGAATTACGGCAGCCTTCTTCGCTCCGCGGTGACGCAATCGGCCTTGGAATGCGGTCTTCGGAGGGTGCATCCTGAATTGGGACAGCTTACATCGTGACGCGATGACACAATCGCACTTCAAATACGCACTCCGGAGTCCACGCACTTCACTTTGGGACACAGCTATTGTGTGCCTCATGTTGTGTTTGTGGGTTGTGGATGTTAATTAAGATGCTCAGCGGTTGTAGAGTTACATTTGTGACAATAATAATAATAATAATAATAATAATAATAATAATAATAATAATAGTAATAGTAATTAAAAGCTCTGTAGGCTGTTAGTAATCACTTTATTTTATTTTAAACATATTTCCATGCAACTTGTTCCATACATGTAAATGCAGCTCAGCATGCTTTCCAGGAATTTCGCATTAGAAAGAATTTGATACAACAGATTACAATGAGATTTGCTAAACAAAATGAGTTAGTAACCATAATCAGATAATTAGAGTAGATGGTAAAATATCATAATTCAGTCATCAGCATGAATCATCTGAAAATTGAAGAAAGTTTACAATACCAGCGAGGATGTCTGTGTAATAAGCAATAAGCTGTGCTGTAAAGTCGATTAATACTGTATACATCTGTAATATAAACTCATACCATACCCAGATATCCAAACATGTTGCTTTTCTCAACAAAGCTCAAACATATTTAGAGTCTTTAGCGAATAAGTGCTGCATTAAAAGCCCTGATGGCTGGATGATAATCATTAATTCTGTTAAATTACATAAGTTTTTTATGTAATTTTTTTTAGCAATACTACAGAGCCCTAAAGTCTCTGCACATGATGGTGAATCCTTCTGATCAGGTGGTTGTAACAACGACGATGGAGGGAATAAAAGGAGAAGGAGGAATTGAGATGCCTCCAACATCCCCGTTCTGCTTCACATTTACACACAGTCATTTTAATAAGAACTAAACTTCAACTTGTTATTAGGCTCAGCTTTCAATTTTAGTTACAGACATTTAGCTGAGTGCATTCATCTTTATGTTGGAAATTAGTTTTTTTTTTTTTTTTTTTGAATAAAACGGATCATTTTGAGGAGCAGGGTTGCCAAAGTCCGATTTTTCAGTTTTGGAACAAGGTTGTGGTAGAAAAAGCAGGTCCATGGGTGGTGTTTTTTGGGGGGTGTGGGAAAGTAAAAAAAAAAAAAAAAAGCCAAGATCTTGTTTTAAAGCGAATCATCAGAAAGCTAAAGCTAATACATTTCCCAGAAACCACTGGCTATGGGAAACAAAGTGAAAGTGTAATGTATGGAAAATGTATGGAGCCATTTCTGCACAGGTTGGGAGAGGAAAAACAGGATTATGGAGAGGATAACAGGCAATGGATGACAAAACGCTAACAATAAGTGTGTTGGAAATATTGCAAATATACAAATGTGTGCACACCACAGTGAACTTTTCTTTGGAAAGAAAAAAACTGGTGTCTGTTTCTACCAGTGTCCAGACTTTTTGAGCTAGTTTCAGGTCTGTGGGATTTAGGATGTAGTTGAGCTGGAAATTTTGAAAGGAAACCTGGCAACCCTGAACAGGAGAAATAAACTCACTGTCTATTTTTAAATTCAAACAAAGGTGCAACTAAATGCAGAATGCGACTGCACCAGTCAACCCCACGATCTGTTTTATACATGTGTGCAACTTCCCGCCTTACTTGTTCAAACCGGGCCTTTCTATTCTCTTTATTGGCAATCCACTTGACCTTTGCCAGCTGGTCCACATAGATTTCATGTTTATTCATATTATCTATGACAAAATTCACCCATTGTTTCTTCTCTTCTGTCATGTCACCTGGGTTTATGCTGTGCAGCACATCTAACATAGCATCACGCAGTTCTCTGCAATATACACCACTCCATTCACATTCACATAGAATTCATCCTCACCAAAGTGAACCACCATGTTTTTCTGAATCTCTTCTTCTGTTTTTAGGGGAAGTGTGTGTCTGCCTAATTCATTCACTGCCTGCTGATGCTGATTATATCTTTGTAGTTTATCAATACGATGTCTTTCTATAAACTCAGTCAGCACCTTGGAATGAAATTTAAGAATGTTATTGTTGAAGACATGTTCGCCTCTTTTCGACCTTCCCAGTTGTTCCTTCAGGTCCTGACTGAATTTTGGCTTGAGGATATGGATCTTTTCTAACATGTCTTTCTTAATAGCCTCCACTTTTTTCTGTCTCTCTTTCTGCTCAGCTGAAGTTGGAGGTTTTGTTCCCCTTTTGGAACCTTTGACCATATATTCAATAATCATTTCCTTTCTGACCTCTGTGGAGAAAAGAAAAAAAAAACAAATTTGTCCTTGCTATGATTTAACTCTAAATTAAATTTATTTCATTTAAATTTGAACAGTGAGAAGAGCAGAAATAACACGCACCTCTCACATTTCTGAGTCCAGAAAATTCATCTGCAGCTGCTGCTGGTTTATCATGTAGTAGAGTCAACTTCTAAATATGGAAAGATAAAAAATTTAGGTTACACTTTATTTTGATAGTCCACTTTAGACATTCTACTAACTATAACTTTGCAACTACACGTCAACTAATTCTCATTAATTTGCAGCTACATGTCTACTAACTCTCAGAGTAGACTGTTAGGGTAGGTTTAGGGTTAGTAGAATAAGTTGACATATACTTGCAAAGTTTCTCATATCATCTGTGTCGTCTCTTGTATGTTGTGGACCCATCAAAATAAAGTGTTAGAAAATATTAAGCAGACAGTCTACTAATACTCTAATGACTGCTAGTTGACATGCAGGTGTAAAGTTACTTACTGTTAGTAGAATGTCTAAAGTGGACTATCTAAATAAACTTACCAAAAATTTAATAAAAACTCTGTTACCATGGACTGGCATGATGGTGCACTGACATGCAATAATTATACCACATTTATACATGATGTAATGAATAACACATGATAGACTATGCTGCTGTATGAAAATAATCCACTTCGGGAACTCTGATGATTACATCCTTAAAATCAAAACTGGAAACCAATAAATAGTAGAGAGTACATGATGGTTCATGCAGGAGAACAACATAAAATCATAAATCTTTTTTTTGAAAATATGTCCAACTGAACTCTGATAATAACAGGAGTGTTCTAGGATTTTTATGTGTTTTTGAAGCTCAGTTCATATCAAAGTTTTTAACTGCTGACTTTTTTTTTTATATTAGGAGAATTGGCTTTACTATCTGTCAATCTTTGAACATATGATATTTAAATATGACTCACATTCACAGATTTTTTTAATGACTCTTTCAGAATGTTTTCAATGGCCTCCTCTTTCTCCTTTATCACCGCTTTATTCCCTTCATACACGGCCAACACCAGCTCCACTGCCTCTTTTACTGTCCCGATGACCGGAACGATGTCCATGAACCCGATCCATACTGTGTCTTCTTCCAGGGACGTAGCCATCATTTCAGAAGTGAGGGGGACAGAAATGTTATATAACATTACAATATAACATTTCTGTAATATATACACTATATTGCCAAAAGTATTGGGTCACCCCCTTCTAATGAACAGGTTTGACTACTTTAGTAATTTCCATGAGTACAAATCTTAATGTTTAAGCATATAATGATATTCTAGGGAATTGTGTGCTTCTAATTTTAAAGCAACAGTTTGGACAGGACCCTTTTCTATTCTAACATGACAATGCCTCTGTGTATAAGGCAAGGTTCAAAAAGAAATGATTGATTGAGTCAGTGTGGAAGAACTTGACTGGTCTGCAGAAAGCCAAGTCCTAATCCAAGCTGAACACCTCTGGTGTGACTTTAAATGCAGATCTTGAGCCAAAAACTCATCACCAAACACCAATGACTTGTACATACACTATATGGACAAACGTATTGGGACACCCCCTTCTTTAGAACAGAAAAGGCACTTCCAAAACTGTGGCAACAAAGATGGAAACATAATTCATGTATTTAAAAACTGTATTTCCATATCTGTTGAAACAGTTTTGGAAGTGTCTAAAATGACTGTACCCATATGTACAAGTCACTGGTCAGGCATGTGATCAGCTAGAGACAAAAAAAGAAGGAAAATCTGACCACACCCTAAGCCACGCCCACAAGCCAAGCCCCCAGCACTTATTAAAAATATATATATTAGCACATTAAAAGATATATCTTATACTGTAAGAATACATACTATTGTCCTGTAAAAATTAAAAGCAGCACTTAATAATCATAACAATATAATATAATATATTATAATAAAGTACTATAATATATTATAGTAAAGTATATAGTATATAGAATTGTTATTATTATTAAAGTACCTGCATTACAATTAATGATTCTGAAATAAATATCTTCTGCTCATCAAGGCTGAATTTATTTGAAAAAAAAACAACAAAACAAAACAAAAAAAAAAAACAGCAATATTGTGAAATATAAATACAAATTTAAAAAAAGTTTTCAATTTTAATATATTGTAAAATGTAATGTTATTCCTGTAATGCAAAGCAGAATTTTCTTCATCATTACTCCAGTTTTCAGTGTCACATGATCTTTTAGAAATCATTACAATTTATTTGACTCTTAATAAACATTTCTGATTATTATCAATGTTGAAAACAATTTTGCTGCTTGATATTTTGTGTGGAAATGGTGATACACTTTATTTTTTGAGGATGTTTTTATATAAATATAAAAGTTTAACGAACAGCATTTATCAAATATATTAATTAAATTTGTTAATGCATTTATTAAATACAAATCATTTTAAATGTCTTCACTCACTTTTTTCACTTTCATGCATGAATAAAATTATTAATTTCTCTCTCTTTTTTAAATCTTAAACAAATGTTTGAGTCGTATCATTGTTTCCACAAAAATATTAAGCAGCAAAACTGTTTTTAACATTGATAATAGAGAAATGTTTCTTGAGCAGCAAATCAGCATATTAGAATGATTTCTGAAGGATTATGTGACACTGAAACTTCTCTTTGTAAACAACAACAGATTTATAAACGTTTCTAATGACGAATGTTGCGTTCCTAAATGCAAATTAAAGCGGATCAAACCAATCGCAGCGCAGCAGCACTAACAGTGAATTGAAACTAAAAACAGTCCAGTAACAGCAGACATGCAGCGCGTCAGACTACAGCCTGTTATATAATTACATCACAACTGTTGCGAACTTTATGACAGCACTAGCAATCTCAGATTCTCAGCGCCATTCATAGAAAGTCGAGTAACACGCTTCAGCGCTGATTCTGGCGCTTTGAATCATTTGAACACTTTTAATTGTCCTTCAGGATCATTCCATCCATTATGCTTAAACAATCTTTTCGCAGTTTTTTAGGTAATAGCTCAAGGCCATTTGCACAAACCTTTATGTGAACACACTTGCCTGAAAAAGTGCTGGGGGGGAATGTATGTGATTTTAAAAGTGTGTGGGACCCGTCCCTCGCGTGATCTTCTTCAGTCGCAGTGGCCATGCTGTTCCTCTGTCTCTGTTACTCTGTATCTGTTACTCTGTCTCTGTTACTCTGTCTCTGTTCCTCTGTCTCTGTCTCTGTCTCTGTATCTGTCTCTGTCTCTGTATCTAAAACCTGTGAAGAGAAGAAGTGCTGGGCTTTTATAGGACTGTTTTCCTTCGTTCTACATGAACACTAATAAGTATTTGGAAAATTAAGCCACACGAACAAATGGATGATTTTCACTGCATTTGAAAACAATGTTAAACCAAGTGGCATTTATTTTGAAGAAAGCACAAAACATTTCCCCAAAAAATAGATTATGTTTAAAAAACAATAAAAATAATAGATATACTGGTCATATTAGACAAAAAAAAAAATGTATTTGGACCCCCAGTAGTGGCTTCATTAAAGATCACAGTTACAGTGTTTCAGTCTTTAGTTTCTGTAACAGCTGCAGTGGAAGTTTCCTCCATCTTTCAACCAAAAAAGGTTTATCCCAGAGGCAGTCATATTATCTCATTTAATACAGCAGAAATCAGCATTGTCTATATTCTCAAAATTAAATGTACTGTATCTTACCTGTTTGTATTTCTCTGACTGTAGAGTTTCCTCAGTCACTAGCCCTGATCAGTGCTCTGTAATGAGCAGCACTTCTGGTTTTAACCGAGCGTGTGACATCAGTCTGCGCTGCTGGGGACTCCTTAAACAGATTTTACTGTCTCAGAAATAATCAAAGACAGACGAGAATGCGGTTTGTGGCAGAATATGGTACATTTGGTTGAGAGTTGTGTGGCGCGATGAATGACGATGAAACACGAGTCTGTGAGAAATATAATAAATGCATCTTCACAGTAAAGCGTGGAGGAAGATGATGTGAGGAGCCTTTCAGCTGCTGAGCTGATCTCGGTCAAAAGCTCATTAATGCTTCAGACTGTGATTACTACAGTCTCACATTACACTCCAACAGTAACTGGAAGACGGTTTTCAACTAATCTTGAACTGTTTGAAGCCATCAGTATCGAGTGCAACAGCACTGACTCTTCCCTGCCTAAAAAACTGTGTTCACCCAAACGACTTAAAGATTTAAAGAAGACGAAGGGAAAGGCTGTCCCGTACGTGATTATTTCATCTACAGTATTTGTGTAATTCTTGCTAATTTGCTGACCAGTGATTTATGGTTATTATGGTAAAATATGCACAATTAAAAGCTAAATATTTAGCCATTTTTAGCCCAGGAGTGTGTATATATATGCTGGAGGTCTCTGTTGTTTTCTTCCCAGGGTTCACTAGAGGGAGCTCATCTGCAGCTTTCCATTCTTTAGGAACCACAGCATCATTCTATAATCATACAAATCCACCCATTTCTTTAATATCTGATCATTTATCACACCCTTTCCTGGTATAGTATTCTGTGAGTTGTTGATGGCTACTCTTCAAACTCATCATACAAGCCACATTTATTTCAGTTTCCCTTCCAACAAAATTGCAGAAGTTTGGCCAAGCTTGCCTTTTCATACTTCTAATGATTTTGTTAACATAAGCTCTTTTCCTCTGGTAATCTCTGACTGCTTCTTGGGTCATTGTTCTTTTTAGAAAACTTGAAATGCCTTGTTCCTTTCTCTGATTGCTGATAATGTATAATAATATGTAATAAATATACAATGATAGATGTTTATAATATACTTGTATATAGCATATAACATATAAAATTATGTAATATATAAAGGTCTTTGAATTTGAATAGAATAGAATAGAATAGAATAGAATAGAATAGAATAGAATGGAATAGAACATGATAGTCTTTGGTAAGCAAACGTCATGTCTTGAGTTTTTGTATCAGGGTGGGATAATGAAGTTAAAGAGCGTAAGTGCAGCCACTGCTTCATTCATAAAACGATCTTCAGCTTGTGTTCAGTTCACAACAGCACTGAATACTGAAGCGTTGCGTTCCATTCTGACGCAGTAACAGGAGCCCAGCTGCTCAAACCCAGCGTGGTGAAGTATAAGAGGGGAAATCTTTAATCACCTGTTTTAAATGAACTCTAAATATAGTACACCTTTACCAGGATTCTAACGAAATAAGCGTGCATGTTGTATTTTTAAAGTCGTATAAAGTGGAAGTGGTGCGGAACGGTCTCCCCGCTCGCGGAGGGCGCAGTGGTTCAGTCCAGGATCGCGGAAGCTCTGAGAGAGTGAGAGAACTTAAGTTTGTGTTGATACATGTAACGACGCAGAAGCGCCACGCAGAGACTCGGAGATGCGGCGAAAGCAGAAGAGACTGCTGCAGATCGCGCTGCTGCTGCTGCTGGCCTTTCTGCTCCTGCCGAGCGTCGGCTTGTGGTCCGCGTCTCTGGAGCGAATGTTTGACAGCTCCGCGGATTCAGCAGGACTCTCGCACCTACAGGTACGACAGCGTTCATAAGCGCTCATACACTCTGTGTCTACAATATCGCTTAACTCGCTCGTATACGGCAGCGTTACGTGGCTAGAAGAGTCTTTGACTCAGATGAGGAACGCGACGCGACTAGAGCGCTGCGGGAACGCGTTGAAGTTTTGTCGCGTCGCTCGCGCTGTGGACAGGGTTATCAACGTGCTGGTAAGTTATTGGCTGATTAGTAATTATATGGTTCTTTTGAACAAAGTTCACAGACCGATAACAAATTGACTTTAGACGTTATTGGAGTTATATGATGTGTAATACTGTCATGGACATTAAAACATAGACCTACTAGTACTTACAGTATTCTTCACATTCAGATAAAACAAGCATTAAACTTGTTCACTTCTTTATGGTTTTTGGGTTAAACAGAATTATCAATATAAACCTGAATGAAAACTAAAGAAAAGCATAATTTAGCTCTCTCAATAGTTGTTTAGCACTATTGTCTGTTTTAGAGCAATATAGTATTTTAATCACTTCTTTTGATTTTAGCTTAATGACAAATAAAAGCCATTCATTTGATTTTGGGGGAAAATAAATAAATAAAACCACACAACCAGATGTTTTTTTTTTTTGTTTGTTTACTTGATTGTTTTGTAATGGACCTGTCATAAAAAGAATTAGCATTGTGAGGCCATTTCTTTTAGGAAATTTGAATGAATTTTACAATGACAGTTTTTGATTTATGAGTGAATTAAAGGAATCGTTTACACAAAAATGTGACTCGCAGTGTCTTTTTCCTTCTTTCTTAATGAATATGTAATTGAGTTAATTCAGTACAGCATCAACTCGTAACTCTTGAAATGACAGCTGAGAGTGTTGTCAAAAGGTGATGTGGAAATATCCTCATCTGTCAGTTGAGGTGTCAGTTAAACTGAGGTTGTGACTCTCTGTGGTCATAAAACATCCCAGCGTGTCTTCTGATCTTCTGGTGTTATGGGCAGATATATGTTGGGTGGGTGTGTGATGGAAGGATGTGTTTTGGGATCATGTTGGTGGATGTGTTTTGGGATCATGCTCAGTGGATGTGTGATCTGCAGGTGTTTGATGGGCAGGTGTGTGTTGGGATCATGTGTGTTGTGCGGGTGTGTGTTGGATGGGTGTGTGATCTGCAGGTGTTTGTTGGGATCATGTGTGATGGGCGGGTGTGTGATGGGCGGGTGTGTGTTGGATGGGTGTGTGTTGGATGGGTGTGTGTTGGATGGATGTATGTTGGATGGATGTATGCTGGATGGGTGTGTGATCTGCAGGTGTTTGTTGGGATCATGTGTGATGGGCGGGTGTGTGCTGTGCGGGTATGTGATGGGCGGGTGTGTGTTGGGCAGGTGTGTGATGGGCGGGTGTGTGATGGGCGGGTGTGTGATGGGCGGGTGTGTGTTGGATGGATGTATGCTGGATGGATGTATGCTGGATGGGTGTGTGATCTGCAGGTGTTTGTTGGGATCATGTGTGATGGGCGGGTGTGTGCTGTGCGGGTATGTGATGGGCGGGTGTGTGTTGGGCAGGTGTGTGATGGGCGGGTGTGTGATGGGCGGGTGTGTGTTGGATGGGTGTGTGTTGGATGGATGTATGTTGGATGGATGTGTGATCTGCAGGTGTTTGTTGGGATCATGTGTGTTGTGCGGGTGTGTGTTGTGCGGGTGTGTGATGGGCGGGTGTGTGTTGGATGGATTTATGTTGGATGGATGTGGGATCTGCAGGTGTTTGTTGGGATCATGTGTGTTGTGCGGGTGTGTGTTGTGCGGGTGTGTGATGGGCGGGTGTGTGTTGGATGGATTTATGTTGGATGGATGTATGTTGGATGGGTGTGTGATCTGCAGGTGTTTGTTGGGATCATGTGTGATGGGCGGGTGTGTGTTGTGCGGGTATGTGATGGGCGGGTGTGTGTTGGGTGGGTGTGTGTTGGATGGGTGTGTGATCTGCAGGTGTTTGTTGGGATCATGTGTGTTGTGCGGGTGTGTGTTGTGCGGGTATGTGATGGGCGGGTGTGTGATGGGTGGGTGTGTGTTGGATGGGTGTGTGATCTGCAGGTGTTTGTTGGGATCATGTGTGATGGGCGGGTGTGTGTTGTGCGGGTATGTGATGGGCGGGTGTGTGATGGGTGGGTGTGTGTTGGATGGGTGTGTGATCTGCAGGTGTTTGTTGGGATCATGTGTGATGGGCGGGTGTGTGTTGTGCGGGTATGTGATGGGCGGGTGTGTGATGGGTGGGTGTGTGTTGGATGGGTGTGTGATCTGCAGGTGTTTGTTGGGATCATGTGTGTTGTGCGGTTGTGCGGGTGTGTGTTGTGCGGGTGTGTGATGGGCGGGTGTGTGTTGGATTTATGTTGGATGGATGTATGTTGGATGGGTGTGTGATCTGCAGGTGTTTGTTGGGATGATGTGTGATGGGCGGGTGTGTGTTGTGCGGGTATGTGATGGGCGGGTGTGTGTTGGGTGGGTGTGTGTTGGGCGGGTGTGTGATGGGCGGGTGTGTGTTGGATGGGTGTGTGTTGGATGGCTGTATGTTGGATGGATGTGTGATCTGCAGGTGTTTGTTGGGATCATGTGTGTTGTGCGGGTGTGTGTTGTGCGAGTGTGTGATGGGCGGGTGTGTGTTGGATGGATTTATGTTGGATGGCTGTATGTTGGATGGATGTGTGATCTGCAGGTGTTTGTTGGGATCATGTGTGTTGTGCGGGTGTGTGTTGTGCGGGTGTGTGATGGGCGGGTGTGTGTTGGATGGATTTATGTTGGATGGATGTATGTTGGATGGATGTGGGATCTGCAGGTGTTTTTTGGAATCGTGTGTGATGGGCAAATGTGTGAAGCCTAGTGAACCAAACTGAGAGACCATTTTGAAGGTTCAGGACACCTTTTCAGGTGTTTTGAGTTGATTAGCTGATTGGCATGTCACCATATTCTAATTTGTTGAGATAGTGAATTGGTGGATTTTTGTTAAATGTGAGCCAAAATCATCACAATTAAAAGAACCAAAGACTTAAACTACTTCAGTCTGTGTGCATTGAATTTATTTAATACACGAGTTTCACAATTTGAGTTGAATTACTGAAATAAATTAACTTTTCCACGACATTCTAATTTATTGAGATGCACCTGTAATTACTTGCTTTTGATACTTTATTTGAACTAATTATTATTGCCTCATTGCTATTATATATGTATTTTAAGTCATTTTAAATGCTATTCTTCACTTAGGTCTGTTTTTATTACAACAAAAAAAAAATAATTATAATTATCCGATTACTCGATTAATCGTCAGATTAATTGACAGATTACTCAATTACCAAAATAATCATTAGTGACAGCCCTAAAGTACAAATTGCTTTAAAAGTGTTACTAATAAATAAGGAACAAAGAAACCCAATAAGAAAAAGCAGAAAGAGTGCTGAAAGTTTTTGGCTAAGCAGTTTGTTTTATTACTGTGCCAGGACTGTTAGTCTGCACTGACATACATGATGGACTGTTGACATGAATTTCTCTCACATTCAAAGTTGGTAATAACGCTCAAACTGTATGGTCAAAAGCAGTATGCTCTCTCCACCTTCACCCACACCCACCCCTGGCTCCAATTAGACACTCATTATACAAAATCCCCTTTCAGAATAGAAGTCATCACTTTCATATTCATCAGAACAGTTCATGTCAACAATTAAGTCCTGAATTTAAATTAAAAAAAACATTCAAACTTAAATAATTTCAACACAAACATTTTGATCGTTACGTGCAATCGACCACATCACTGCATTGCACACAACTGTTGCTTCAGAGAGCATCTTTACTATTGCAGCACTTTAGCCCAGGTTAAAAAAAAAAGTACACTTCCATAATGTACTTAAAGTGCTCTATTTTCGCACGCTAATTTTGTACTTAAAGGGATAGTTCACCCAAAAATGAAAATTCTGTCATTAATTACTCACCCTCTTGTCATTCCAAACCCGTAAGACCTCCGTTCATCTTCGGAACACAAATTAAGATATATTTGATTAAATCCGAGAGCTCTCTGACCCTCCATATACAGCAAGGATCCTTACACAATCAAGGTCCAGAAATGTAGCAAGGACATTGTTAAAATGGTCCATGTGACATCAGTGGTTTTTTTGTGTGCAAAGAAAACAAAAATAACGACTTTACACAACAATTCATCTCCTCCACGTCACCCTGGCACCGTTTTGGAGAGTATCCACTGAATGTAAACAACGTATGGTGTTCTGTGTCAGCTGCGCCACGTGGAAATGTTGTTTTCATTCAGATCAAAGTGTAAACAACGTAGATGATGTTTCCATGTGGTGCAGCTGAACAGCATATGTTGTTTACGTGCAGTGCTATTTTGGGATACCATGAATATGAACAAAATGCTCTTTTTAACATACTATATCTGTATTTAAAAAATGTATTTAGTTACCACTTGTAGTACACTTGAACCCATCTTTCATACAGTAGTACATTCAAGTGTACTACAAGTGGTGACTAAATGCATGATTTAAATATAGAGATAGTATGTAAAAAGCTCATTTTTATTCATATTCATGGTGTCCCAAAATAGCACAGTTGAGTATACTTAGTTGATCTTAAGTTTATCTTAAGCATTATTAAAGAATTATGTTTAGTATATTAAGTACAAAATTAGTGCGTGAAAATAGAGCACTTTAACTCTTTCCCCGCCAGCGTTTTTGAAAAAAGTTGCCAGCCACCCATTAGCGTTTTTGCTGATTTTCACTAAAATTTCATGGCCCTCAGAATATTTTGTCATATGAATATCTGAACATGCAATACATAAAAATAAAGATCAGATCCTCTACTCTCTTAAAAAAAAAAAAAAAAAAATTATTCTAATTAATTTTATTCTAGCTTCAATCATTGTTTTTTTTTATCAACACTTGAATGTAGGTAGGTTTCATAAAATCAGCAACATTTTGAGCAGAAAGCTGAGAAAATCACATTTTTATCAAATACTACATCTGGATGATATTCAGTAATATTATCAAAGCAAAGATGCAGTAGATGTCTTCCATCAGTATCCCAAAGCTTGCACAGACCACTTTCTGGATTGACATTTCACTCTGTAGCATTAGTCAGTTTTCATTTATATGCGGTTAGTGTTGATGATCGCATTATTTTTCATATGCATACATATGAGATCGCTCGTTTCTGTGTCTTCCTGGTCTGTGTTTTTGATCGGCTCTTTCTAGACTCATTCGGAAGATGCGTAATAGCGCCCCTAGCGTATAACAGTGAAAGCACGGAAAACTGAAAAATTCTGTGTTTGGCAGGGAAAGAGTTAATTACATTATGAAGGTGTACTTTTTTAACCTGGGAAACATCAGCAGTCTGATCTGTAGTGTGTATAGTCAAAACATGTTGTACGGTGCTGTGAAAGGGTTTCCCTGTGCTAAATTCCCTCACTAGCGCCATACGTTTGGAATGATGTTAGGATAACAAATATATATTCCTCTAGTGCTGCTGTCAGGATGAACATGACGGCAAGAAATAGTGTTCATAGGGAAGGCTGTACGTGGTGTTGTTGAAAGGCGGCGTTGTTGAGGCTCTCGGCTGGCTCTGGTCCAGGCCGCTGGTCTGATAGCGCCTCTGTTTCCCGGTGCAAGAGCCTGAGCTTCAGCAGGTGCATCGATCCCTCACACTTATTCACTGGTAGCATCACTTCACACACACGCACACACACACTATTACACCTGGAAGAACGGTTTCATGTCACCTGGTGCACACAAACAGTTTTTCCGTTCCAGATCATTCATTCATCTGATTTACCACACTGCTCTGCTTCATTGCCAAGGTTTTGGGACGTGCTTGTTTTTAAAAGAGGTGTGGCTGTGAACCATGTTTGCATTTAAAAATCAGACACGTAGCAGAAAACTGTGTCCCAATTCAACTACTTACACTACGCTCTGGCCTGAAGTATGTACTCTTTTTGTGAAGAAAACATAGATCCTGTTGAGTGTGTAGAAAAAGAGTAGAGAAGCTTTGGTACAAACTACCAGCTCAGTCATCGTGTCACAGAATGAGAGAGGATTCATGACCCTTTACAGCTCCACTGATGAATCATCTTATTTCATTTCATACTTCAACAGAACAGAAATAACAAATCAGACATCATTTTCAGGGGTTTCATACAGACTATTTATACAGGTAACATAGTTCTAACAACTGGCCCTAACTACGTGTTATATAAAAAGTTGCACAGTTTCATTCATTCATTCATCAGCGGTTCTGGTGTTTTGTAAAAGGTGGTTTGTTTGATTCCCATGTTTAGACACAAGGGTTGGTCTTTCTCTCCATCCTCTTGTACTGCTTCACAACTAATGCATTACAAAGACTAGCACACAGTTGTCCTCATAACATCACATGCTTTGTGTTTTCAGAGAATGAACAGACAAAAAGTGCAGAATGAGGGTGTTCGGAAAAAGGACTGGCATGACTATGCACAGATGAAGAGCGAAGCAGCGCGTTCAGGTGCGTCACGTGATGCATGAAGCCTAATAGAGCTGGACTGCAGATGAATATGATGGTAACGCTGTGGTGTGTTGAAGGTGTCGGCGAGCAGGGCAGGCCATATCCGCTGACAGACTCGGACCGCGTGGACCAGGCCTACAGGGAGAACGGATTCAACATATTCGTCAGCAATCGCATCGCCCTCAACAGATCCCTGCCTGACATCAGACACCCAAAGTGAGCCGCTCTCTTCTTCCTCTTCAATCTAAACCCTACAGCACACATCTGTCATGATTCCTGCAGTCTCCACACATTACTGTACATCAGCAGCAGATACTCTGCTTGAGTCAGTGTAGAGCACAACAGTAGCATGTTATGACTACAACAACAGGCCAACAATGTCTTTGCTGTGTATATATATATATATATATATATATATATATATATATATATATATATATATATATAAAAATATATATATATATATATATATATATATATATATATATATATATAAAAAAAAATATATATATATATATATATATATATATATATATATATATATATATATATATATATATATATATATATATAAATATATAAATTCCTGAAAATCATAGATATAACTGTGATTGAGGCTGAGAAGGCCTGGAGAAGTCTTGAACATTTCTGTTGTCATCATACGTTTAAATCATGCTCAGCTCTAAAATATCGAACTGTTATCCGTCCAGGCTACAATCCAGCTGTAAAAGTTAAAGAAAAAGAAAACAGGCAAAATTAGGAAACTCTAATTGCAGCTGATTTAATAAGATATAATATGTGACCCTGGAGCACAAAAGCAGCCATAAGTAGCACAGAGATATTTGTAGCAATAACCAAAATTACATTGCAAAATTATAAAAAAAAAAAAAATTATGGCAAAAATCATTAGGATATTAAGTAAAGATCATGTTCCGTGAAGATATTTTGTAAATTTCCTACCATAAATATGTCAAAACTTAATTTTTGATTAGTAATATGCATTGCTAAGAACTTCATTTGGACAACTTTAAAGGTGATTTTCTCAATATTTAGATTTTTTTGCACCCTCAGATTCCAGATTTTCAAATAGTTGTATCTCAGCCAAATATTGTCCTATCCTAACAAACCATACATCAATGGAAAGATTATTTATTCAGACTTTATATGATATATAAATCTCAATTTAACAAAAATTGACCCTTATGACTGGTTTTGCGATCCAGGGTCACATTTATTTGGAAACAAACATTCTTCCGTTCCGTTTAGGTTGTAATAGTGAACGATTGCAGGCTGTGGTCGCTGTGAGACGTCTGATGTGTGTTAGTTTGACTTGTCAAATACGGTCCTGGTTCCACGTCAAAATATATTTACGCAGTAGTGGACAAACCAGTTTAACCGGATAGTCAGTGAAGGGTTGGAAAACGAGAACTGGCAGCATTTTTGATGACCAGGGCCTTTGTTCTTTTCATATTCTTGATGCTTTTGAGATTTTAGGCTGGCCTGCCTCAGTCTAACAGCTCTTGTCAATGTCA
The DNA here is from genome assembly GCA_039654775.1 of Spinibarbus caldwelli. Classification (NCBI taxonomy): domain Eukaryota; kingdom Metazoa; phylum Chordata; class Actinopteri; order Cypriniformes; family Cyprinidae; genus Spinibarbus; species Spinibarbus caldwelli. The sequence continues at coordinate 29,661,970 of CM077258.1, read as the reverse complement.
GAATGATTGGACTGTTGTTTTTGATTTGACTGTCACCACATGTGATCACAGTGTGCTATAGATTTAATGCAGCGTTTTTTTTTATCATTAATATCGGTAACTTCAGTGTGGCAATAATTGAAAATAGTTCCAAAGGAAAGCATAGCATCAAGCTGTGACTGTATGTCCGTCGTGAGTGTGACTGCAGCTGTGTTTGTGTGTTGCAGCTGTAAGACCAAGCTGTACACAGAAGATCTTCCCAACACCAGCATCATCATCCCCTTCCATAACGAGGGCTGGTCGTCTCTGCTGCGCACCGTTCACAGCGTCCTCAACCGCTCGCCGCCGCAGCTCATCGCCGAGATCATCCTCGTGGACGACTTCAGCGACAAAGGTACGAGCCGCTCGGCGTCTGTCAGAGCTTCATTCAGAGTGAGTCTGAACAGCGCATGAGGATCATCATCAGAAACACGATAAAAACCGGGCTGTATGTCAGTCTTAACCTGTCATCTGGTGTAAGTCAGCCAGCATATTTGATTTGAGTGACAGATTGTGAGCTGCTGTTTCTGGGATGATCCTGATTTGTCCCCACGTCTGTACTGCGTCACATGTTTGCATAAGCGTCAGATTATGATGGCCGTAATCCTCTCTCCATGAGTCCGCTTATGAGGGCAGTCTCTTGTTTTAATCAAATATGAAAACACATTTCAGTATTTGGGTTTCGTCTCTCTCGTCCACACTATATTCGTGTCTGGATCTAATGGCGGGGTCCCATCGCTGAAGTCAGGACCGGCCTGGACAAACACTGAAACACTGGCACCACAAATACTGCAGAAAAATGACATTTATTTATAACATAGAAATATGGATTGAATCATTTGTGATGATAGCACATTTGATGAATAACATGTTTGTATATACAGTAATAAGGCTGGGTATGTCAGCTGTGACTCAAAAACATCACAATGCATCACAATATATCACAATGCATCACAATATATCACAATATATCACAATGCATCACTGACATCACAATGCATCATAATGCATCACAATATATCACAATGCATCACTGACATCACAATGCATCACAATATATCACAATGCATCACAATATATCACAATGCATCACAATATATCACAATATATCACAATATATCACAATGCATCACTGACATCACAATGCATCATAATGCATCACAATATATCACAATGCATCACTGACATCACAATGCATCACTGACATCACAATACATCACAATATATCACAATGCATCACAATATATCACAATGCATCACTGACATCACAATGCATCACTGACATCACAATGCATCACAATATATCACAATGCATCACAATATATCACAATGCATCACAATATATCACAATGCATCACAATACATCACAATACATCACAATGCATCACAATACATCACAATGCATCACAATATATCACAATATATCACAATGCATCACTGACATCACAACGCATCATAATGCATCACAATATATCACAATGCATCACTGACATCACAATGCATCACAATGCATCACAATGCATCACAATATATCACAATGCATCACTGACATCACAATGCATCACAATATATCACAATATATCACAATACATCACAATATATCACAATGCATCACAATATATCACAATATATCACAATGCATCACTGACATCACAATGCATCACAATATATCACAATGCATCACAATATATCACAATGCATCACAATATATCACAATATATCACAATGCATCACAATACATCACAATACATCACAATATATCACAATGCATCACAATATATCACAATATATCACAATGCATCACTGACATCACAACGCATCATAACGCATCACAATATATCACAATGCATCACTGACATCACAACGCATCACTGACATCACAATACATCACAATGCATCACAATGCATCACAATGCATCACAATATATCACAATGCATCACTGACATCACAATGCATCACAATGCATCACAATATATCACAATGCATCACTGACATCACAATGCATCACAATACATCACAATATATCACAATGCATCACTGACATCACAACGCATCATAATGCATCACAATATATCACAATGCATCACTGACATCACAATGCATCACTGACATCACAATGCATCACAATATATCACAATGCATCACAATATATCACAATGCATCACTGACATCACAATGCATCACTGACATCACAATGCATCACAATGCATCACAATATATCACAATGCATCACAATATATCACAATGCATCACTGACATCACAATGCATCACAATACATCACAATACATCACAATATATCACAATGCATCACAATATATCACAATGCATCACTGACATCACAATGCATCACAATATATCACAATGCATCACAATATATCACAATGCATCACAAATACATCAGAATGCATCACTGACATCCAAGCCACTTTTCGGGATTCCTCTAAAATGATTGCCTCAAAATGAGCAAAATATTGTGCTGTATCTGACTGAAATAAGTCATAAAAGAATCATGAAAGCTTATGTTTTATGATCTGAATTGTTTTCATCGGTGGATTCAGCATTGGGAAAGGAAGAGGGTACAATATTTTAAGCTCTATCGACAGTCTTCAAAGGTCACACAATGGTTTTATTTGAGGAAGAGAATTTGTGCCACACATTTCAGTTTGCTGCATCACGACGGTTCACGTGATAACCGACAGCATCCGGTGCTGTAATGTCACACAGGAATGAAGCTGCTGAAGAATAAAAGCCAACAAAAACACTGAAGGCACGAGCTGATCTGTAAGGAGGACCATACACCGGTGTGATTGTGATTTCTCTGTTTAATACTGTAAAGCTGCTCTGACACATTCTGCATTGGAAAAAGCACTATATAAATAACGGTGACTTGACTTGACTCTCTGTGTGCTCTAGAGCATCTGAAGGCTCCTCTGGAGGAGTACATGGTGCGGCTGCCAAAGGTTCGAATCCTGCGCACTAAGAAGCGCGAGGGTCTGATCCGAACCCGACTACTGGGTGCCGCAGCTGCAAAGGGTCAGGTCATCACGTTCCTGGACTCACACTGCGAGGCCAACGTCAACTGGCTGCCGCCGTTACTGGGTGAGAGCATTAACATCACCAACACTGGTATCATCCTGTTTATTAGTGTGAAGATGCTCTGAAGCAGTCTGTCCTGCATAAAGCGCTGTAGAAATGAAGGAGACCTGATTTGATTGTTCAGCTCCTGAAGCTGTTATTTGATGGCAGTGAATGATTGGTTTTCAGATCGCATCGCAGACAACCGGAAAACGATCGTGTGTCCGATGATCGATGTGATCGACCACGATAACTTCGGCTACGAGACGCAGGCCGGCGATGCGATGCGAGGGGCTTTCGACTGGGAGATGTACTACAAACGCATCCCTATCCCAGCTCAGCTGCAGAAATCAGACCCCAGCGACCCGTTTGAGTGAGTGTGTGTGTGTGTGTGTGTGTGTGTGTGTGTGTGTGTGTGTGTGTGTGTGTCCCTGTTTTTCTATTCAGGTGGGGACTTAAACCTGAATACACACAGACTCATGGGGACTCGTGTCACGGTGGGGTTCTAAATTGAGGTCCCCACGGGTAAAGAAGCTTATAAATCACACAGAATGAAGTTTTTTGAAAATCTAAAAATGCAGAAAGTCTCCTGTCAGGGCTAAGTTTAGGTGTAGGGTTGGTGTAGGGCAATAGAATATACGGTCTGTACAGTAGAAAAACCATTACGCCTATGAATGTCCCCACAAGGATAGCGAAACAAGTGTGTGTGTGTGTTACTGCATGCTGTTTTTCTCCATAAAATACTTTATTTCTGACATTCTGGAGGGAAGATGTTTTGAATATTCACACTACACTTCCTGCATCGAGCAATCGTGTCGTTATCTGATACGTTTAATTGACACTTGGCCACGTAAATGTATCTCATCAAAACTGGTATATATCCACACACATTCAGTGGAGCCGACTTCACAAACTCAGCAGCAGATGTTACATGTTGTGTCATCAGTGCTAAATTTTATAAATGATTCCAGATCTAGCACTCATTGCGTTGTTTAAGAGATCGGCTTGTTTGTGAGAGACGTGTTACAGTAGTGCTGTGCATCTGGCTAGCAGTAAAACACGCTCACACCTTTATTTATTGCTCTTTAGGGAGGGGAAAATATACATCTGTGGCTTGAGTAAGCAGATCCGTCAGTGGAGAGTATTTACAGCAGTCAGTGAAAACACAAGTGTGAACAGGCTCTCTGTGGTTTTGTCCCTACTGACTTTCATTGTGTGAAGAAAAACATTCATAATCTTCTTTTGTGCTCTGCAGAAGACAGAAAGTGACGCATAGATTTATGAAAATGTAAATAACTACATGTATTTACTACTTTTGTGTCAAATACATTGATTTAAACAAAGTACTGAACTGATTGACTCAGCTGTATTTCTATCATCTGTGTTCTGCTCAGTGTTTGAGCGGCTGTGTTCTCTGTGTTGTTAGTTTAGTTTGAGCTGTGTTTCTGTCTCCTCTGTGAGGTCTCCGGTGATGGCAGGCGGTCTCTTCGCTGTGGACAGGAAGTGGTTCTGGGAGCTGGGAGGATATGACATGGGTCTGGAGATCTGGGGAGGAGAGCAGTACGAGATCTCCTTCAAGGTGATGGTTATGGCCTGATATAAACCTGCTTACAACTCGCTTTAAATAATGTATAGACGTCGATGCACATTAAGCTTTTCTTGAGATCTTGCTGCTTTTCATTTCAAGCTGTTGCTGTGATAATGAACAATAGAAAAAAATAGAAAAAAATTGCCCAAAGTATTGGGTCACCCCCTTCTAATGAACAGGTTTGACTACTTTAGTAATTTCCATGAGTACAAATCTTAATGTTTAAGCATATAATGATATTCTAGGGAATTGTGTGCTTCTAATTTTAAAGCAACAGTTTGGACAGGACCCTTTTCTATTCTAACATGACAATGCCTCTGTGTATAAGACAAGGTTCAGAAAGAAATGATTGATTTAGTCAGTGTGGAAGAACTTGACTGGTCTGCAGAAAGCCAAGTCCTTATCCAAGCTGAACACCTCTGGTGTGACTTTAAATACAGATCTTGAGCCAAAAACTCATCACCAAACACCAATGACTTGTACATACACTATATGGACAAACGTATTGGGACACCCCCTTCTTTAGAACAGAAAAAGGCACTTCCAAAACTGTGGCAACAAAGATGGAAACATAATTCATGTATTTAAAAATTGTATTTCCATCTCTGTTGCAACAGTTTTGGAAGTGTCTAAAATGACTGTACCCATATGTACAAGTCATTGGTGTTTGGTGATGAGTTTTTGGCTCAAGATCTGTATTTAAAGTCACACCAGAGGTGTTCAGCTTGGATTAGGACTTGGCTTTCTGCAGACCAGTCAAGTTCTTCCACACTGACTAAATCAATCATTTCTTTTTGAACCTTGCCTTATACACAGAGGCATTGTCATGTTAGAATAGAAAAGGGTCCTGTCCAAACTGTTGCTTTAAAATTAGAAGCACACAATCCCCTAAAATATCATTATATGCTTAAACATTAAGATTTGTACTCATGGAAATTACTAAAGTAGTCAAACCTGTTCATTAGAAGGGGGTGACCTAATACTTTTGGCAATATAGTGTATATCAAAACGTAATTTTTTTGATTAATAATATGCATTGCTAAGAACTTCATTTGGACAACTTTAAAGGTGATTTTCTCAATATTTAGATTTTTTTGCACCCTCAGATTTTCAAATAGTTGTATCTCAGCCAAATATTGTCCTATCCTAACAAACCATATATCAATGGAAAGATTATTTATTCATCTCTCAGATGATGTATAAATCTCAAATTTGAAAAATTGACCCTTATGACTGCTGTTGTGCTCCAGGGTCACACATCTCGGTCTCAGTCGCTGTGTTCACAGTAAAGTCAGATACAGCGACTCTTAGTGGTTTCAGGAAAACACGTTCTGTTTCCAAGATCTGTCACAGTTTAGCAGCGCTTCACACACAGTGTGTTCCCTACGGAGTGATTACTGACCGCTTCTGCTCACATCTGATGCTGCGACTCCTGAATGTGTGACATATGTTTAGAAACACATTCATTCATATTTCATCTCTAATCATACACATAATTACACAGTGTACAACAAAACTGCAGAAGCACACCTTTAGTCATAAAAGCGCACAGTTAGTGTGATCTGAGTCTGCTGTGTGTAGGGTGCTGTAGTACTCGTGTGTTTTCGTCTGAAAGCCTGTTCTCTTGCTCTCTGAGGTCTGGATGTGTGGCGGCCGGATGGAGGACATTCCCTGCTCTCGAGTCGGTCACATCTATAGGAAATACGTGCCCTACAAAGTGCCGGGCGGAGTGAGTCTCGCCAGGGTGAGTTTGAGCGTCAGATCCGGGTCACGCTGAGGTCTGATCCGGTTTACTGCACTGAAGCTGTTTCACGGGCCAGAATCTGGTGAAATATATTGTTTATTTCTGCACTTAAAGCAGTGAAGATCTGGGGTGTTTCTCAGACGGAAAGCTGCGTCTGTATAGTCCGGCTCTTCTGAGGCTGTGCTATGAATGTATTACAAATCTTTATATTAACTGACTTTCAGTGAATGACAACCTCCAGTAGTTTAGCATCACGTGATCAATTGACAAGAAATGCCTTCATCTCCAAAATCATTTTTCTCGTTTGAAGTTTATGATGAATTAGGATAAGCTCAGCGCTGATTCATTTTCTGATTTTTTTTTTTTTATGAGTTAGTATGTGTGCAAAGGATTGTGGGTGATTGGATGAATCCTTCAAAATAGTGAAGGATGTGAAAGGAAAGCCTTCAGAGTTTGATAACACAGCTTTAGATTGAGAAACACTCGTCAGTGAGCATTGAGTAACTCATGAATGAAAGCGTGTAATCCGCCGGTGTGCTGCAGAATCTGAAGCGCGTGGCTGAGGTGTGGATGGACGAGTACGCAGAGTTTATCTACCAGCGGCGGCCGGAGTACCGGCACCTGTCCGCCGGAGACGTGGCCCAGCAGAAGGAGCTGAGGAGCCGGCTGAGCTGCAGGAGCTTCCGCTGGTTCATGACGGAGGTGGCCTGGGATCTGCCCAAACACTATCCGCCGGTGGAGCCTCCGGCCGCGGCGTGGGGAGAGGTGCGTGCCACAGAATCACCAGTTAAAGCTGGGACACTACAGAGCGGTCTGAACAGGTTTAAAGATGGGTCAGAGTTCTCCTGCTGAAACCAGTCTTAAGCTCGGGACACAGCAAGCCAAAGTCTGTCGGGTTACAGTCATACATTCAACATGTGAGACCTCTGGATGTTCAGTTCAGTAAGTAAATGAAGGCGGCACAGACAGAAGGCTGTTCTAATGTTGTGTGATCTTTCCCAAGCATCCCAATATGAGAATGTTTTCATAACAAAACACGAGCCGCTTAAAATGAAGAAAATTATCAACGTTACTGATGTTCAAAATGGTGAGCAAGCGCTGCTTAGTTTACGTTTCGTATATCTGCGTTTATCTTGTATAAAGAATGATGAATCTTTACTCTTGAGATCTGCTGATATAGACAGCTAACTCCTCTCACGCAGAACACACGTGTTAGTTTGCAGACGGCTGTAGTCTGAGCGGCGTGTTAAAGACGCAGACGACCTGAGGAGACAACACCGTCAGCTTTCATCGCTGCTAGTTCTTTGAAGTCAGCTTGGTGTGTCCCGGCCTTTTAGGTGATTTAGTCTGGTTTCAGACAGTTCTTCACCTGGTCTTACACTGGTGTTTAGCTGGACGACCCAAAACCCTCTTAAACCAGCCTGAACAGACTGAGAGACCTGCTCAGCCCAGCAAACCAGTTCAGACTGATTATATACATAATATTACACACAGCATACTTTCTGGAAAAAGCCAAACTTGAATATACATTGCTCTGGGTCAAAAACTGAACACAGGTGAGTCAGAGGTTTGTGTCCATCCTTGCTCTGACACAGAGAACACAGCGGTGGTGTGTGTGTGTGTGTGTGTGTTGGTGTGTGTGTGTGTGTGTGTGTGTGTTTGTTTATGTGTGTGTGTGTGTGGGGGGGTGTGTGTGTTTGTTTATGTGTGAGTGTGTGTGTTAAGAGGTAGGTTTAGGCTTAGGGGATAGAATACGTATATCATTTGGTCAGTATAAAAGTAATAGAAGTCTATGGAAAGTCCCCACAATTCACAGAAACAAACGTGTGTGAGTGAGTGTGTGTTTGTTTGTGAGTGTGTGTGTGTGTTAGGGGTGTCGAAATTAATCGTAGCATCGATGCATCGCGATGCGGACGTAAACGATTCAGCATCGACGCAGTAATAGGCCATAATCGATTATAGCCTATGACGTCATTCGCATACGCGCTTGTCACGCGAGTATTAAAAATGCAATCTCTGTTTTAAAATCTGAGCTTGGCTTTTTCCCTCATACTGCAGGTGTGTGCGCTAGAGACAAACGCGGTGTCTTCATTGCACAGAACATGCGCTGAGAGACACGTGCGCGTTGCTTGACAGCGCTTCCACTCGCTGTTATTTTAGTCTTTTACTTTAGATATGCTTTTATTTCTGTCGTTTGGAATGCAGTATGTAATAGATGCACGAAACTCGGGTACTGACAGACTTTCACGTGCGCTTTGTGTTTGTTTGTCCTGAAGCTCGCGGCTGCGGTTAAAAGCACTTGCATCTACTTTAATGATACGAAATTGATGTAAACACAGTCAGTTATGTTTTCAGAACAGGACAAAACACCTGATATGTCGAAATAGATTTGTGTATTAGTGTGAATGCAGTCTATTAAAGCTGCCAGTGTCTATGATCTCATCAGTAATAATCAAATGATGATAATGCTGAGGAAAAAAGAAAAACCCATAACTATGATTATCTGTAAACTTTTGATACCTAAAGCACTCCCAGATACTGAAAGCGCATTTTGTTTATCACTTGTAATTGTCTTTTCCCACCTTTATTACTTTATTTGCTTGTATGTTTTGAAGCTATATTTACTGTTAATTCTTAACAATAATTAATTAATTATATATTAATTAATATATTAATTAATTAATTAACATAATTATTTTAAAAAGTAGCCTGCTTATAATTTAATAAAAATGCACAAAATAAATTTGATATAATCAGGATGCGATGCATCGTGATATCGAATTGAATCGAATCGTTGACATGATAATCGTAATCGAATTGAAAGTGCCGATTCACACCGCTAGTGTGTGTGTGTGTGTGTGTGTGTGTGTAAGGGGTAGGTTTAGGCTTAGGGGATAGAATACTTATATCATTTGGTCGGTATAAAAGTAATAGAAGTCAATGGAAAGTCCCCACAATTCACAGAAACAAACGTGTGTGTGTGTGTGTGTGTGTGTGTGTGTGTGTGTGTGTTTCAGCTGCGTAACGTCGGCTCCGGTCTCTGCATGGAGAGCAAACACCTCTCCTCTGGCTCCCCGATCCGTCTGGAGACGTGTCTGAAGGGACGAGGCGAGCCGACCTGGAGTCACGGTCAGGTGAGAGACTCAGATTGATTCCCAGAGAATTTAGAGTGTCTCTAAAGTTAAAGGTAGATTCTGTGTTTCTCTACATTATCTGGATGATGTTTGACAGCGTAATGAATGTACAGCATATGCAGTGCTGCTGAATGCTGGTCTGTGTGTGTTGTGCAGGTCTTTACGTTCGGTTGGAGAGAAGACATTCGTGTCGGAGACCCGCTGCACACTAAGAAGGTCTGCTTCGACGCCGTGTCTCACAGCAGTCCTGTGACTCTCTACGACTGCCACGGGATGAAGGGGAACCAGCTGTGGGCCTACAGGAAGGTACTGAGCTCATCTCAAACATTAGTCAGAGGACATGCTTCACCTTTTATACTGTCAGCCTAGTTTATTATTCCAAGTTTATTTTGAACTCCCCTCCAGCCACGCCCACATCGCAACATCCAATCAACAACCAATGCTCTGAACCAAGTCCCGCCCTACAAATAGAGAGAGGTTAATAAAGGCAGTCAGAAGAGAAAATGATGTCAGATTTGCTTTACTTTAGAGATTAGAAACAGCCTCACCCTCATCAGCAAACAAAACTGTGCCTGATTGTTGTCATGTGCAGGTATAAACTGTGATGTACTGAAGTGTGTGTGTGTGTGTGTGTGTGTGTGTGTGTGTGTGTGGCAGGATAAGAGCCTCTATCACCCCATCAGTAACAGCTGCATTGACTCTGACGCTGCACAGAAGCGGATCTTCATGAACTCCTGCGATCCCTCGTCTCTCAGCCAGCAGTGGCTCTTCCAGAACACCAACGCCACGGTCTTACACTCCTTCAACAGCAATCACAACGAGTGACCGCAGGAGTGACCGGACGCTCCTGTGCCTTTACTGACTCCTGACCGCCGGAGCAGCTGAGCTCCGTCCTTCTGTCCACACTCCCTTCATCATCTTCATCATCTTCAGTGTTTGACTCTCTGGACTCCGCTGTGTGTCTGAGGAGAACCTCAGAGAGATGAGTTGTGATTGTGCATCTGTTCAGTCATCGTGTCGTCTCTGACTCTAGTGTGCGGTTCACAGAACCTTGCAAACCCTGTCAGATTTCCCTACAGAAACACCAATCTGATGCTGTCCCTCGTAAACACTGACAGCTTTATTTATTTGACTTCTCCATTTCACAGCTTCAATGGGTTCATCATGAACGACGAAACAGCAGCCTTTACTGAGTGCTGTTTTTTAAAACTTGATTTTATTATCCAACTTCTCTTTGTTGTGGTTTTTTTTTTTTTTTTTCATTTTAGAGGACATAATATTTTAACACAAAGACTTCAAGGCGGTTATGTGTCGACCCTGTTGGCTAAAATCAGAAGCTGTTATATTCTGTTCAGTTTGTCCGTGGGGAAATCTAAAATAGTCAATCCTGTTATGATTTTGTACTGTAAACCACAATGTTAAACTCGTGTTGCGCAGCAGAAGACTCGACTGTGTTCTACTGGATTATTTGATCAGTCGCATTTCATGATGTTTTCCCCACCGTCCGTCTGTCTGTGATTGAACAGCTGGTTCTCAGTAACTGCTCGACCCAAAGACGGATCCGTTCACGTCTCCACCGCTGAATGATCTCCAGTTTTAATGCACATTAGCAACACAATGTGAAGCTTGAATCCAGTCGACGTGCCTTGCTAAAGATGCTGGTGTGAAGAACAGCACGCTGTAGTCTAGTTTTCTACATTCAGAGTGTTGTTGAGTGTTTTTACCATTGAAGATTTTTACAGATGATCTGCCAAGCACTTTGAAATGTTGTTTTGATCCGAAGCTGTTTTAAAGTTGATCTGTCCAGCACTTTTTCAGACGTTTCTTTGTAGAGAATCTATTTTGGAGTATTAATGTTTTTGTAATTTCTGTCGATTCTGAAGAGCTTCATAATGAATTATGACTCTGCTGTTATTGCGTCAGACACACGTTTAATACTGGACTCGCTTTTGAACTGAAATGTTTGGTTTGTTATTGCCTTGATGAATGTCCAGACGTGTGTGTGTGTGTGTAATAAGATGATTTTATTGACAGATAATAAGTCT
>CM077258.1:29557864-29645364 GCA_039654775.1 Spinibarbus caldwelli | reverse complement strand
ACTAGATTCATAACATAAATCATTTATAAACCTATGCCAACACAGGAGAATACATCGACTTATTTCTAAATATGCAGTTTGTTGTACATCACGATTTCAAAATAAAAGTCGCTCTGAGTTTGCTTGTGTCCAAATATTAAAATTAAATAGATTTAAACGTTGTTGAATCACGCTGTAAAACGAAACATCACCAGGCCGTTGGTGCCCTCTGCAGGTATTTATATAATATATAACGTACTAAAATTGGTTATATTCATATTATATATAGGCATATTACATTATGTATTTTAACAGTGTTGTTCAATAAAACCATGTAATTACTTGGTTTTGATACTTTATTTGAACCAATTATGATTGCCTCATCATTAGTTTACATATAAATATGGTCATATTAATTAAAGGTCTATTTTTATTACTAAGAATGATCAGATTACTCAATTGTTAAAATAATCAGTAGATTACTTGACTACCAAAATAATTGTTAGTTATGGCCTTAGATTAGTTAAAACATTTCAAAATACAACTGCATTGTTTTGCATTTTGTTTTTTTTTGGTTTTTTTTTTGTTTTTTTTGTTTTTTTTTGGTAAATTAAAATTTCTTAAAAATAGTATTAAAATATTCTCTCGTTCTAGTGAACCAAGTCTCTGTATTTTGTCTCATCTCATGAGCTAAATGTATTGTCACGCCTCTAGCATCTACAAGCATGATATAGCTCATAATTTTCCAAGTGTGTGATATAGCTTTCATTCATTCAGGTCAAACATATAGTCATAAAATAAGGAAAGCGTAACTTTGCCATAATATCCTTTTATGTTAAAGTGGCCACAGTCATTGCATGCTTTGCTTGTGCTGCACTTTATTTGTACCATTTTGTTTTATTAGTTTATGTATTATAGTTTGAAAGATAGTAACAATATTGTTTGATAAGTGAGATCTCTGATTTTAGTCCTTGAAAACCAAAAAATAGTGCTTAAAGTCTGTGTAGTTTCTGTACGAACCCTGTTAAGTTCATGACTAAACGTATCATTATAAAAGTTAACAATGTTGCTGCAATGAAATATAACGTGCATAACATTAAATAAATATTTTTTAATCAGGTTAGACTGATTATTTATCACTCAAACCCCTTTCTCTACCTGTCCGTCGATCACGCATATCCACCATGTTTGTAGTTTTAAACATTTTTATGCGTGTTTGTAGTTCTAATTGAATCCTCATCCACCGCGCAGTGTGTTGTGGGCAATATTAGCCGTTAGAATGTGCATCGATCGAATTCTAACCGGAAGTAGTAGACCATCCGGGAATCTTTGGCATACTTTAAAATGCTGTGGAAGTCAATGGGGACCAGAATCTGAGACTGTGACTGATGCTGGATCTGTGTGTTTGTCCTGCTTTAGGTGGATCTGTTCCAGCTTCAGGTCAACACACTGAGACGTTACAAGAGGCACTACAAGATCCAGACCAGACCAGGACTCAACAAAGCCCAGCTCGCAGAGGTAGCGCTGAGAAACCCTGCGGTCATCCCTAATCTGAACACTGAGCCACTTCAAACATGACCTGCTCTCTTAAAGATGATTTTACACCAATATGACACTTACTTCTCACGAGTCTCTCTGAAGAGCTTGATCTTGCATGATATTAGGGCTGTCAAAAAAAAATTGAATTTGGAAATATTCTTCGAATTTAAAATAAAAATCCACATTTGAATGCAAAAACGTTGCATTTGAATGTTAGGTGTGCATCAGGCAGATTTATCCGTGGCGCATGAGATGTGATGACGATGTAGTTGTCATTACATTTTAATATTTTTCATAGCTTATCCAGTTGAAGCCGCTAGATGCGGCGCTGATACGCTGTTCATTCAAAATATTGCGGAAAAACAGAACATCAATGCGGAGATGTTGTTGTTTACGGCAAAACCGAAACCAAGCCGTTCACACAGAACACACATTTATTGCATTTTCTAGATCTATCAGCGTTGCACTCGCGAGAGCCGCATGTTTAGAAAGCCATGTAAAGTTCAACTTTTAAAAAACATGTCTCGAGACTTTATGGCGTTTTTTTTCCCATTCCACTGCGTCTCATGTTTTTAAATGAAAAAAGTGCTCTTTGAGATTGGTTTTCAGTCCTTTATATTAAACTATACATACATACATGATGCTGTTTTGTTTCTAATTGTTTAAGCAACTTAATGAATTATATGGTTTATAAACATTATTTTAAACATTATGCACTTTTATTTCATTGTTATTTTATTGCTTTGAAGAAACGTGGATTAGTAATATTTTGCTCGATGCGCTCTCTTGTGGCCTCAGGAGAGAAGCCAAACTCTTGTTTTCCCCAAACTGAAATTGTCTTTTAAATTTGAATATAATTGAAAAATTGATAATATTAAAGTACAAAATTCAAATTTAATTTTTTTTTTTTTTTTGAAGTATTGAAGACAAATGCTTGGTCTGTCTGTTCAGAGAACGTGCTTCCCTACATATTAATGTTTATTTCTGAAGATTAATTTCATCAGATTGAATTGTCTCGTGATGTCTGTCAGCCAATCAGAGCGCAGCATTTAGCTGTTTTTGTAATGAATTCAGTGTTTTCTGTCTGTCTTCTTCTGCAGACCGTGAGCCGTCATTTCCGCAATATTCCAGTCAATGAGAAGGAGACGCTCACATACTTTATTTATATGGTGAAGAGCAGTAAAAGCCGGCTGGACCAGAAGTCGGACGGGAGCAAACAAGTGGAGTGAAGTTGTGGAGCGGCAGAAGGTCATTATTTATGACGTGCAGATGTTAGCTGGCTTTACGATTCCTCTCTGAATGCTTGCTGTGTTTTTGTACGTACGGGAGTCACTACAGTCGCGCGCTTGTGTAGTGATGATGATGATGATGATGATGATGATGATGATGTGCCAAACCCACAGTAACACCAATAAACCGCCGGCGTGTTTTCCCAGCAAGGACCTGATTGAAAGCATGACAGAGACTGAAGGACTGCAGATTGCTCTCTGGTGTCACATTTTGTGCTTTTCACACTTATTCTGAAGCAGCTCCTTCGAGAAGGTTTTCATTTTTCGTTTCGTTTGTGTTGGTCTGCTCTGTGACACAAACATGTCTCTGCTTTTATATGACTGCTGTATATCTGCTCTATATAGCTTCTTTTTTTTTTAAGATTGTAATGTTAGTTTTCTTGCCTTCTGTTTGGAATAATTCGTCTAATACAGTTCTTGTGGCACTATACTAATATTTGGATTGATTGTGTGTAAATGTGTCACGCTTCAGCTGTAAAATCAGGTTATATTTCAGGATAACAGAAGAATGAGTATCACTAATATCGCTCAAATATAGTCTGGTGAGCCTCGTCCAAACACATTTATATGATTCACATCTCAAATCACCGAGTAGCGAGGTATTTATGGGTCAGTGGTGTAAGTGAAAAGAGCAGTCGTCTCGCGCTCTAGAATGCTTCATTAAGCTGGAAACTTGTATGTTTTAGTATAAACAAACAGTTTATCTGCAATTTTGGTAATCTGCTCAGAGTTCTGCTTGTCAAGCATCTAAAAAATTTTCAGCTTACAGAAGTTAGTTTTCTAGTGTGGTTGAACAGACAGGTTATGAATTGAAAGATGTAATTTTTAATGAATAAAAGGAAGTAAAACAGAAGCATGACATCAGAGCAAATGCATGATTGTTACTGTGATTTTAATTGAAGCCATCAAGCCTCGACTGTTCTGGAGGAATCTCAAACTCAACACCACTTTCACCTTTGACTTTATCATAATTAGATTACTATTTCATAGCAGTAATCAATCTATGTCGGCGTATGAGAACAGAATGTCACATGGAAAACAACTGGCAAAGTAATGAATGAATGATGAAAGAGATTTAGGGTCACTTTTGTTATGCATTATGGCTGTATTTTCACTTATTTGTTCTAGTACATACTAGACGATATTAAAATCAAAACTTTTTTTATTTATTTATTTATTTTAAATGGAAGTATTAATATAAGTGACCATTTTTGGTGAGAAAGAAACCGCACAAACATTAGTATAACAATACATTTGATGAATGAACAGAAATCAGTATCAGAGCAGAATCACTCAAGAACTCTCATTCATTCCTGTTGAATAGAATTGCTATGTTTTTATGTTTTTCAAATATATATTTGTACTTACAAAGTAAGTTTTAGGGTGTTTTACTGAAAACAGAACAGATACACTGTAATACCAAATAGCATTCCTCACTATTAAAATTCAAGTTTTAGTATTACTTCATTTTAACCAAAATGTTGAGTTTACTCCACATTTTAAACTGTTGCTGAAATATTAGAACACATAGTTCCCATAACTAACGTAATTTTAGTAAAATGACTGTAAATGTTGCAGATATGTGTTTCTCTTGGACTGAGGATTCACCCTGATTTCTGCGTTTCATTTAAGTCTAATTTTCCTACTTTTTTCAATTACACGTTCAAATGTATTAAAATAACATGACTGAACAAACAAACGAAAAAAATCTACCCAAATTTTGTCCACCCGCCCAATCAAATGAAGCCCAACTGGTTCAGCTGTTTGAATGAATCGGTTGAATAAATGATTCAGTGATTCACCCTTTAATATGAATCAGTTGAATAAATGATTCAGTGATTCACCCTTTAATATGAATCAGCCGTTTGAATGAATCGGTTGAATAAATGATTCAGTGATTCACCCTTTAATATGAATCAGCCGTTTGAATGAATCGGTTGAATAAATGATTCAGTGATTCACCCTTTAATATGAATCAGCCGTTTGAATGAATCGGTTGAATAAATGATTCAGTGATTCACCCTTTAATATGAATCGGTTGAATAAATGATTCAGTGATTCACCCTTTAATATGAATCAGCCGTTTGAATGAATCAGTTGAATAAATGATTCAGTGATTCATCCTTTAATATGAATCAGCCGTTTGAACGAATCGGTTGAATCTCAATGACTCACTCATTAACAGTCACTTCTTGTCTGTGTTACTGGAGGTTTTTATTTCACATTTCGACCATTTTTTTCATGTTTGAAATCATTTCAAATATCAGTATTCAGTGTTTTATGTTTAATATAAAGCATTATTTATGCATCTGTAACTGCAGGTTAAATACATTAAATTGGTAAATTATGCCATTTCAGATGCAGATTCCAGAAATGTTTTCTTATGTTGGAATGAAAGACACTAAGTACCAGATGTGCTTTTATTTTTACCCAAAGATACAAAATGGAAGAAAGAGTTAAAACTGAACACAGTCTTGCTGCTCAAACTGTGTATGAACATTTTATATTTATTTTATTTATTTATTTGCTCCTCTTCCATTTTGCATTTACTTGTACTTTTGCTTTCAATGCTAAAGTACGTTTAATATTTAAAAATATATATATACTTTTCATACTTAAGTACAATAAATATCACATACTTTAAGACTTTTACTCAAGTAATATTCTAAATGGTGACTTCAGCTTCTACCAAAGTCATTTCATACACCACTGCATTCACGATATGAAACATGAAAACTGAATTGTTGATATCAAAAATTCATATGCTGGAATGATTAAAAGTCAAATTGTTACAGGAATGGGGTTTTACCACAGAATTACATAAAACCACCATCTCATAAAGAAATAACAAAAATATGACAAAGAAAATGTTTGAAGGGGATCCCAGATTTATTTGATTTTATTATCGTGTTTCAGCAGAAAGGGTTTGAATAATTCTGGTGACGTTTATGTAATATACTTTATAAATAGGTATAATAGGTATAAATACGTTATAAATATGTTTCAGACAGCTCCTGAATCAGTCACTCTGCCTAAAGTCTTCTTTTGTGTGTTAGATGCTAATGCTAATGCTAATGCTAATGAAAGACACGAGGGCGAGTGAACACGAGAACTGCGAGTTCAGTTTTGGGTGAACTGTCCCTTTAATAAAAGCAGCGGAAGTTGTCATCGTGCCGCCGGATGTGAGAGCGTCACTGCGACGAAACCATGGGACGAGAGTCGCGGTAAATATTTCCATATTTATTCAGCTTCATTTTTAAGCGTTTTGATAAGGTTTTTATTAAAAATGACAAAGATTCATTGTAAAGGTGTTATTGAAACCTCTGCGCTCTTAAACAGCGACGTAAAGACTGTGTTTGAGTCAGATTGAGCAAGACTCGACCAATTACCTAACTAGCTAACTAGCTAACTAACTAATATTAACTGCTTGTATTGATAACATTTTCACAAGTGTGTGTGTAAAACACCGGCTGCGAATACCTGTACTGCCTACACACACACACACACACACACACATATATATATATATATATATATATATATATATATATATATATATATATATATATATATATATAATAAAAAGAAACAGTTAAGTAATAAATATCAGAATCCTTTCAAAAGCTCAGAACAGATGTCCGTCAGTTAAAGTCAAACACGCTAATATTGAGGGTTTCACAGAGATAAGCGATATAACATACATACTGCCAAAGGCCCCGAATATAAGGAGGCCTACTCTTTTTTTCTTAATAAACAAGTGTTCTTTTAAATAACAGTGACATTTAAAGCCATAAAACGTATTAAATGCCTTAATTAGTATAAGAAGAGTCTTAATTATAATTTCAAGAGGTCTTAAATTTGGGGAAGGAAAGACAAGAATGGCGTTATGGATTAAATGCGCGAGTCATTTGAAGCGGATCAGATTCAAACAGCAGGTTTACTAGAGCACTAAATCAGTGCTGTCAGCTAGTTAGTTGCTAAAGGAAGGTCGATTTGTTGCTAAAAGTCGCCAAATGATGTTGCGATGTCATTGCGCGATGACGTCATTACGTAATCACGACGCAAAATTGTCACCGTCAAATATCAAAAATATATTTTATATATGTTCATTTAGATTTGTTCGTAAAATAATATAAATGCTAATATAATATTAAAATATAACTATCTTAAATACAAAATTTAATTGTTCAATAATTCAATGAATTAATAAACTTACACATTTTTGAATGATTACAATTTAAGTTTTATTTTTTATTAGCTAGTAAACTAGTAAAACTACACATTCTGAACAATTATAGTTTTAAGCAGTGTATTAGTAGTTTAGTAGTTAGTGTGCTACACTCTAAGAAGTAAAAATAGGGCACAGTCTACAATGTTAATATGAAGGAATTTTCCTTATTGATTTTTCACAGGTTTTTTACCTGCATTTTATATTACACATTGTATTTTGTGTTTTCGGGTTACAGGGTTACAACAGATAATAGATAACGGATTATATCCTGGAAAATTACTATATAATACCTTTTCCATTCTTATAGATATTTTTCTTACAGTGTACTAACTGATCAACAATCACAGGTTCAAGCTACTAACAAGGTGTATCATTAATGAACAATGATTCAATTATTCATTTATTATTATGATTATCAAATTTAACAATTGCAGATATCAGATAACCCAGTTCACGTGATGTGTGTACTGCTAGGCATCTTTAATTTCCTCTTTTTGTGTAATTTAGATGGAAAATGCATGTCTTTTTATTGTCGGAGGCACTTATCAAAAGTTGCTAAAAGTTGCCAAATAAATATAAAAAAAAAAAAAAATAGCTAAACTTGTTGCTAGGTGCTTTTGGAAGAAAAATTGAATTGTATTAGTATATTATTAATGTACACGTGTATTAAAGGAGTAATGGAATGTAATTACAGTATTTTGTGATTAAGCTAAAGTTTGTGCATTAATACGAAATATATTAGACCACTGTTCTTCATACAGGTACCTAGAATATAGGCCTAGTTCATTTTTATACCATGGTATTGAGGTGCTATAGGCCTATGTATGTGTTTTTACTGGTTATCATTATGTATGCTATATGAAAGACAAAGGATTAATTTTAATAACTCAAACAGTCAGAATAATTAAATTTCACCATATAAAAATGAGATTGTTATATTTTTATAGATGTTACTTTTTTTGGATAATGAACATCCTAAAAGATGTAATCCTGCATCCTCGAGTTACTGTCAAATGTGTATTTTTAAGAGACAAAAAAGTAATATTACTAATATTGCAGCCTGCACTGCAAACGGTGCTGAAGATATATTTAATCAAAGTCACGCAACACAAACCTGTTTCTTGATTTGAAACGATATCACTCATTAGATCAGGGGTCACCAGACTCGGTCCTGGAGCGCCTCAACACACCTGCCTGGATGTTTCTGTAGTATACCTCTCAAGACCTTGATTAGCTGATTCAGGTGTGTTTAAACTCTGCAGGACACTCCAGGACCGAGTCTGCATTAGAGCATGCAGAAACTAGCAAATTCATTTTTCAATTAAGATATTTATTTTGTTAAGGAAAAATTACTTGGGAAAAGTGTCAAGAATTCAAAGACGAGAAGTGTTTGTCTTGTTCTCACCATAAAGAGTTGTTTAAAACCATAATTAAAGTCTGGCTTCTACAACTTTCACTTAGGAGCAAAAATCTGTCCTTTAAACTTGAAAGAAATAAAGCTTTGAAATTTATCATGATAATTATTGATATCAACTGATATGAAACATTTTATTGTGAGTTTTTTTTTTTTTTTGCCATATTGCCCTACTTTTAAGGGAACTGAGTGACTTCAGAAAAGATTCAATGCCATTTTCATTTAATGCCTGATGAAGTAGCATTACGAACACCGAGCCTCTGTGTGTCCAGCCGTTACCGAGGAAACCACTGTATTTCTGCCGTCCCAAAGACGCCAGAGACCTAATGACAGAGAATGAATGTGCATTTGCAATAAGCCTGTTTGTTGTTTTTGTTCAGATCAATACAAAAATCCACCCATGATTTTACACAGCAAACACGTAGAGCTGTAAATAAAAAAAAAAATGGTTTAAAGGCTGAAATGTGATGTTTATCATTTTATAAGACTTTTTGTTTTAGTGAAAACTTGCATCTGAGCTGTAAATCATGATATCAGTTTAATATGTTACTAGACATGGCTCTATCCCGCTCATACCATATTAATTTTATTTCTGCAGATCTTAAAAAAGGTTTCAAAAAGCCTTAAATTTGATTTAAAAATCCTGAAGATACCCTGTAGGCCTAAATAGTTAAATCAAATTCCTTCCTTCATATTTGTGTTTTGAAAAGGAGGACAGACCGCATAGGGCCCAGAGGTTGAAAAGGGCCCAGAATGGGGGCCCAGAAAACTCAGTGAAGGGGAGTAGCATGGGTCAAAGAAGAACACACAGTACATTCTGACCAGGGGCGGTTCTAGACCCTTTTTAGATTGTCATTGACTTTTTTTTGTTTGTTCAATTTGCACACATTTTTGAACCCTCAAAGTGCACCAGATTAATGAATTTAACTTTAAAATGTATAAAATTTTCTCCCGGGGGGACCCCCCTAGAGCCATACAGGTCCACCCACCACTGCCTCACTAAGTCTTACATGACCGTGATATGAGCCCCCAGCCACGTCCATTAGCCCCTGATGTTTTATCCGCAGCCCCAGATGTTTTCAAATCCTAGAAATGCCCCGATCATAAACAAACAATATTAGATGTGTCAGTATAACAGATCTGTGCGTTTGTTGCATTAATAAAGTCACTCACGGCTCTTAATTAAATAAATTATTGCTTTAATAAGTATTTGTGTATATTTACTGAAGAAGGTGTTACATGATCTTGGTAAGCAGTTTGACAACATTAAATATTTTTCATCAAAAATTGTGCTCATTAAGATACCAGCAGACATGCTAATCAGCACAAACTGGTGCATGAGATGTCACCAAAATGAAGTATTTGAACCTAAAAATTAAAATGGGTGGGAACTGAAAAAGGTCCATTTTTTTGAAGGAAAAAAAAAAAAAGAACCCCCCCTCTTTAACTAGGCTGGCTACAGGCCTGATAAAATAACAATGTTAATGTTGGAAAATTAATCAGGTATGAATCAAATTCGATTCTGTCAGTGCATTGAAATGCCTATGTGAAATCAATAATATTTCTGAATAATTTGATATTGATATTGGTTTTAATGGCTTCCATTGTCCTCTTTTGTAAGTCGCTTTGGATAAAAGCGTCTGCTGAATGTAATATGAACTTTTAAAGTGGATTAGCAGCAGTGTGAAGAGGGGATTCAGTGCAGTCGTGGATGTCGAGAACAGCTTGCTGTAGACTCTGGACTGAGTTTGTGGAGTGTGTTGTGTTTGCAGGCATTACAGGAAGCGCTCCGGCTCCAGGTCTAAGAGCCGCTCGCCAGACTCCAAGCGCTCGAAGAAGGAGGAGCAGACGGGATCCCGTGCCCGCGAGCGCAGCCGGAGAGAGCGGTCACGCAGCCGAGAGCGCCGCAGGTCACGCTCCAGAGACCGCAAGAGACAGAGGTCAGAGGTCACGCCCCTCCCGCACACATCTGCGCCGCTGCGCTCGAGTCCTAATCTCTGACACGTCTCTTCACAGGCGCTCCAGGAGCCGAGAGCGGAGACGGTCCCGCAGCCGAGAGCGCAGGAGCCGAGGGAGGAGGTCAGCAAACACACACATCTACATCATCATCTACACGCCTCCGACCGACTCCACGCTTTCACACACCTACATCATTATAATATTATATTTTGAAATATTATATGAAATATATATTATATATAAATAATATATATGAAATATATATTATGAAATATTTTTACTATTTAAAATAACTGTTTTCTATTTGAATATATTTTATAATGTAATTTATTTCTGTTTCTGATATTCTGGTTTGCTGCTCAAAAAAACATTTTTTATTATTATTATTATTATTATTATTATTATTATTATTATTGTTAAAAATCAGCTGAGTAGATCTTTTTCAGTTTTCTTTGAATAGAAAGTTCAGAAAAACAGCATTTATCTGAAATAGAAATCTTTTGTATGTAATGTCTTTATCATCACTTTTGATCAATTTAAAGCATCCTCGCTAAATAAAAGAATTAATTTCTAGCAATTTACTATTAATAATAATAAAAATGTTTCTTGAACAGCAAATCAGCATATTAGAATGATTTCTGAAGGATCACGTGACACTGAAGATTGGAGTAATGATGCTTTGATCATAGGAATAAATATTCAAATTCAAATAGAAAGCAGTTATTTTAAAAAGTAAAAATATTTCACAATATTACTGCTTTTGCTGTACTTTGGATCAAATAAATGCAGGCTTGGTGAACAGAAGAGAACTCTTTAAAAAAACATGAACAGTCTTACTGTTCAAAAAGTTTTGACTGGTAGTGTACAGGTTTTGTCACGCTTTATAATATTTTGTTAGATAGAAATTGCTACTTGTGATTAAAAAAGAAATCTAGAAAATCATATAAATTCATTCGTAATTAAAAAGTGCACCATAGTGAACATTAGATTTTTGGGATTATGGAATTTAATTATTTGAATTATTATTATTATTATTATTATTACATTTTTGCCACTCCTAGTTTCTGTAAATAAAAAGTTTGTAAATAAGCAGCTTTGTCATAATGTCAGAAGTATTAGAAATATTGTCTTTGACAATGATTATTACAGCAAGGAGAAGTCAGAGAATGTAGAGCCGTCCACTGATAAGAAGAAGATCAAGGAGGAGAAGGAGGAGGAGAAGGCTGAAGATGTAAGTGTGTTTCATTCTTTAGATGTCATCTTCTGAAGCTCACTGCATATTAACCCGATTCATGTTGATTAAATGAATAACCTCGTGCAACGGTTGGTTCTGCAGCAGGACTTTGACCAGAACACGCTGGAGGAGGAGATGAGAAAGAGGAAGGAGCGAGTGGAGAAATGGAGGGAGGAGCAGAGGAAGAAAGCCATGGAGAACATCGGTGAAATCAAGAAGGAGCTGGAGGAGTTGAAGCAGGGCAAGAAGTGGAGTCTGGAGGATGATGACGGTCAGAGATCCTTCAGTCACCAAGCACACAGATCACCGCTCATTTAGAAAAACTTACCCATGTGATCTGATTACATTTTCCGACAAAAATTACTCATTTCACATTTTTCCACTCATTTTTCCCCATAGGGATTTTTAAAAATTCGACATTAAAGAGCTATAAGCCATGAACCGAACCAAACATCTATGAGCAGAATCACAAAACAAACTATGATTTGATAATCAGACAAAATAAATCAAAGGTAGAAGACTGAGTTCTTCCAGCTCACATTAAACACATTGTCGTGTGGATGCACATATTTGATTGGCCATCCCAAAAACTCTGAACTGTGATTGGCTGCCTCCCACATCAGGGCCGGGGCCTGCGATAAACCACAATAAAATCCAGTCAGGGAGAGTTTTTGTTTACACAGATGTTTATAGTTAATGCAAGAGAAGAGAGTTTGCATTGACTTTTTTCATTTTTTTTTTTTACAAAATTTAAAGAGTTGAATAATTGTTGCTTATGTGCATGTGCGCGTCTGTGCGTGTGTGTTTCTGTGTGTCTGTGTGTGTGTTCAGATGATGATGAGGAGACTCAAGCGCCCGTGGAGCCGGACGGAGAGGAAGAGGAGGAAGAGAAAGATGGATCAGCTGGGACAGAGGAGGTGTTGAGTATGGAGCAGGAGACCGGAGAGGAGCTGGACCCGCTGGACGCTTACATGGAGGAGGTCAAAGAGGAGGTCAAGAAGTTCAACATGGGCACCATGAAAGGAGGCAACGACAAGGTACTTTTAGTGCTTTTACACAAATAATTCCCTCAAACTGAATGAACATGATTCTCTCTTCTGGAGCGGCTCTTTCCCGTTCTGTAAACACGTGATCAGTAGGGGTGTAACGTTTCACTCGTTTTCTCGATGCATTGATTACAAACCCTGACGATGCATATGCATCGATCTTGAAACATGGATTTTTGAATCGTGAATCGTCAATTTCGGACAGTAATCGATTTAAAACGCTAAGAATCGAATGAATTGCGATTTCTATAGCGATTCAGTGCTTTCAAAAAATATACACATTAAATTACTACACATATTACTAAGCACGAATTAATGGAGACCTTGAACAGCATTCGTGCCTCACATCTCTCCTTCACGCGCTCCACTATATTCACTGTCTGTCACAGGATTGCGCTCGTGCTCCGTTCGTCTCACGGACACATTTTTTGAGCAGCTGATGTGTGATCTCTTCTTAGTACTCGTGGCCAGTACTGCTAAAGTGAAGTAGTTTAGTTTTCTGTAGTTTTTCAATGGCTCTCGGTCATAACGTCAACATTACCTGAGCAGTCGAAGGCTGTGCATTTATTGCATGGACGGAGCAAAAATGTAAGTGTCTAAAGCATACGCACAGTTCCATTGAATGATTAATGTGTTTTCACAATGTCGTTGAACCGAGTGTATGAAGAAAACTGTTAAAATAACCACAGCATTAACAACAACATTGAAACAAGAGCGCAAGGTTATCTGTTAATCAGATGCACAAGTAGCATTCGTTGCTATAGGAAACAGACATCGGGCACTTTTTCTTTCAGAATCATCATTCACTGATGGAGAGGAAAAGTTAAATACCATAGCATTTTATTTTATGAAAATGAGATAAAGAAATTTTTGCACTGAAATATGAATGATCTCGTGCTTGTAGAATTTAAGACGTGCCAGGAAATGCCTAATATGGACACAGGCAGCTGCAGCTAAGCTGAATAAAAGGAACTGGTGAAACATTAAGACAATAAACACAATAAATAAATAAAATTCATGAATGATGCAGTGCTAATTGACATCATTTATTACAGTACAGAAACAAAGTTTTTTTTTTTTTTTTTTTTTTTACCTTATTCTGTGCAGAAAATTGAATTAATTGTTTGTAGTATATAAAACAATCATGAAATTGCCATTAGGAAAAAATTATAGATTACAAATGATTTGTTATTGTCCAGCAGTGTATTTGATTTCTTATAGCAAATTCAAAGTAAGAGATAAGAAAAGAATTTCTTGTAAATAAAGAAATATAATAATAATAATAATAACAATAATCATAATAATACATACATACATACATAAAATTATTGTATTTGACATTTCTGTCACTTCTGAAATGATGGCTACACACCTGGTGTGACAAAATGTTAGCCCATACATAATACTTTTAAAGCTCTTTTTTTTTTTTTTTTTTTTTTTAAATCTTGGATTACATAAATTTCTATTATTTAATTTCATTAAACTAGCATCTAACAATGGACAAAAGTGTTTTTTTTTTTTTTGTTTTTTTTTTCTCTAACCTATGGTTCTCTAACCATAAAGGCTGCTGTGTAATTTGCCCTCTGACTAAGCATTTAAAGAATTTAGGGGAAGCATTTACATAATCCTGTGAATGCACTGAAAGAATGCAGAGTCTAATCGTTAATCAAATCAAATCTAATTTAATTGTGAATTGAATCGCTCTGAATTTGCAAAAATCATTCTTGAATCGAAAACCTATGAATCGAATTGATTCGCTGTCTACCCAAAGATTCACAGCCCTAGTGATCAGCAGTAAAGCCCTGAATGGGCCTCAAATTTAGGCAAAACGTCTGACAGCTTATCAGAATTACCGGTCTGAGCCTGACCCGAGCCCATCTTTTTTCCCCTTTCTCCGAAAACAGCTTATACTACTGTTTCAGCTATTAAACTAAGTTCAGTTTTGTATGTAATGGCAAAGTGATTATATTTCGTTTCGTTTTTTAGTTAATTTAGAAAAACATTTGGAGCATTTTTTGTTCGTTAATTGTAAGTTTTTGTTTTTTAAAGTAACGACCAAGTGGCCAGCGGCAGACAGTGAGCCTATGTTTGATCAATTTAGCCTTCTCAAATCATCACAACTTGCCTAAAATAAAATCTATAGAGATAAAACAGTTCAAGCACATAAAAATGTTTAAACCTAGATAAATGTGCACTGTATCTGATAGTTTGTGTGGAGAGTGGAAGCTAAAGCATGCTTTGCAGGATATGGAGACGCCAGCACAATCACTTGCATTTTTTTTCAGTGGCTACGCCGTCATTTTTGCTCATAAAAGTAAGAGTAATACATCATTCAGAACTGTAAAGGGTCTACTTTTATTTGTGTGCACTCACAATATCAACAAAACGTTGTGCTTTTATAAAATAAAGAAAACAAACAAGTTGCGCTTTCTGCGGTCTCGTCTTGAACAGGAGCGCTTCACAAAAATGAACCGAAGCTGAGCGAATACATTCCTCACAGACATGATAAATATATCTATAAAAAGCTTTAAATTACTACTTAACGAAATAAAACAAATCAAAAACAAATACTCTTTCATCATAATCCATAAAGATGCATTTCTCTCTAAAGGCACGTCTAATATGAGGAGATAAGTCAGGATTGGGAACTTCATCTTTGCGACATTGACACAGAAAACACTAGTTTATTAGTAAATAATTCAAATATCTCCTTACTATTTCCCCCTGACACATTATGGTAATTACTTTTGCCGGTGCTTTGCGGCAAGCTCTAGCCCTGCATTTGAATGCAGAACTCTTCCGCTGATTACTGTCAGACTTACAAAATCCTTCATCTCTTGAATTAAGATTATAATAATTTAATTTTAAAGCACAGCCACCACAAAATCAGACTTTAGCACCTCTTTTTACTTTGAGATCGTTCTGAGGTTAAATAAAGATTTAAAATCATAAGATATAATTTAATAGCTTTTGAAATCAAATGTTTGCATAGGAAGCAGGAAATACTGGCATGTAACAATGCTTTGGAAAAAATATTTAATCTTAAAAAATAAAGCATCTACATAAACCAAATAGGAAATAAAACAGTTATCAAATAAGCATGTGTCCTAAACTCCTGAAACATTGGTGTCTCATATTTTAAAGCAGTCAATACAATTTGGGAAAGAAATCAATCAATTATTTTGTAATTAAATTAGGTAAGATGCTTTTGGAGCCAAACAGTCCCAGTGCCCACTCACTTTCATTATATGCAGAAGAGTGCTGTGAATTTCTCTTTTTGTGTTCCGCTTGAGAATGACATGAGGCTAAATAAATGATGATTATTCAAATATAGCTGAAAATATGAATTATGTGTCAGCAGAAAGGCAGTATGTCTGGGACCAAAGTGGTGACCGTTGTGAAGACGAAGAAGATGGTGCACACCACCAAGAAGAAAGGAGAGCTGATGGAGAACGACCAGGATGCCATGGAGGTACATACTTCATCCAGCACACGCGTGTTTCTGTGTCATTTAGTGTAGTGAATCTCATCAAAACACGCACGTGTCATATTTATATGTGAATATCAGTGATGGTGTAGTCATCTGTGTGTTAAACTGCACTTAAATCCACAGTAAGCCCACTCCCCTGTCACATATCACACATGCACACTTCAATAAGCTGACAGAACTTCACTTCACAAATCTAGCTGTGCTGATGGCTTTTTTTCTTAAGATTACGTTGTTAAAGGAAGATGGGTTAATGCATTTGGTTGAGTACACACGTTATCATCTTAAGATTAGAGAGTAGGAAAGATTACTAATGAGTAGGGTTGCACAGTTAATCGAATTTCTAATCATGATTACGATTATGGATGCCACGATTACATAATCGTTCAAAGCCGCGATTACAAAAATAAACAAACAATTAAAAATGCCCATTTGCATTATTCTTTGTGCTTAAGAGGTGTTTGCAGCGCGGGGTTTAACAAAGTCAAACACACTGGATAAAAGACATTTTGTCTAACTGATAGTCGTTTTCACTCTGTTGCACATGATAGATACGTTAAACGCCAAACGTGTCAAAAGCGGAACAAAATAGCGGTACTCGTTTGAACTGCTCACCACACAGACCTTTATCTGCTCGCTTCAAAAGAAAACAGCGCAGCGTGAGCTTAGAGCGCGTGCATTTATTACAGTGACCAGTCGCGATCACGCACTAAACAACGCTGTGAAATCCAGTAAGAAGCACTCGAGTTCAGCGCAGAGATCTCCAGAACAAATCACCTCTCTTTAATTTAAACTAGTTTAAAGCCAGATAAATCGGAGCTGTTATTCTCATCAACACTGATGCAGAAAGCAGCAGAAACAGTGCAACAACGATCCAGTTAGAAGACGTTTCAGTCCACAAATCACCCAAATTTACCATAGTTTTACTGTAGTAACAATAACGGTAACAATGGTACGGTGGCAGAAAAGTAGGATATTCATATTGAGTATTATTATATTATTAATATACTAAATATGTTAAAGGAGTAATGGAATATAATTACACTATTTTGTTAATAATTCTATCAGTTGATGTGGATTTGTAATTGACTGAATGTATTTAGGCTACTGTTTTTCAATGCAAACACCATAGAAACCATATAGTTAGGCTACTTTTTTACCATGATTATGAGGTGCTGTACTTTTATGTATAAAAGATGAGGCTGTTACAGTTTTCACAATGGTGCTGTCAAATGTACATCTGCATCCCAACTCAAGCTCCTGCTCCTCTGAACTCAAGCTCCTGTTCTAATGTGCATTTCTAAGAGACTAAACTTGTAATATTACACGTTCACTGCTACCAAATCAAGTGCTGGTGCCACTGCTTTCGAATGTTATTCTGGAGCCCTGATAATATAAATTGTACTGTAAAATGGTACTGTAATTTGAAATTTCATCTGTTTAATTGTAAATGAAATATATAGCTTTAGTAAACCATTTTTTTATTTTATTTTTATTTTAGTTTTAGTATAACATTATTATATCATGCATAATTTTACCTTTTTTTTTTTGTTTAAAGAAGAAACCAAACCAATGTATAGTTGACATTTGAGGCTCAATGCTATAGAAAAGTAATAAAAGTTCAGGAAGAGTGTTTTCAGCCTTTTTTTTTTTTTTTTTAATTTTATATAAAAATATGGCATGCAGCTTCAAACAATGGCATAAAGCTGTTCAAAATAATCATTATTAATAATCACAATTACAATCTCAAGGGAATAATCGACAATTATGATTTTTGTCATAATCGTGCAGCCCTACTAATGAATTCAGCGGATACTGGACTGACATTAAATAACAGATCAAGAGTTCCCAAATGCCTCAATACAAACGTGTGTGTGTCTCTCTCTGTCTGTCTGTCTGTCTGTCTGTCTGTGTGTGTGTGTGTGTGTGTGTGTGTGTGTGTGTGTGTATAGTATTCATCAGAGGAAGAGGAAGTGGACTTGCAGACGGCCCTCACAGGCTTTCAGACCAAACAGAGGAAGGTTCTGGAGCCGGTTGATCATCAGAAGATCGAGTACGAATCCTTCCGTAAGAACTTCTATGTGGAAGTGCCGGAGTTGGCCAGGATGAGCCCTGAAGGTACTGCAAACTCCTTCAGATCTTATTCAGGAAATCCTCTCATCAGCTCAGGATAACTGTGTCTGTCTGCTCCACTCTGTTCCAGAGGTGAACGAGCACCGTCTGGAGCTGGAGGGAATCATCGTCAAAGGCAAAGGCTGTCCGAAGCCCATCAAGACGTGGGTGCAGTGTGGGATTTCCATGAAAGTGCTGAACGCGATGAAGAAGTGAGTAGAGCGCGTGTTCAAGACGTTCACCAGACAGAACGAATGTTTTTTGTTATTCCTCTCTGTCTCTTTCCAAGACACAACTATGAGAAGCCGACCCCGATCCAGGCCCAGGCCATCCCAGCCATCATGTCGGGACGCGACCTCATCGGCATCGCTAAAACAGGAAGCGGGAAGACCATCGCCTTCCTGCTCCCCATGTTTCGCCACATATTAGACCAGCGGCCGCTGGGAGAGGCAGAAGGGCCCATCGGTGAGATTCATCCTGATCGTCTTTATTGCTCTGCTTCATATCTGCAGAATAAAACCAACACCTGTTTCTTACTCGATTTAGCTGCTCACTGCACAAACAATCTCTGTTCTGTTCGAGCGAGTCACGCTTTCTCAGTAAATATGATGCATTTCATAGCATTTTAATTTTTGACAAGCATTTGTGACTCTGGACCACAAAACCAGTCATAAGGGTCAATTTTTTTTTTTAAATTGAGGTTTATACATTAATATAAATTAGCTTTCCATTGATGTATGGTTTGTTAGGATAGGACAATATTTAGTCGAGATACAACTATTTGAAAATCTGGAATCTGAGGGTGCAAAAAAATCTAAATATTGAGAAAATCATCTTTAAAGTTGTCCAAATGAAGTTCTTAGCAATGCATATTACTAATCAAAAATTAAGTTTTGATATATTTACGGTAGGAAATTTACAAAACATCTTCATGGAACATGATCTTTACTTAATATCCTAATGATTTTTGGCATAAAAGAAAAATGGATAATTTTGACCCATACAATGTATTGTTGGCTATTGCTACAAATATACCTGTGCTACTTATGACTGCTTTTGTGCTCCAGGGTCACATGTATGCGCAGTGAAGTCTTGTATTATTCCTTTGTCAGCGGAAAAACACCTCAAACAGATTCCTATCTGAATCTGAGCCAAATTATGAGTCTGTGTTCAATTCACACTAATGGCATTATTTCATGCCTAATCCTGATTTTAAGGTCAGAATTCTGGCCAGTGACAGAAGAAAATGCAAACATGAGCCTGATATTTTCTACATCTGTGGGTGTTTTGCTGCATCAAAACAGTGGCAGAAAATTACATATTTAAAATTAAAAAAAATAAATGAATAAATAAAACCTTCTAGTATTTATAAACTGACTTTGTAAAGTTCTTTGACATTTAAGTTTTTAAACATTTTCATATTTTCATTTGCAGATCAGAAGTTAAATCATATATTTTGAAAACTTATTTTTGTCAGACTTTTGACGTTGATTGCTTTTGTTATTTTGATAGGTGCATTGAAGCTGTTCTATATATGGGCCATTCTACAGAATTGGTGCAAACTGCTGCCCCACAACCAAAAAACACATTTAAATAGCATTTAGGAATTCATATCTTAGATGCTTCCTAAGATACTTATATTATCTATTGAAACCCACAATGATATTTAAAATATCACTAAGTTTAATATATATATAAAATCATCATTTATTTGGTACTTTCAGTTGGAAGGTGGCTTTTCCGAACCCTAACCCCTAAAACATTTAATAAAATAGCAAAAAATATATTTACAAGGTAGATGTAAACAAAATCTTAATAGTCCTTCTTCCCTTCTTATTAAATTTATATATTTTGTGTTTCGGTAGTGACAAATTTGAGGAGAGGAAAAATATTTTAAAACTTTCTGAAAATACAATATGAGAATTAACTGCACAATTACTAGAAATATGTACCTTAGATATTATAAAATTTGCACATACACAAAATTTGTGGAAAAAGACAAGACTCCAACTCTTGAATTTGAACCAGTACTGTAGAAAGGTCCATGTATGATTTGAAAAATCCTGGAACGTTTCTACAGATATTTATAAAACGGATAGTTCCGGTCCTTGATTCTGATTGGTTAAGCCGCGTTTGAAGCTGTTGTAAATTACAAAGTAACATACACCTTTGTTTACGTCTGTGTGTTGCTCGGCAACCACTTTGTTGCAGCCACAACCGTTTCTGAGGAACTACATTGTTTGGTGGAAGAATAATGTTTTTATTAATATCATTACACTTTATTTGCTTTTTTTTTTTTTTTTTTGTGAAACCTTGCTACATATATGGAATAACCGTTTTATAAAAGCTATAAGCCCCGTGAAGCTGTGGTTTACAGTGAATTTATAACAGCTAAGGGGGTTTTAGGCATGACGTGAAGCGGGGCTTATTGCTTTGTTGCTGTCAGCAGAAGCAGGTGAGAGTAACCGCTGTGTTTCTCTCTGTTAGCCATGATCATGACCCCGACGCGCGAGCTGGCGCTGCAGATCACCAAAGAGTGCAAGAAGTTCTCCAAGTCTCTGGGTCTGCGTGTGGTGTGTGTGTACGGCGGCACCGGCATCAGCGAGCAGGTGTGTGTGATCTGCTTCATCACGCTTCATAACCTCCCACAGAACCCACTCTAACCCAGCGTCTGTCCGCAGATCGCAGAGCTGAAGCGCGGCGCAGAAATCATCGTCTGCACACCGGGACGCATGATCGACATGCTAGGTGCCAACAACGGTAAGTGCCTCATTTGTGCTGGATATCATCACACGCATTCATCAGCTCCAGCTTCAGGAAACAAGATTTTACACAGTCATCATTGAAAATATCTGAAATTAAAATTAATTAAAAGAAAACTACAGTATATAGACAAAAAAAATACTAAAACTTTAATTAAAATTAACATGAAAGCAGAAAATTGAAAAATAAAATCTAATTCAAAATATTAACTAAAACTATAATATCATAATGTCAATTTACACAATCACACTTACGCTAACGATCTTACATTGGAAGTAAACAGGCCATCAAGTGCTGTAGCTTTTATTTTCATTAAATCATTGATTATTCTATGCAGAAATGTTTACTCATTCTCACGAGTTCTGTGCTTATAATTAACTCATATAAACAGCAGATTAGTGATTTGAGATCTGACGGCTCCTGCAGCTCAAACAGCAGAGCATGACCACAGCAACACCAGAGTCATGGGTTTGATTCGCAGGGAATGCATGCATATAATAATAATAATAATAATAATAATAATAATAAACCATATAGCTAAAATGCAGAACTCTCAGGTTCCTCCCTCTCAGGTAAAACCCCCTCATGTTCCTAAGCCTCCATCATCATCATCTTCATCACCTAATAGTGCATCTGTTCTGAAGCTCGTTCTCTGATATACTGCTGTCTTCTGCTGTGTTTGTGTGTAGAATCTGTAAGTGGCACATATAAGGATAAGATCTTTACCTTTTTTTCAACATATGCTTACTTTGATTTATTAAATCATCTTAAATTAACCAAAACTATTCTAGCTTAACTGTTGCACTTTATTAGTGCTGTGGATCTCTTTAACCCTTGTGCGTCAATTAAAAAAAGTTACGCATAGGTCCATAGTGGATAAAAATGTTCATGTCAAAAAACTGTCTTAAAAATTTGAAGCTTGGGAGCACAGACTTAAGTTTGGTCTCATTTTAAAGAAGACCCATGGCAGATTATTGTTGAAGTTAAAAAAAAATAAAAAGTTTAAAAAGTGAAACCAAAAAAAAGGTTATAGAGGTTTAAGTTTATGAAAATGATTTATGAACGATATTTTATATAAGATATATATTTTATGAAATATGTTGAACTCTATACCTGCTACAAAATCAAAGCCATAAATCTAAACAAGTTGTGTTCCAAATTTGAGGTTGATATCTCAAAAAATTAGCTTTCAGTAAGGTTTTGTTTGGGCGCAGTACCAGATTTTCCCCATTAGATGCCAGCAAAACTCCGCTGGTGCACACAGTGGTTGGATTTGATTTGCTGTAGAGTTTTTCTCTCTCAAATATTACAAGCGCACATTTTTTTATGACACTCATACAAACCACACTCTGACATCCATACCCACACACCCACACAATTATAGCTGCATTATTTGTCCAATTGGCTCAATAATATGCAGAAGCAGAAAACAGGAATAAAGCGAGTATTTGCTTTATAGGCCAAACCTGAAAAAATGGCACCATCTAGTAAAAAAAGAGTAAAACAATAAATATTAAAGCCTTGCCAACAGAATGAAAGCGTATTAACAAAAATTGCATTATTTTACAGTTAAATGGCACTGCGAATAAAAAATAGCAGTTTTAATGTGTTTCAATGGGGACATTTTTGTCTTTAAGGTCCTGAGAGGAACAATTTTGTGCACCTAGTGCAAAACAGATTTATTAAAGGAAATGGAAGTGAAATAGTGAAATTCCAATAAAAATACACACCTGAGCCAAAATTTATGCAGTTGGCAATAACACAGGCAAAATGATCAAAAAAAACAAAACTGAAAAGGACAAAAATGTCCAAAAGGTCGCACAAGGGTTAAACATTTGTGACCCTGGAGCACAAAAGCAGTCATAAGTAGCACGGTTATATTTGTAGCAATAGTCAACAATACATTGTATGGGTCAAAAATCATTATGATATTAAATAAAGATCATGTTCCATGAAGATATTTAGTAAATTTCCTACCATAAATGTATTAACTTCATTTTTGATTAGTAATATGCATTGCTAAGAACTTCATTTGGACGACTTTAAAGATGATTTTCTCAATATTTCGATTTTTTTTGCACCCTCAGATTCCAGATTTTCAAATAGTTGTATCTCAGCCAAATATTGTCCTATCCTAACAAACCATACATCAATGGAAAGATTATTTATTCGGCTTCAGATAATCTATAAATCTCAATTTCAAAAAATTTACACTTATGACTGGTTTTGTGCTCCAGGGTCACATATAATTTGTTTTTACAATATTGCTTTTTTTAATGCTGCTTTATGACCTATGCCATGCATGTGTTGGTTAATGCAAATGTCTTCAAGCATCTTTCTAAAACAACAATTTAAATATAATTCATTTAAATATAATTGCATCAGTTTCAAAACTAAAAAGGAGCGTAATGTATAGAGTCACATTTATTTGCTATTAAAAGGCACTGCTTAAAATGTGTTAAAATACAAATGCATTGAATTTAATGTGCAAACACTGAAATTTAGTTGAGATTAAGGCTGCCGTTTTTGTTTATGTATATAAAAATGTGCTCCAAATACCTTTTTTCAGAAATGCCCTGACGTTGTCATCATTTTCGTGTGTTACATGTGTCATGCAGTAGTTGCCAGGTTTACCAGCTTTTCATGCTCATAACATGAGTTAAAGTATTGTGTGTTATTTACTCTGTGTAAGCATGTGATTCACTCTAGTCTCATGTTAGCGGGTATATGGTTTATCTGTTGTGAATGTAATTTAGAGACCTCAGTTTTTTGCATTCAGGAAAACTAAGAGTCAGGCTGAAATTGTCAGAGATGCTATTGATTGTAGCGTAATGATCCTGAAACAGCCCTTCAGACCGCTGTATGAAACACATGAATGTCAGCCAAAGCCCCAGAAAGAGCCGTGTGTTTCCACACATGCGAGGTAATCTCTAATGTGTTTCCTTCATAGGTCACACTCTTCAGGCGGCTTCAGCTCAGTTAGTGTTTGAGGTGGCTCTTGTGAGTTTTACTCTGATGGTACGCATGTAAAGCAGTTCTGCGTGAAGGACTCCATCAGTTCAGCTAGTGCTGTAGCGACTGAACGCACGGCCTGTCGTTTGCTTTGAGCTGCTAGTAAATGTTGCTGTCTTTCTCTCATTCACTCTGCTAAACGCGCTGCTGTTGTGTTGCGCAGGTCGCGTGACCAATCTGCGCAGAGTCACGTATGTGGTGATGGACGAGGCCGACCGGATGTTCGACATGGGCTTTGAGCCGCAGGTCAGTCTCTCTCTCCTGTCACACTACACACGGTTTTAACACGGCTGAGGCTGTTCGTTTCCCATTTAATGCTGGTTTGAAATCTGTTATCGAGCAGTTTTTGAGTTGGTCTTGCATGACTGAAGTAGCATTGACAATAGAGAATGGGCAACTGTTGCATTGCATTCTGGGTAGCCATATTTTAGGATACACTCAGGAACATACGGTGACAACAAACACAAATCACAAGAGAAAAAACATGTTCACTTAGGACAACACTGATCGCGTTTTCAATCATACTTTTTGAGAACTACCTGCACTCGTTTAAAATAAAACTAATAATATTTACTAATATAAATATTTTTATATTTATACACACACACACGTGTGTGTGTAATTTTTTTTTATTATTATTTTTATACTTGAATATTTATATATATTACTAAATATTTAAATATATAAATAAATATTATTTAGATTATATATTTAAATCTCTTAACTACATTTGAGTGCTTTGATAAATTCAAGTTAAAGTAATGAAGTCATTAAACATAAATATTTTTGTGGATCAAGCTTAATGGTTGCATTTTATCTTACACATTTATCTTGTATAGTTTTGGAAATAAAGTCTCTTTTATCAGAATCTATTAGCATTTCCTGTGCATTTTAACTTCAGATTGCCTATTTTTATGCTGTCTTGTATTTGTGTGTGCTCATTAATGTAAAGTCCAAGCATCTTCCTAAAGCAGCTCTATAATAATGAATATGTATGTAATGCACCGTGACACAGTTAGCAGCTGCTTCACTCGTGCAAGACCAGCTCTAGTGGAATGGGGGAACGCAGAAATCACCTCCTCCTCCAGCATCATGTCCTGCAATCCCACAGTGCCTTGCGATGGCGTCACGATCACACTCTCTCTGTATGGCGGCTGGAGAGCGGCTTTATAGGAGTCTGGTGGAGGATCAGAACCCATGACATCACCTGATGTCTGAACTCTGATTACGGTTGAGCTGTTGAACTCCTCAGGTGTGTGTTTGTTGCAGGTGATGCGTATCGTGGATAACGTGCGGCCCGACCGGCAGACGGTGATGTTCTCAGCCACGTTCCCGCGCACGATGGAGGCTCTGGCGCGCAGGATCCTGTCCAAACCCATCGAGGTGCAGGTGGGCGGCCGCAGCGTGGTGTGCTCAGACGTGGAGCAGCATGTGGTGAGTGTTTATAGCACTGACCGCGGCTCAGTGTGAGCGAGGCTGCCGGAGCACTTCATGCAAGTGCAAACTCTGTTTTAGCTAGCAATCAGTGAGTTTGAGTGCATACAAATAATTTTTTTTGTTCTGTTGTCTGCTTCGTTTCTCATTTCCATGAGAGCAAAGTGATTGAAACGTTTTTAGAAAGCTGTCGTTGCCGTGCTGTTAATGATGACAAAAGACATTTTTTTTTTTTTTTTTTTATATATATAAAATAATCTAATTTCTCTTTTTTAATAAAAAAATCTAAAAGATATTTTTAAAAACAACAATGGAATAAAATACTAAAAAATTTTCAATATTGTTTTCATAAGTTGAAATTTAGGGGTTAGGGTTCGGGAAATTACCCAATAAATTATGATTTTGTATATGTTAAGCTTACTGATATTTTAAATATTATTGTGGGTTTTAATAGATAATAAAAGGATCTTAGTAAACATTTAAGATTTGAATTCCTAAATGGTTTTTAAATGTGTTTTTCGGTTGTGGGAAAGCAGTTTGCACCAATTCTGTGGACTGGCCCATATACACTACTGGACAGGAGTTTAGAGTAATTAAGATTTGCTAATGTTCTCTTCTGCTCACCAAGGCTGCATTTATTTAATCAAAAATACAGTTAAAAATAGTGAAATATTATTACAGTTTAAAATAGCTGTTTTCTATGTGAATGTGTTAAACTGTAATTTATTTCTGTGATGAGCAGCTGAATTTTCAGCATCATTACTCCAGTCTTCAGTGTCACATGATCCTTCAGAAATCATTCTAATATGCTGATAAGAAAATCTCCATTATTCCAGTGTTTTGAGCGGTAGTGTATTTTGTTTATAATCACGCTAGTGCACAGTTGAGTTGGTGAATCCTCTAGACATGAAGTGTTCTGAAACTCAGGCTGTGGTTTCTGCTGCTTGGACAGATTGTGATCGAGGAGGAGAAGAAGTTCCTGAAGCTGCTGGAGATTCTGGGTCACTATCAGGAGAAGGGCTCCGTCATCATCTTCGTGGATAAGCAGGAGCACGCCGACGGCCTCCTCAAAGACCTGATGAAGGCCTCGTACCCCTGCATGTCCCTGCACGGAGGTCAGCATCTGTTCTCTGATCTCCAAACACGGGCTTTCAGATCATTTGTATTGGTCAGTCTATTGAGTCTAAATGCTAAGAATCGAATGAAGCATGATTTGATAAAGCAGGAATCTTTATTTTATTAAATGTAAACATTAAGTTAATTACATGTAAGCAGGCAGCTCTCATCCAAGATCTTCACGTCTTTCTTCAGTCAAAAGTCAGTGAAAACATGCCAGGGTTTTTCTCCATATAATGGAGTTCAGTGGGGATCAATGTGCTGAAGCTCCAAATTGCAGTTTCAGAGCAGCTTCAAAGGGCTCAGCATGATCCCAGCCGAGGAATAAGGGTCTTATCTAGCCAAACCATCCGTCATTTTCTAAAAAAAAAAAAAAAAAAAAAAAAAACATTTGTATACTTTTAACCACAAATGCTCGTCTTGCACTAGCAATTAAAAGTGAAAATCCAATTCAAGTTGCTGCACTTTTTTCCCCCCAACATTTTATGAAGTAAATTTAGTCAACAACCATTAGATGGCATTTTATTTTGATTAAGATGAATGTGACATGAAGAAATATTGACGTGATGAAATGTAAAGAATGTGTTTGTGTAAATGAGAAAGCGGTATAGAGCAGCATGATCTGATCTGCTGGACGATCATGAGCTTCAGTCTGATTCACTGTGAGCTGGGCGATTTTATCAGTTAATTTGAATGTAATGTTTTGCCACAATTTTATTTTTTAGAAATCGAGGAATCGCGATTTTGAATAGAAATATTACCAAATGTTAGAATTAGACAGTTTGACAATATGCCAATATGATAACAGTAAAGAGAACAGAACGATCCAACCGCATGTTGGCGCACGTGATTGACTGCTCATGTGCGATGCGCTCATCACTAGTGCCATTCACACGGAATGAGCTTTTGTGTTGACAAAGATGAGTTGTGCGCAGTGGAACAGGAACAAATGCAAAAACATGGGAGTGAACTTCCTTTAACTTGAGCGCTAGACTGCTGTTTCATAAGAGACACGAGTGCAACAATCTAACACGTCCATGTTTACATAGAAAAATTTGAATTTATTGCCATTTGCACAGGTACATTATTGTACAGGTACATTGGAATTCTTGTGCGTTTTACAGAGTCGGCTTTATGAAAGAAGAAAAAAAAAAAAGTACATAAATAATATTGCACATTATGGTAATTTTTCACATTTTAAGGGAATAATAGGAAACACAAATAACTGTCCATGGGTCCATAGAAAGTCGAGATAAAAAGTACTAGTCCTCCAAAGTAAGAGAAAGTTATGGGAAAAGCAGCGCAAGTGAATAAAAAACCTGTAACTTCTACTGTATTTCTAATATTTCATGTTTGCATCACAGTGACGGACTGAAAGCTGCTGTTGTTTTTACAGAACATTTATAGTTAATAATAGTCTACTGGTGTTATACCTTCAGTCATTTTGAATTTGAATTACCTTGACTTTTGAGATTTTTTTAAAAAGCATTTTTCCCCATATTATTTCTGAACATATAATATGTATAAGACAAGTTTGTAGACGATGTAGTTGTAGTTCATGCGTCTTTTTCTGCAAAGATATTTAACAAGTGATTTGTTTAACATTTACATCATGTTGACAACTTCATGGGTGCTGCACTTGGAATAGAATTTTCTTTAACTAGAGGGTTAATATAGAACAAGTTACTTGAATCATTTTGTATTTTCAAGTTGACTAGTTAAAAATTGTAAAAAATCGAGAATCGGTCAAATGTTTTGAAAAAAAAAAAAATCGAGATTTTCATTTTTTTGCCACATTGCCCAGCCCTAGTGTGAGTTTAGCTCTGAGTTAAAGCTTTAACCCTTCACTCCAGTAATACACTGGAATGGGCTGTAAATTAGGACAGCAGTGCTGAGATGTGTGTGTTATCTGTGTGCGCAGGCATCGATCAGTACGACAGGGACAGCATCATCAACGACTTCAAGAACGGCGCGTGTCGTCTTCTGGTGGCCACCTCGGTGGCGGCGCGAGGCCTGGACGTCAAGCAGCTCATCCTGGTGATCAACTACGGCTGTCCCAACCACTACGAGGACTACGTGCACCGCGCCGGACGCACGGGACGAGCCGGGAATAAGGTGAGTGAGAGTGTGGAAGAGTAAGAGTGAGAGTGTGCGAATGCAAGTGTGAGTGTGTGAGAGAGTGAGTGAGTGCGAGTTTGAGTGAGAGTTTGTGAGTGCGAGAGTGAGAATGCATGAGTGTGAGAGTTTGTGAGTGAGTGTGTAAGAGTGCGAGTGTGTGTGAGTGCGTGAGTGACTGTCTGTGAGAGAGTGTGTGTGTGTTCTGAGGATGAGCGCTCACGTCTGACTCTCTGTGTGTGTGCTGAGGATGAGCGCTCACGTCTGACTCTCTGTGTGTGTGTGTGTGTGCTGAGGACGAGTGCTCACATCTGACTCTCTGTGTGTGTGTGCGCGCTGAGGATGTGCGCTCACGTCTGACTCTGTGTGTGTGCTGAGGACGAGTGCTCACGTCTCACTCTCTGTGTGTGTGTGTGTGTGCTGAGGATGAGCGCTCACGTCTGACTCTCTGTGTGTGTGTGTGTGTGTGCTGAGGACGAGTGCTCACATCTGACTCTCTGTGTGTGTGTGCGCGCTGAGGATGTGCGCTCACGTCTGACTCTGTGTGTGTGCGCTGAGGATGTGCGCTCACGTCTGACTCTCTGTGTGTGTGAGTGCGTGAGTGACTGTCTGTGAGAGAGTGTGTGTGTGTGCTGAGGATGAGCGCTCACGTCTGACTCTGTGTGTGTGTGTGTGTGCTGAGGATGAGTGCTCACGTCTGACTCTCTGTGTGTGTGTGTGCTGAGGATGAGTGCTCACGTCTGACTCTCTGTGTGTGTGTGTGCTGAGGATGAGTGCTCACGTCTGACTCTCTGTGTGTGTGTGTGCTGAGGATGAGCGCTCACGTCTGACTCTCTGTGTGTGTGTGTGCTGAGGATGAGTGCTCACGTCTGACTCTCTGTGTGTGTGTGTGCTGAGGATGAGCGCTCACGTCTGACTCTCTGTGTGTGTGTGTGCTGAGGATGAGTGCTCACGTCTGACTCTCTGTGTGTGTGTGTGCTGAGGATGAGCGCTCACGTCTGACTCTCTGTGTGTGTGTGTGTGTGCTGAGGACGAGTGCTCACGTCTGACTCTCTGTGTGTGTGTGCTGAGGATGAGCGCTCACGTCTGACTCTCTGTGTGTGTGTGTGTGCTGAGGATGAGTGCTCACGTCTGACTCTCTGTGTGTGTGTGTGTGTGTGCTGAGGATGAGCGCTCACGTCTGACTCTCTGTGTGTGTGTGTGTGTGTGCTGAGGATGAGTGCTCACGTCTGACTCTCTGTGTGTGTGTGTGCTGAGGATGAGTGCTCACGTCTGACTCTCTGTGTGTGTGTGTGTGTGTGCTGAGGATGAGTGCTCACGTCTGACTCTCTGTGTGTGTGTGTGCTGAGGATGAGTGCTCACGTCTGACTCTCTGTGTGTGTGTGTGTGTGTGTGCTGAGGACGAGTGCTCACATCTGACTCTCTGTGTGTGTGTGTGTGTGCTGAGGATGAGCGCTCACGTCTGACTCTCTGTGTGTGTGTGCTGAGGATGAGCGCTCACGTCTGACTCTCTGTGTGTGTGTGTGTGTGCTGAGGATGAGTGCTCACGTCTGACTCTCTGTGTGTGTGTGTGCTGAGGATGAGTGCTCACGTCTGACTCTCTGTGTGTGTGTGTGTGCGCTGAGGATGAGCGCTCACGTCTGACTCTCTGTGTGTGTGTGCTGAGGATGAGCGCTCACGTCTGACTCTGTGTGTGTGTGTGTGTGTGTGCTGAGGATGAGTGCTCACGTCTGACTCTGTGTGTGTGTGTGCTGAGGATGAGCGCTCACGTCTGACTCTCTGTGTGTGTGTGTGTGTGTGCTGAGGATGAGCGCTCACGTCTGACTCTCTGTGTGTGTGTGTGTGTGTGTGTGCTGAGGATGAGTGCTCACGTCTGACTCTCTGTGTGTGCTGAGGATGAGTGCTCACGTCTGACTCTCTGTGTGTGTGTGTGTGTGTGTGTGCTGAGGATGAGTGCTCACGTCTGACTCTCTGTGTGTGTGTGCTGAGGATGAGCGCTCACGTCTGACTCTCTGTGTGTGTGTGCTGAGGATGAGTGCTCACGTCTGACTCTCTGTGTGTGTGTGTGTGCTGAGGATGAGCGCTCACGTCTGACTCTCTGTGTGTGCGTGTGTGTGTGCTGAGGATGAGCGCTCACGTCTGACTCTCTGTGTGTGTGTGTGTGTGCTGAGGATGAGCGCTCACGTCTGACTCTCTGTGTGTGTGTGTGTGTGCTGAGGATGAGTGCTCACGTCTGACTCTCTGTGTGTGTGCTGAGGATGAGTGCTCACGTCTGACTCTCTGTGTGTGTGTGTGTGCTGAGGATGAGTGCTCACGTCTGACTCTCTGTGTGTGTGTGTGTGTGTGTGCTGAGGATGAGCGCTCACGTCTGACTCTCTGTGTGTGTGTGCTGAGGATGAGTGCTCACGTCTGACTCTCTGTGTGTGCGTGTGTGTGTGCTGAGGATGAGTGCTCACGTCTGACTGTGTGTGTGTGTGTGTGTGTGCTGAGGATGAGTGCTCACGTCTGACTCTCTGTGTGTGTGTGTGTGTGCTGAGGATGAGTGCTCACGTCTGACTCTCTGTGTGTGTGTGTGTGTGTGCTGAGGATGAGTGCTCACGTCTGACTCTCTGTGTGTGTGTGTGTGTGCTGAGGATGAGTGCTCACGTCTGACTCTGTGTGTGTGTGTGTGTGTGTGTGTGTGCTGAGGATGAGTGCTCACGTCTGACTCTCTGTGTGTGTGTGTGTGCTGAGGATGAGCGCTCACGTCTGACTCTCTGTGTGTGCGTGTGTGTGTGCTGAGGATGAGCGCTCACGTCTGACTCTCTGTGTGTGCGTGTGTGTGTGCTGAGGATGAGTGCTCACGTCTGACTCTCTGTGTGTGTGTGTGCTGAGGATGAGCGCTCACGTCTGACTCTCTGTGTGTGTGTGTGCTGAGGATGAGTGCTCACGTCTGACTCTCTGTGTGTGTGTGTGTGTGTGCTGAGGACGAGTGCTCACGTCTGACTCTCTCTCTCTCTCTGTGTGTGTGTGTGTGTGTGTGTCGTAGGGTTTTGCATACACCTTCATCACTGGAGAACAGGCTCGTTACGCTGGAGACATCATCAAAGCGCTGGAGCTGTCCGGATCGGCCGTCCCACCGGAGCTCGAGCTGCTCTGGACCAACTTCAAAGAGCAGCAGAAAGCCGTAAGAACAAATACACTTCTGTGCTCGCTTGATAGAGACCAACACCACACGACACAGACGAGACCAGACTGCAGAAAGACACTTCCACCACAGAATTACACCAATAAAACTGACTTTTGTCTCACAATTCAGACCTTAATTCATCAAAAACAAAAAAAGATTTGTGAGATTCAAACTCAGAATTTAGAGAAAAAAAATAAGAATTATGAGAGATGAACTTATGAATTCAGAAATCTGACTTTTTTTTACTCACAATTATGAGTTTATATCTCACAGTTGGACTTTTCTCAGAATTGGTTTTCTCTTTTCTCAGAGAAGTTTACATCTTAA
Organism: Spinibarbus caldwelli; assembly: GCA_039654775.1. NCBI lineage: Eukaryota > Metazoa > Chordata > Actinopteri > Cypriniformes > Cyprinidae > Spinibarbus > Spinibarbus caldwelli. The sequence goes on along the minus strand of CM077258.1, from coordinate 29,613,138 downwards.
TTTCTTTTTCAGAATTGTGAGGGGAAAAAAATGAGTGGGGGAATAAAAATTCTGAACTGTGAGATGAAAAGTTGCAATTGTTTTTTAAATCCTGTGGTGGAAACAAGCTTCCATAGAAGACACCATACTTCCACAGTTAATTCATCACAGTATATTAAGACATAAAATTAGTATTATATTCTGAAATGTTATGTTTGAGTATGCTAATGTGATATTATCTAATTAAATATGCATACATTTCCAGCACAGAAATCTGAGTTTTGTTTAAAGTCAGGTTTGTAATTCTTGTTTGATTTTGTCATATTAGAGTTCAAGGTTTTTCCAGTGGAAAATTTGAATCACTCCATAAATCAGAAAACAAACACGTTTTTTTATCATGTTTTAGGAGGAAAATGTTGTATAAATCAGTGTGAATGATATATGAATAAACCTTCAGAATATAGAGAGGAACAAAACTGTAAGGTTTGGTGTTTGTAAGAGAGAAAAACTCTAAAGATATGGATTGGAATTGAAATCTACAAGCATGCTTTCTGTCCGGAGCGGTGCAAGAGAACATGCTCAGGTCATGCGTGTGTGTGTCGTGGTTCAGTGATCATGTGTTTGGTTTCTCCGCAGGAGGGGAAGAGCATCAAGAGCAGCAGCGGATTCTCCGGGAAGGGCTTTAAGTTCGACGAGACGGAGCACGCTCTGGCTAACGAGAGGAAGAAGCTGCAGAAGGCTGCGTTAGGCCTGCACGACTCTGACGACGAGGATCAGGCTCTGGATGTGAGTTCATATCATCAGCTCATATAAACACTGGTCAGTGTGTCAGTAATGAGAGTCAGAACACACTGAAGCTCAAATAAAACACAGCACAGACTCATTACATGAGAGAAATAAGAGAATATTCTGACACACTGCTGTTTTCACCGATGCTATGAATGAAAGAGAGACTGAAACTGCCTGAAGAACACAATCAGATTCAAGAAACATCTAGATAAAAATACTGACTAGTTATGATGAAAACATAAATGTTACAACTGTAGTCCAGAGTTACAGTAAATTAAAAAAATAAAATACAATTCTTGAAATAAAAGAAACTTTAACTGAGATTAAATATATAAACTTATTGTATTTGAGCTAGCTAGAAGGAAATATTTCTCTTTAACATTTAGTTTAACTTGCACTAAGATAATTGAAACTAAAAATGATTAAAAACTATATATACATAATTAAAAAAAACTAATCAAAACGGCAAACACAAAATTACTCAAACTTAAATAAGAAATGTATATAAAAACTAATTTGAATAAATCATTTCAAAATCTGAATAAAAGCTATAATATCTATTATCTAGTAGTAAAAAACAGTAAAATAATAGTAAAAAATAATAAAATAATAGTAAAATAAAAATTTCAAGTAATTTGTAGTGGATTACTTTTTTGAGTAACTTATGCAACACTGGTTCAGTTTGACCTTTATTCTTTAGTTACAGTGATTAATCATTAATCAGTTTAATAACTGAATCTGAAACATTCGCATTAAAATACATTGTGAGCTTTAGTTGGAAATGCTACACGTACGCCACACTTTTCACAGTAGTAAAGTACTAAATCTTGTTGAATTATGATAAAACATGAGTGTATAGACGTGGATCTTCAGTTTCACACGCACTCAGATCTCTCTCAGGAGGGTTTAATATAGAGTCACTTCCTTTGATGTCTGATTATATGAAAGTGAAGAATACCTCCGTTCACTCAGTAAACAACAATTTAATTATCAGATTTATTCAGACTTCCCATCTGTTGGACGTATTACATGTCGAATGCTAAACGCCTGACAAATGTGGCATACATAAAAATACACGGGTGATTTTACTGCTTTATTACATGTTTCAACACAGTAGTAATAATATTTGACACTGACCAGAATCACAGCTGATTGAGATTGTGGCTACATTTTGTTCTGTCTTCCTCTGGGAATCATGGGAATGATGCTGCTGTAGCATACAGGAGCGCTGTATTCTCGTGAGTGATGTAGTTTGAGTGTGTGTGTGTGTTAGTAACAGCTGATCTCTGTGCTGCGTCTGCAGATCGACGAGCAGATCGAGAGCATGTTTAACTCTAAGAAGCGAGTGAAGGATTTCTCGGCTCCGGGCGGCGCTGCGGGAGCGGCTGCGGGCGGCGTGAGCGGATCCTTGACCGCTGTGTCCGGTCTGAGCGGCCTGAGCACTCCATCCGCCGGGAACATCCAGAAACTGGAGATCGCCAAGAAACTGGCCCTCAAGATCCAGGCGCAGAAGAACCTCGGCGCGGAGGCGCAGGTCAGACACGCTGCTTCAGCTTTTACATAACTGACATCACTTTATGCATTACAGCAAAGCATATGTGACCCTGGAGCACAAAAGCAGTCATAAGTAGCACAGGTATATTTGTAGCAATAACCAACAATACATTATAGATTTTTCTTTTATGCCAAAAATCATTAGGATATTGAGTAAAGATCATGTTCCATGAAGATATTTTGTAAATTTCCTACCGTAAATATATCAAAACTTAATTTTTGATTAGTAATATGCATTGCTAAGAACTTCATTTGGACAACTTTAAAGGTGATTTTCTCAATATTTAGATTTTTTTGCACCCTCAGATTCCAGATTTTCTAGTAGTTGTATCTCAGCTTAATAAAAAACTTATTCCGTCTGCTGATATTAACGGTGCGGTGTTTTATTTCAGGATGTGATGCAGCAGGCCACAAACGCTATCCTGCGCGGCGGGACGATGATCGCGCCCTCCGTCTCGGCCAAGACCATCGCGGAGCAGCAGGCGGAGAAGATCAACGCCAAACTGAACTACACGCCGGTGGAGAAGCTGGAGGAGGAGCGGCAGGCCGCAGAGGCAGCGGAGACCGTCAAGAGATACGAGGAGGAGCTGGAGATCAACGACTTCCCTCAGGTCTCACACAACACACTTACTATTCATCTGAACAAATACACAAACACTGTACAACAAGCTTCCATCTGTTCACAGGAAACAACAATCAGTACTTCTAAAGCATTCAGCTTAATGTTAGTTAATATTCAAATATTATTATTCTATTCTATTCTATTATTATTAATATCATTTAACCCTCAGAATCTGTATGCTATTTTCACTTTCTGGGTCTGTTTGGACTCAATGAATCATTGTTATAAAATAGTCATAACTTAATATTTTTCAGCTAAGGGGGTATTTATATGACACCATTTTGCACTGAAAACTTAGTGTTTATTTACACAGCAGTGGATCTGTGTGTATAGATTTTATTCTGAGAACTTCTCCGTTTTTAGTACATTGTGTAAATTAACCCTAATTAACCTGCTCATTAGTGAGTGAATATCAAAACATTTCAACCTTTTGAATGTTACCATGTTATTATCATGTTATTGTTGCATTTACCCTTTTTTTTTTATCTGTGTAAAAAAAAGAGAAATTATTAGAGTTTCAAATTACACATGAACCACACCAAAAATAGTGGGCTGCAGAATTTATATATATATATATATATAAAATTAATGGCAGCATGTCAGGGAGCTGGTATCAATATTGAAATCGCATTTGAATGAGCTCTCGCTGTTCACTTCCGATTTCACGATCACGTGCACTCTGTGTAAAGTGAGCACATCTTACAGTGCGTACATAATTATTAGGCACATTGATATTCTAATCATATTTTTTTTCCAAGCACATTTTACCAATTCCAAGCCACATCAATCTTAATAACAACTATTCATTTTGTTTTTAATAATTTATAAGTGATATATAATTGTCCATGAAGGCTGGAAGTCAAAAACTCCTTATATTCAGGTGTGCAGAATTATTAAAGGCAGGTTTTCGATTACAGATGAAATGAGCCAACAAGAGAGATTTAACTCAGACTTAAAAGTCAAAAATTATTAAATCCCCATGAGAAATATTAAAAACTAATGCAATGCAGAAATTGCAAAGTTAAGGCATGACCATTGGTCAGCAAAATGCTCATTGGGTCAGCGGGGTCAGAAAAAAACAGGTGGAGAAGAAAAGACACTCGTTAACTGCAAAAGAATGAAGAATTAAGGTGTGAAACCATCAGGAACCATTTAGTCTCCAGCACCATTGTTTTCCAGAACTGCAATCTTCCTGGAGTCTCCAGAATTACAAGGTGTCAGGTTCTCAGAGGTTCTCTAAAAAATGACCCTCACTTAATAAGAATAGCATGCTGAAGTGTTGTGAAATAAGACAGATTTTTCATAGGCTTTATAGACAGATAAGTTGTGAGTGACTCTTGAAGGACCAGCAGCACATCCTCATGTACCACTGTTTGAAGAATTAATCTTCCAGAATCTGGCAGTACGTTTTAGGAGCTCATTTTAGTCAATCTCTGCAAGACAGACTTTTCAGGATAGGAGATGGACTAAAAATGAGCTCCTAAAACTTACTGTGACATGGAGCTAAGGAGAAAATGTAGAACTTGAAAAATTGGAAAAACAGCTTAGTGAAAAAGCAAATAGAAAGTCCTATTTTTTATTTTTTTTATTTATTTATTTTCTTTTCTTATATATATATATATATATATATATATTTATTTATTTATTTATTTATTTATGCACATGTATAAGGTTAGATTTGCACGTGTATAAGGTTTAAAATGTTAATGAAATATTAAAAAAAATAATAATAATAATTGAAGTTTTGAGCAGCTGCGTTTCTCTGGGTCAGTGGTTCCCAACACTGCACATTTTGCGTCTCTCCTTTGTGTGACACCCATTTCAGGTCTTGCAGCAGAGATGGTCTTACTGTAGGGAGATGAGAGGGTCTGTATTACTTACTATTGGAGAAAGCCTAACGGTCAACTTGGATCACATGTCCCTTAATAACCAATCAGATTACAGCCTTGATGTCATAGAATTTCAGTCAGAGTTGTGCGACACTCAATCGCTGTTTACGGATCCCATAGGAATGAATGAATCACACCTGTCGCAAGAAGTCAGTGACTTCTCTTATAAAACAGATTTTTTTTTTCGTGGTAAACTCTAAAAAATAATTAAATCCAAAAGTATTGTATTGTTTAGTGTAAAACATGTTGTAGATTAGCAGCTAGGCTGTTGATTCATTAAATGATGAGCTGTTTCCTCTAAAAAGCTGTTTATTCGGCGTAATGAAGCCTCTCCTCCATTGACATCCATTCAAAAAAAACGTCCTCTGGTCTCCTTTCTCACGTACTGCCAGACCGCAAGTGTTAGCTTTAGCCGTTATGTGTTTTCAGCTTATGGTTGCAGGCTTGTCTTCTAGTGGCTTTGCTTGGAGTCTCTACTAATGAGCTGATGATCTGAATCAGGTGTGTTTGATTAAGGAGACGAGGAAAACACGCAGTGTTTGGGGAGCCACTGATCTAGGTCAAAGATAAAATGGGATTTACAATAAAAAGTGATTTACAAAATAATTTTGACTTGAGTTTATTTGAGTAACGTCTCTATTGAGAAAATGTGCAAATTTTTTAATGTTAACAGGTTTTACTGTATTACAACATTTAACCACTTTTTATTAATTTACAAATTGAGAAATTCTTTCAATCTTTTAAAAGAACTACAGCAAACCCAGTTTGATGCATATTTTCAGTATTTTAGAAATTGGATTTGAATATTACCAGTACTGACTACTGATTCAATGGATTTCATTAAATTCCTTTGAACACGACTGCTCAGAACGGTCTAAATTTATGAACCTACACATTCAAAACATTATTACTCTGAAATTTTTAATGTAAATGTTAAGTACTGTAAGGTCTTTCATGACGCTGCATATGCTGGGGTGTGAATTTGATAGGTGCTTGATATAAAATAAATTGTGCTTTAAAAAGTCCTTGAATCTGGTCTTCATGAAAGAGTGGGAACCCTGATATTCTGTCACTTTAACTTCATGAAAGCCTGTCACTGATGTATTCAGTAGACGAGTGATCCTCAGCATGTGTGTAATTGTGTGTGTGTGTGTGTGTGTGTGTGTGTGTTTTTGTGACATGAGGACACAAAGTTGTATAATGACATGGGTATGACAGGTATTACTAGGAGAAGGGGACTTATGAGGACATTACCCCATGTCCCCATTCTTGAGTGAGGGTTTTTCTGAGAAAGTAAAAATGCAGAAAGTTTCCTGTAAGGGGTAGGTTTAGGTGTAGGGTTGGTGTAGGGTGATAGAAAATACAGTTTGTACAGTATAAAAACCATTACACCTATGGAGAGTCCCCACAGTACACAAAAACAAATGAGTGTGTGTGTGAGTGAGTGAGTGTGTGTGTTTGTGTGTGTGTGTGTGTGTGTCTGTGAGAGAGTGAGTGTGAGAGAGTGAGTGTGTGTGTTTTCTGTGAGGACTCAGCTGACGGTGTGTGTTTGTGTGTGAGAGAGTGAGTGTGTGTGTGTGTGTGTGTGTGTGTGTGTGTGTGTGTGTGTGTGTGTGTGTGTGTGTGTGTTTTCTGTGAGGACTCAGCTGACGGTGTGTGAGAGTGTGTGTGTGTGTGTGTGTGTTTTCTGTGAGGACTCAGCTGACGGTGTGTGTGTGTGTGTGTGTGTGTGTGTGTGTGTGTGTGTGTGTGTGTGGCAGACGGCGAGGTGGAAGGTGACGTCTAAGGAGGCTCTTCAGCGCATCGGCGAGTATTCAGAGGCGGCCATCACTATACGAGGAACCTACTTCCCCCCGGGCAAAGAGCCCAAAGAGGGAGAGCGCAAGATCTACCTGGCCATCGAGAGTAAGTGTGCTCGCCGGATCCTAGAGGACCGCTGGTCTGCTCGTGTCACTAAAGCAGTCTGTTGTTGTTGTTGTTAGGTGCGAATGAACTGGCCGTGCAGAAGGCCAAAGCAGAAATCACACGGCTGATCAAAGAAGAGCTGATCCGCCTGGTGAGTTCATCCTCACTGATCCTGTCTAAACCCAAGAACATGAAGCTCTGTCTCACTCTGAATCATCTTTCTCTTTGCTTTCAGCAAAACTCCTACCAGCCCACCAGCAAGAGCCGATACAAGGTTCTGTAGGACAGACGACCGCTGCCGTTTCTTACCTAATCCCACAATGCTTTCTGTTATGAGCTTCATTTATCTGGAAGTTTTTACCTACTGTTTCTTGTAGTTGGCATCAATCGCGTTGAATATTTTAGAAAATTCCATGTAATTGGACAGTGAACTTCATTTGGAAATAAAGTGTTTTTTCCTTGTGCTCTGTCCGTATGAATCTGTGACATCAGTCGCTTCGCTGCAAGCTTTTCACAGTTTTTACTTTTACATTTGTGATTTACTGCAAGAAAAAAAGTATAGAGCTTTTAGATGTTTTTATAGCAATAGTTCACCTAAAATTAAAATATGCTGACAATTTGCTCACTACACAGCATTTGACTGCTGGATTTACACAAATCATTACAGGTTTAAGAAGTGTTTTAACATTACATCAATTACTGATGAACATTTATTTTTATTTGGATTATTCCTCATTCAGTTATTTTACCATCTATTACTTTGTTACGCTTTTGCCTTTCAAACACATTAAAATGCACAAATTGACCAACTTTTTTGGTCATCTGATCCTCTTTCACCTAATGTATATTTTTATTTGAAGCACCCTGAGATTTTAAAATAAATATTTTAATTATCACGTTTGCATGTTCAGGGTTCTCTGACTTTGGTTATGGTCACATGACGAAATAAAATATTTAATTTTTACAGTTTTTTATTTTGATTCATTTTAAAATTATTTGTTTTAATGTAGCATTTTTATTATTTAATTAGTAGTTTTTCATTAAGCTCATAAACCCCCAGCAGTTCCTTCACAAACCTAGTTTAGGAAACCTTAACGTAATATAATGTTTAATGCACTTCATTAATTTGATAACAACAATTGGAATATGTTCTTACTCTTTGTGTTTTTATATCAATATGATAAAATCCTATTTAAATCAATGTGATAAATGACTTGGGTCAAAAGTAATCTGAAAGTAGGCTAATTACATAACCTTAAATGTGTAATGTAATGGATTATGTTACAGTTTTGTCATGTAATTTGGAATCAGTAAAGGATTACAATTTGTTAGTAATCTGCCCAGCTCTGGTGAGTTTACTGATTAACTGCTAAAAAAAAAAAGCAAGCAAAATAAGGTGCATCTATAAAAATGTAGCGTTGTAATTGTTTGGCTGTAATGATGGGCATCTGTCAGTCAGCGCTGGTTTAATAGCTGCAGCGCAAACGGCTGTGATTGGTCCATTCCGCGCAGCGCTGAGTAAAGGAACAGAAGTCAGCAGCGTCTCTGTGTCAGTCTGAACAATAATCAAAGCACAGACAAACGCTGATTTGGAGCTAAAGAGACTTGAACTAGATGAAGTATTATTTATATCCATCGTGTCAGATGAATTCTACTGTCAATGCAGCTCCATCTGCTGCGCGCAGCACTGAGTGCGCATGCGCGTTATCCTTTCTTAATATTTAATATCAATGGCTGACGCTGATTTCTAAAGCATCTCCTAAAATTACGAAGAAAGCTTTGACACGTTTTCTGAACGTCGAGGTGAACGTCAATCTCTTGTGTTTTATTCGACGAGCTTCGATCATAATCAGTGAGAATTCATCCATAGCTCCAAAATGGGACAAAAATGTCACATTTAACCCTTTCCTCTCCAGAGCCGACATTACCGCGAGGTACAGTCACTCATCCTCTCTTTATAAACACGTTTCTGTAACTCTGCATGGACTCAAATGTGTTTTCCTTGAAATCAAACGTTTTATTAATTTTATTATTATTATTTTGTCACTGTTATTTGTGGGAAACCGAGAATTAAGAGGCTTTGTCATGTGTGATAGTTTTATAGTGTTCATCTCACAGTTAAAGCTATGCATGCTAATGTAGCCCAGACTGAATATTATAAGAGCTTCTGAAACATACATGCACACACACAGAGAATATTTCATGAAGAGCTCCAGCTGCAGAATTTAACACCAAACACTTAAAGAGTGACTGTGATGATGATGAAGATGATGAAGATGCATCCTGAAAGTTGATCATTCTGATTACTCTTTAAGGCAGGACAATAACTAATAAATCACAGTACATTAAGACAGCTATTTAGTATTACAGTACAAATATGACATTATCTAATTAAATATGCACATATTTGCCTATATTTTCAGAACAGAAAAACACATTTTCACCATGTTTTAGGAGTAAAATGTTGTATAAATCAGTGTGAATGAAATATGAACAAACCTTCAGAGCTTAGAGAAGAATAAAACTGTAAAGTTTGGTGTTTGTAAGAGTAGAAACTCTTTAAAGGGGTCATGACATGATTTTTTTTTTTTATTATTTTAATAAGTTCCTTGAGGTTTACTTATAATGTTAATAAAAATTTTTTGCACAAAAAAGCAAATATGTGGGAAAATGATAATCTTCAACCCTCATTCTGAGCCTCTCTCTGAAACGATCTGTTTTTAAGGGGCGTGTCCTTTAAGGCTCGTCAGTAATCAGCCTCTGTTATGATTGGCTGAGGTCACTGCATAGGAAACAGTATCAACGCCCCTCTCTATTGCGTGTTTTGAGTGTTTTGACAACATGATCAAAATAAAACGGTCATTTCCAGACGAAGCATTATGAAATCATTTACTTACGGTTTGTCAGCAGCTGCAGTCAGATCTAGTTCCGCTTCATCTTTTAACAGATGTTTCTCTGTGGCTCTCCATGACTCTGTGCCTCGATTACAAAACAAAATCCTCCACACGATCCGAAACGCCATTAAAATAAACTATCACTTGTTCCTTACGCTGGGATCCTTCTGATATCTGTACAAAGACGTGAACGAGCTGTTTAAACCAAACGCGACAAATCGAACGATCTTTCACCGCATTTGTCCTGACGACGGACTCATATCTGTTTACTGTATCCAGTGTAGACAAGATAGCGCAGTGACTGTGATTTATATTTGATTTTGACGCATTCAGCGTGATCACGTGTCAGCCGTTAGCGACTGGATGCCAGTGGGTGGGGCCTATGTCAATTTCTTGCTCTGGAGGCGTGTTTATGCAAATGTTTGTGCCCAGGTGACGTCATCTTGCCCCTGGGATCCAAATGAACTGTTTTTGGAGCTCGATTAAATACATGCTTTGTTTTAATTGAGGAGGACGTTTTCAGCTATTGAACTTGCAGGATGTTTTAATGGTGCAAAGACTCTTATATTCCAAAAGATCAAAGCAAATTTGATTTCTCATGTCATGACCCCTTTAAAGATATAGATTTGAATTGCAACCCAAAGTTGCAAATAGATAAAATAAACACTTAAATGTGTATTTGTGGATGTTTTTTCCACTAGTCTGAAAAAACACATTACGAAAATCTAAATCTCAGAAATGAACAGTGCATGATAAACGAATGTTTTGCCTGTAGTGTCTCGCCCTAAACAGACATATTTGACTCTGGAGCACAAAAGCAGTCATAAGGGTCAATTTTTCGAAATTGAGATTTATGCATCATCTGAAAGCTGAATAAATAATCTTTCCATTGATGTATGGTTTGTTAGGATAGGACAATATTTGGCTGAGATACAACTATTTGAAAATCTGGAATCTGAGGGTGCAAAAAAATTTAATATTGAGAAAATCGCCTTTAAAGTTGTTCAAATGAAGTTCTTAGCAATGCATATTACTAATCAAAAATTAGGTTTTTTATATATTTGCAGTAGGAAATTTACAAAATATCTTCATGGAACATGATCTTAATATCCTAATGATTTTTGACATAAAAGAGAAATGGATAATTTTGACCCATACAATGTATTGTTGGCTATTGCTACAAATATACCTGTGCTGCTTATGATTGCTTTTGTGCTCCAGGGTCACATATATGTGGTCAAAAGCATTAAAAAAAGTCTGGTTTCATGGGATCTTTATCCCCTCTCTCCTGGCGTCCGTCAGCGGAAGATGATGCGTCAGGGGTCCGGGGCCGGCAGTGATTTCTGTGTGGAGAGCAGGCCGTCATGTTTAGCCGAGGACGGGAGACTCTCACCGAGCCACTTTGATTTGTGCCCCACCAAGTTCTATCAGTCTTCTCCTCCTCAGCGCCCTCGACAGATGTGCTTCGCTTACCTGCCTCCTCCAGCCGTCCTCAAACCCATGGCGTGCCGCGAGGAGCTGCCGCTTTCCCCGGGGCCCGCCGCCACTCAGACCAACAACAAGAGTGGCGACTCCAAGAAGAAGAGTGTGTCAGGGAGGTCTGGGAAACGCGGGCGTCCGGCGGGCACCACCAAATCAGCCGGATACAGAACCAGCACAGGCAGACCTCTGGGCACCACCAGGGCCGCCGGCTTCAAGACCAGTCCGGGACGGCCGCTGGGCACCACCAAAGCCGCAGGGTATAAAGTGAGTCCCGGTCGCCCGCCAGGGAGCATAAAGAGCCAGTCGCGCCTGAGCAAACTGAGCTACAGCGCCTGCAGCGGAGCCGCGTTTCCCTACAGCGTCATGCACAAACCTGGAGCCTGTGACGCCGCGCTGAAGGAGAAGACCACCACAGAGTAACGGCACCCTTCACTCCTCATATTACATTAAACCAGTAGCACAGCCAAAAATTAAAATGTGCTCACCCTCAGTTCATCCAAGATTAGGATGAGTTTATTTCTTCATCAGATTTGGAGAAATGTCTCAGCAATGGATGCTCTGCAGTGAATGGGTGCCGTCAGAATGAGAGTCCAAACAGCTGATAAAAACATCTCAATCCACAGCACTCCAGTCCATCAGTTAACATCTGGAGAAGACAAAAACTGAACCAAATCCAGCATTAAGATGTTTATAACTAAAATACCATAGAGTCCATAATCCATAATAACTCTTCCTCCAGTGAAAAAGTGCATCTCTGATCTGTGCAGATTTCTCTCCTGATTCAGACCAGACCACTTTTTCACTGGAGGAAGAGTTATTATGGATTATGGACTCTATGGTATTTTAGTTATAAACATCTTAATGCTGGATTTGTTTCAGTTTTTGTCTTCTCCAGATGTTAACTGATGGACTGGAGTGGTGTGGATTACTTGTGGATTATTGTGATGTTTTTATCAGCTGTTTGGACTCTCATTCTGATGGCACCCATTCACTGCAGAGCATCCATTGCTGAGACATTTCTCCAAACCTGATGAAGAAATAAACTCATCCTAATCTTGGATGAACTGAGGGTGAGAACATTTTCAGCACATTTTCATTTTGGCTGAACTATTCATTTACCCTTAATGCATCCTCGATCAATCTTTCTGCTTCTGTGTGTAACACAAAATGCTGCGTTCAAGTCAAGTTGTAAAGATTGTATTTACGAGTTTATTGCACATGGACACCACTACAGCGTTGTTTACGTTCAGTAGAAAGCACACACATGCTGAACGTAAACAACCCTGATTACATTGATTACGTTCTGGGGTAATTGTTGAATAAATTATGTTATTGTTTTCTTTGCGCACGAAAAGTATTCTCGTTGCTTCATAAAATTACGGTTGAGCCACTGATGTCACATGGATTATTTTAATGATGTCCTTGCTATGTTTCTGGACCTCGATCATGGTAGTAACCTTGCTGTCTATGGAGGGTCAGAGAGCTCTCAGAATCCATCAAAAATATCTTAATTTGTGTTCTGAAGATGAATGAAGGTCTTTTGGGTTTGGAACGACATGAGGGTGAGTAATTAATGACAGAATTTTCATTTTTGGGTGAAATAACCCTTTAACCATCAGGGCTGGATGGGCAGGCGAACTCGTGAACAATAAAATATATAACGGTTTGCTTTACAACACCTTCATAAATTGAATAAAAACGAAGCAAAAAAAAACAAAAAAAAACACTGATACACATTCTCTATTCATCATTTTATAGAAGTAGAGCTTAAAAATCAAACTGAATTTTTTTGTAGAAAAGGTACATCACCATTTTTCTCCGACCAAAGTAATCTGAACACACCTGATATCATAATTAAAACTTCCCAACCAAGGGCGTAAATTTCATCTAACAGTAGGGGGACAATAAACATCAAATTTCTCAAGAGCAATTTTTGAAGGGGACACAAATAATACAGCCAAAATTGTGTTTGTAAGGATATCTATATGTGTACATATGGAGACCGTGTTTAAATATGAGTTCGGTTCATAGGTTCACCACACGGTCATATTATAATTATTTAATTATTTTGCGTCTTCCACATATTATTTTGTGTTTCATCTGGGACTGAGGACGTCTCTTATTTAGATATTCTAGTCAACCGCAGCAAGCTCACTGATATGCCACTTAATATTATATTGAGCAAAACCCAACAAACACATCGGTAGGTCTAAAATATTGGCCTAATATCAGTTTACACACAGACTTATCACCGTGTTTGTTATGGTATTAAACAAGCTAAGTTTGGTAACCTTATAATCGCTCATAGAAAAATACATCAGATATCTTTTGTTTGTTTTTTTTTTTTGTTTTTTTGTCATGACTAATTTATTAATGATCCAGCATCATCTGTATTAAAGAGAATCATTTCACCTGATGTTTAAAGAGAATAAAATAGCCTTGACAGCCTAAGTTACTTACACATAACTACTGAGGAACTTTGCTCTCTCGCACCGGACTCGTGTGTGTGTGTGTGTGTGTGGGTAAAGGGGGAAAGCAGGCAGTGGACCAAACCACGGGGGGACTCAAAACATTTCTGAACTTAAAACGTTTTTTGCGTTTATATTGTTTTACTACTTACACAATTATTTTAAGTATATGTCCATTATATATTTTTTTCCAAATACACAGAATGTAATGATATTTTTAGGGGGGACAACCCTCAGATGGGGGGATACTGTCCCCCCCCGGGATTTACGCCTATGTTCCCAACTCATAAATACAAACTTTCCAGGAGGATTGAGCACACTATTACCTACATTGATGAGGCTCTTATTGGAGCTTTTTGGAGCTTGATCAGTCTGAAGAAAGTTTTAAACAATTGTGACACAATGTTCATTTTTCTGTGAAATAACCCTTTAATGTTTGCCAATGTATCTGGGTCAGTGTTTTCCATCAGTGTATGTTCTGTTAGTGTTTGGCTGCTTTTCATTGGGCTTGGATTGTGTGTCTTCATGAAATCATGTCTGTTTTTCTTCCTCGTCTAGAACGCCAAAAATGCTGTTTCAAGCTCCGCCGTTCCTCCTCAGCGGCTTCCCCGTACGAAACCAAAAAACCCCTCCGCCGGTCAGCGTCATGCCATCGGAGGACTTTTCCCCGGCGGCCGTGTGTCCAGACAGCGGTCAGTCGAGGAACGCTCTGCCGGTACCCATCCACAGCACTCTGCCATCATACTCCTGAACTCGTCTGTCACACACACACACACACACACACACACACACAGGTCACTGGACTCTGCTGACCGTGGCAGGCCGCCTGGCTGTTTCTCCCTCCTCTGAAGCTGTAAATACGTCTCTGGCACTCTGTGGTCACTCTGAATGTCCATTGCATGTCATGTTGGGTTGTTCATGGGCTCATTTCTTAGGCTTGATTCACATAGTGACATGATAACGAGTGCAATAGTTTCATTAAAGCGTGTTTCTCCCATTCCAGCACTCCACCAAAGAACTCCAGCAGCTCTATAGCGTGTGTATGGTCAGGGGTCCATGACTGGAGATACGATGGACACATGACACACGCACTCTGTAATTACATACGTCAATCACCACACATCTTGTAATAGTTCCTTTTGTATTGTATTTATTATTCTGACTCTGATAATTATTGTTGGTGTGGGAATGCTGTCGGCATCTTGTGAACAAGTGATGTAAAAATCTTCTTATGGTTTAATATCACGATGATTGAGATGAGTAGTGCGTAGCCTGTTAATAGCAATGTGTGGCATTAAGAGCAGGTTTATGTTCAATATTTGTTACATTCATATAATCAGTGACGTGGGCTATTATTTTTTCCTCGTTTATTTACTTGTTATACAGTTAAATTATGAAGAAATACATGTTTGTGTATGTTTTATTAAAATGTAACTACATCAAGGAAGTCTTATTGCTGTTTATTTCATTCTACACCAATAACCTAATAACCTTGGAATTTTATTTTACTTTAATGGTTTTAAAGAAGTGTACAATGTAAACAATAGTAGGCCTACATATAAGAACACAAGAAAAGCCCATATTTCACAATCAACGAAAAATACCAAATTGATTTCATAGTTTTACTTTTTGATATTGATTAAAGGTATGTTTTTACCTCAACATCAAATTCAGTCAAGTGAGATATAAATTACATTTAGTGTATATATATATATATATATATATATATATATATATATATATATATATATATATATATATATATATATACACATATACACACACACACACACACACACACACATATATATAATAGAAAGAAAACAAGAAGATAGAATAGAAAAGGAATATAGAAAGCTAGTATTAGAGGCTTTTTTTAAGAAAACAAGCAGTTAGAAAACGAATAGAGAGTGAAAGTGTTAGTATCAAGTGTTTTTTTCTTTTATATATATATATATATAAACAAATAGATAAAATAGAATTAGAATAGAGACTGCTAGAGTTAGAGGGTCAAGTCAACAAATCTATAAAATATAATTAGAATAGTGTGCTAGAGTTAGAGAGTCAAATAGAGATGGAAGAGATGTGTTTTTAGCCGTTTCTTGAAGAAGGACTCAGCTGCTGGGATTGAGTTGGGCAGGTCATTCCACCAGATGGGAACAGTTAATTTAAAAGTCCGTGAAAGTGATTTTGTGCCTCTTTGGGATGAACAATAATGCGGCATTCACTTGCAGAATGCAAGCTTCTAGAGGGCACACAGGTCTGAAGTACTGAATTTAGGTAAAGGGGTGCAGAGCCAGAGGTGGTTTTGTAGGCAAACATTAATGCCTTGAATTTTATGCGAGCAGCTATTCGTAGCAAGTGCAAATTGATGAACAGAGGTGTGACGTGCGTTCTTTTCGGCTCATTAAAGATTAATCTTGCAGCGGCATTTTGGATTAATTGTAGAGGTTTGATAGAATTGGCTGGAAGACCTGCCAAGAGAGCATTGCAATAGTCAAGTCTGCACAGAACAAGAGCTTGAACAAGGAGTTGTGTTGCATG
Organism: Spinibarbus caldwelli; assembly: GCA_039654775.1. Lineage (NCBI taxonomy): Eukaryota > Metazoa > Chordata > Actinopteri > Cypriniformes > Cyprinidae > Spinibarbus > Spinibarbus caldwelli. Next base: position 29,597,012 of record CM077258.1, on the reverse strand, counting down.
TTCCGAAAGAAAGGGCCTGATCTTCCTAATATTATATAAAGCAAATCTGCAGGACTGGGCAGTTTTAGCAATGTGGTCTGAGAAATTCAGCTTATCATCAATCACAACTCCAAGGTTTCTGGCTGTTTCTGAAGGAGTTATGGTTGATGAGTCTAACTGGAAGGTGAAATTGTGATGAAGTGATGGGTTTGCTGAAACTACAAGCAGTTCTGTCTTAGCTAGGTTGAGTTGAAGGTGACAGTCCTTCATCCAGCAAGAAATGTCTGTTAGACAAGCTGAGATGCGAGAAGCTATCGTCAGATCATCAGGATGAAATGAGAGGTAGAGTTGAGTGTCATCAGCATAGCAGTGATATGAAAAGCCATATTTCTGAATGACAGAACCTAGTGATGCCATGTAGACAGAGAAGAGAAGTGGTCCAAGAACTGAGCCCTGAGGCACCTCACCCCTCCAAGATACCTTATTTTAAATGACATAAAAAAGTGTGAAAATGGGCAACTATCTGTTATATTTATATCTAAGTAATATCTAGTAATGACTCGGGCAGTGTATTTCTCACACTCTTACAGACTCCCTCTCTCTCACGCACTTACACACACATAAACACACACACATACTAATAGCAGTCCCAGACAGTAGGAGGACAGAGTGAAGGTACACAGGACCTAAAATGTCCACTCTTTTATTACCCCTGGGTCCAGTCGACCTGAACATCCTGTATGTAATATAAGTGTGTAGGGGGGGTGTACAGTGAGTGGTCATTGAAAATTTGTTCTGATATATGTTCTTCACAGAAAACGAGCCAAGGCCAATGAGTCTCAGTTTGAAAAAATAATTAATACTATCATTTTTCTTTTGCCAAAAAGTCAAAATGGGTCCCACAGACCCGAACACCATACAAGGGTTAAATCGAGCTGTTTGTGTTCGAGTTGCGTGACACTGCTCGCTCGCCGCAGTGCTGACAACTAATTTTAGGGGAAGCTGCTAAAGGAAGATTGATTTGTTGCTAAAAGTTGCTAAATGAATTTGTGACGTCATTGCGTAATCAAAATTGTCACTTCATTAAATCTCAGCAAAAAAAAAAAAAAAAAAGTATTTTATATGTCCATTTAGATTTGTTCGTAAAATAATATAAATGCATAATATAATATTAAAACGTAAATAACTATTTTATTAAATACATTGAATTTTTGAAAACGTACACATTTTTGAACGGTTACAAGCTGTTTTTTTTTTTTTTTTTTTAGCTAGTAAACTAGTAAAACTACACATTCTGAACAATTATAGTTTTAAGCAGTGTATTAGTAGTTAGTTGTTAAGCTACACTAAGAAAAGTCTGTAAAATAGGGCACAATTTAGTATGCTATTATGAATGAATTTTTCTGTATTGATTTTTCCAGTTTTTTTTTTTGTTTGTTTTTTTTTTTTTTTTACCTGCATTTTTAATTACATATTACATTTTGTGTTTTCGGGTTAGAGGGTTAAAACGGATAGTGGATAATGTCCTGAAAAATTACTAGTACCTCTTCCATTTTTCTAGATTTTTTTTTTACTACTTGATCAACAATTGCAAGTACAAGCTACTATCATAAATGAACAATTATTCAGTTACTAAATTTTTATTTATTTATTTATTTATTTATTTATTATTATCATTAAATGAAACAATTGAAAATAGCAGCAAACTTAATTCACGTGATGTAATACTAGGCATCTTTGGTTTTCTGTTGTACAATTTAGATGGTAAATGTGTGACTTTTTATCATTTGAGTCACTTATCAAAAGTTGCTAAAAGTTGCCAAAAAAATAAATAAATAAAAATAGCTAAATTTGTTGCTATGTGGTTTTGGAAGAAAAGGTTGCTAGGGTAGTCTGGAAAGTTGCTAAATTTAGCAACAAAATTGCTAAGTTGGCAACACTGCTCGCTCGCTGTAGCTGCGCCGGAACCGGAAGCCGAATGTTTCTTCTTTCAGTCCATTGAAAGAAAACAAAAACATTAAGATCATCGTGAGTCATGCGGTGATTGTGAACGGCGGGATGGGCTCAGCACCGGACAGACTGATCTGGCTGATCATCGCCGGGCTTGTGAGTCTGTCAGACGGACGAATAAACACACAAACACCGAATCCTGACGGAAACACTCGGTCTGAAGGGCTCTCTGGCTCCACAGATGCAGTCCAGGAGAAGGGGCCTCTGGCGGGGGCCGCGTGCGCTGAGGGCCACAACCTCACCGAGACCAAGACCTACAAACTCACCTGCGATGAACCCAGCAGCGGGACCCCGCGCTCCTCTCTGCAGATCCTCAGCGCCTCTCAGGTGCTGCACACCTGTCACTAATACATACAGCACACCTGTCACTAATACAGCACACCTGTCACCGATACAGCACACCTGTCACTGATACAGCACACCTGTCACCGATACAGCACACCTGTCACTGATACAGCACACCTGTCACTAATACAGCACACCTGTCATTAATACAGCACACCTGTCACTGATACAGCACACCTGTCACTAATACAGCACACCTGTCATTAATACAGCACACCTGTCGGAGATATCGTGAAATATTATTTAAAACAGCTGAGTTCTATGTGAATATCTCTTAATATCTGTTCTGTTCATCATTACTCCACACATGATCTTCAGAAATCAGTCTAATATGCTGATTTACTGCTCGAGAAACATTTCTGATTATTATCAGTGTTGAAAACAGCCAGATATTTTTGTGGAAACTGATACATGACCATTCAAAAGTCTGGGGACAGTACGAATTTTTAGAGAAAAAAAAAATACTTTTATTCATCAAGGTCGCATCAAAGACATTTATAATGTTGCAGTAGATTTCTATTTCGAATAAATGCTGTTCTTTTGAACTTTCTATTCATCTGTGAATCCTGAAAAATAAAATGCATGACGGTTTCCACAAAAAATATAATGAGCAGCACAACTGTTTTCAACATTGATAATAATCAGAAATGTTTCTTGAGCAGCAAATCAGCATATTAGAATGATTTCTGAAGATCATGTGACACTGAAGACTGGAGTAATGATGCTGAAAATTCAGCTTTGATCACAGAAATAAATTACAGTTTAACAGATATTCACATAGAAAACAGCTGTTTTACATTCTAATAATATTTCACACTATTACTGTTTTTACTGTATTTTTGATCAAATAAACGCAGCTTTGGTGAGCAGAACTTTTCCAAATCCTAATTATTTCAGATTTTGGCTGGTTGTAAGTATGTATAGTGTATGTAGCCTTGTGCATGAGGCTCTCAGTCTCTGGTTTAGTTTGTGAAAATGACTAAAGAGATCATTCAAGTTATACAGTTCAGTGATTGTTCTTCAAAATATCAGAGCACAGAATGTCATGTATCAAACATTTCTATCATGTGCCTGAAGTCTCTATAGTTACTCATTACATTTACATTTAATCATTTAGCAGACGCTTTTATCCAAACAATTAAAACCAACAAAAGACCAATGATATGTAAATGCTGTGATAAGTCTTGGTTAGCCTAACGCAGTACATTATTATAATAAATAAAAAGAAAAGTAGATAGAATAGAAAAAGAATAGAGAAAGCTAGTGTTAGAGGCGCTCTTTTTTCTTTTTAAATAAAACAAGTAGAATTTTTTTTGTTTAAATAAAAAAGAAAATGAGTAGATCAACTAGAATTAGAATAGAGAATGCTAGAGTTAGAGGGTCAAATGAAGATGGAAGAGATGTGTTTTTAGTCGTTTCTTGAAGATGGACTCAGTCGTTAGTGGCGTAATCAATGACGTCACGATGAGACGGATGTAGAAACACATCTGTTCTTCTGTATTGTGACGTACATCTGAGAGAAACGGATTTTTGCAAAAGAAACGTGGGGCGGAGCTTGTTTCTGTGTATCTGTTGTTGATTGGATGTTGAGATGTGGGGGCGTGGCTCTCAGATGAGCATGAGCTCAGAAGCTCTGCTTACGACATTTTAATTAAACGTTAGAAGTTAAAAACATTTTTTTAAACCATAGCTTGACGTTTGAGCTGGGGGGCAAACCAAGCCAGTCGATTTGGTCAGTCAAACTTTTAAATACATTTTAGCATTTCTGTAGTAAACATACAGATTCACACTCTGTGTACCATTAAAAGCAGTTTTACTATGATTAGAGCAGCTTGAGGTTGTCATGGCAACCAGGTACAGCGCACGTGAATTACTTGTAAAGGCTGCACTGTTTATTTTTGCTGCGCTAGCAATAAACACATCGAATAGATTGCACTATAAACATGTTTGTCAACAGATTGACGAAGTAGACTAAGCAAATCAACGAGTGAATTACCCACTGCTTTAAAACAGATAGCTGTTGGACATGATTCAAGTTAAACGCACACAAACATATTTAGCAACGTTGAATCTTACTGAAAATGGCCGATTAAGATGTTTATGTTCTTAAATCTATTTCTGTGTGCATTAAATTACATTTGAATGTAAATGGTCCAGATTCCTCTGCAGTTGTTGTATGTTGTAGAAAACACTAAATGTCCATGTACGCCATGCAACCGGTGTCCTGACATTTTATCCTACCCGTCAGATTTTCCTATCAGGGCTTATTGCGCATGCGCACATCAATATTGCATCCTTTTTCTCAGGCTGAACAACAATATTTAATGTATCTGCATTACTGTATAGGTAAGGTTAGGGTTGGGGTAGGTGTAGATGTTAATAAAACACAATCTAATAGGTAGAAAAAATTATTTATTGTTGGTTTCCGGTAGCTGTATCCCTTCTAGCCACAACCGCGAATATAACACATAATTACTGCATTTGCATTACTGTAAGGGTAGGTTTAGTTTTGTGGTAGGTGTAGACATTAATAAATCATAATTTGACAGGCAGCATTTTTCGTTGTCGAATTGTACTACCTACTGTTTTAATGGGAGGTAGCAAAATCTGACAGGGTAGCACAAATCGACAGAACACCGGCAAGCAGTATATAACATAGGCTATTATCCGCCAAAATGCAGATTCTTTCGCGACTTACGCAAAAGATTAGGGAAGCCATTAAGTTTGATTTTATTTCATAATTTATTTAAAAAATAACTACATTATGTGCATATTTACTTTTGAGTTGAAAACATGATTAATTAAGACATATTTAGTAAAATCTTTCAATCGTTAGGGGGCGGCCAGCCACAAGCTCCGCCCATGGGTTAAACATGAAACATATCCACAGATGAACTGCTCACAGTGAGAACTATAAGATGCATTTAGACTGTATTTTGGTTTCTCCGCAGGACCTGATGGAGCTCCTGAATGCCAACAGCACCGAGTGCTCCTTGGTTCTCTTTTATACCACGTGGTGTCAGTTTTCGGCAAACCTCGCCCCTCACTTCAACGCCCTGCCACGAGTCTTTCCCAGCATGCACTTCCTCGCGCTCGACGCGTCCCAGCACAGCAGGTTGATCAGTGACGTTCCCTCATCACAGTCTGGCCTGCTGAGGGTGTTTCTGTCTTCATCAGCTGCGTTTCTCTCTCGCTCTGTTCACAGTCTCTCCACGCGCTTCGGCACGGTGGCCGTCCCCAATATACTCTTGTTTCAAAGAGCCAAACCCATGGCCAGGTTCAACCAGACAGACAGAACACTAGAAACACTGAGCTCCTTCATCACAAATCAGACAGGTGTGGTGTTCATCATTCAGCTCCGTCTGCTTCATTCAGAAGCACAGCTCATATTAACCCCTGAAGTGACACCTCCATTTGTGACCATAGATGTGAAAGTGCACTAAATTGCTATAATTCGTGAACGCTTTAGAATACAGACCTAAAGTTGGGCTCTTTTTTGAAGAAGACAATCAGATTATTGCACAAGTGCAATCATTTCAAAATTTGAAAGTATCAAAAAGTTATAGAAGTTTACATTTACTGTAAAGAAAACGCACTGTACCATTTTTTTTTATTTTATATAAAATAAATATTTTCCAAAACATTTTCGAATCCAAAATTGCTATAAAATGAAAGCCTTATGTCTAAATAAGGTATGTTCCAAATTTGAAGTTGATATAAAAAAATTGATATTCCTGTGAGATTTTATACAGGGTGTTATACCACAAAAGCCACCGGGTGCCCTCAAAACTCCATTGATTTTTCTTTCAAATGCATTTTTGAGACACAAATGTCTAAATTTCTCTGTAAATATTAGTATATCACAAAGTAACCAAATATGGAATCTTGAGACCTTTCCGACAACATGCATTTTGTCAAGATTATAAAAAGTTTTGGTTCTAAAAGACATTTTGTCTCCTTGCACATTTTGTCTCCTTGCACTGGCTACCAGTTGCAGCTCGGATCAAGTTCAAGACACTGATGCTTGCATATAGAACAACCACAGGCTCAGCACCCGCCTACTTCCACTCACTATTACGAATCTATACCCCCTCCAGAAGTCTGAGATCTGCTAGTGAGCGACGCCTCGTGGTACCATCACAGAGAGGCTCAAAATCACTCTCCAGAACATTCTCATTCACCATTCCTGGCTGGTGGAATGATCTTCCCACCCCTATCCGGAATGCTGGATCCCTATCAATCTTCAAACAACAACTGAAAACTCATCTCTTTCAGCACTACTTGACTTCATCCTAAACTTAAAAAAAAAAAAAAAAAAAAAATTCTTTCTCCTTACTTATTCCTTTCCTTTCTAGCTTGTACTTATTTGAACAATGCCTGAGACTTGTTGTTACGAGCACTTCCTCTGTCTGATTGCCTCTTCTAGACGAATCGCTTTATGTATTCCCCAATTGTAAGTCGCTTTGGATAAAAGCGTCTGCAAAATGACTAAATGTAAATGTAAATGTAAATTTTGTAATATGACACTTGACTCCACCCACCCAAGACCGCTAAAAGATTTTAAAGTACAATTTATAAAACGGATAGTTCCGGTCCTTGATTCTGATTGGTTGAGCTGCGTTCGAAGCTGTTGTAAATTACAAAGTAACATACACATTTGTTTACGTCTGTCTGTTGCTCGGCAACCACTTTGTTCCAACCACAACTGTTTCTGAGGAACTACATTGTTTGGTGGAAGAATACTGTTTTTATTAATATCATTACACTTATTTGCTCTGTTTTATGTTGTGAAACCTTACTAAGTATATGGAATAACCGTTTTATAAAAGCAATAAGCCCCGTGAAGCCGTGGTTTACAGTGAATTTATAACAGCTAAGGGGGTTTACTCTGCTTCACGTCGTGCCTAACAACGCCCCTTAGCTGTTATAAATTCACTGTAAACCACAGCTTCTTGAGGCTAATTTCTTTATTCCATGATAACGCAATGTCCGATTTCAGAATGGTTTTCACAAGATGAATTTTGGGGTTTTAAGCTTTCAAATGATATAAAATATGTGATAACGAAAACAGAGCGCCAAGCGGCCCACAGTTGGCACTTATGGGGTTAAACTGCGGCTGTTTCTGTGATGAAGCGATGCATATCCAGTGTATGTACTGCCTGGTGACTTTGTGTGATTTTCCCACCGTCTTCTAGGTTTTGAAGCAAGTCCAGATCAGGTCGTGATGGAGGAAGACCGCGTCGGACCTCTGCCTGCGGTTCCGGTCAAAGGCATCGACTGGCTCTTTGTGTTCTCGGTGCTGTTCATATCCGGCTTCACTCTCTATGCTATCCTCTGCTCAGACAGCATCCGCTGGCTCATTCCAGAACCAGACCATGACCATCAGGACTAGAGTCTCTCCTGTGATTCCAGTCTACATACTTGCAGAATAAATGAGTGTATGAATGTAAAGAGTCTGCTCATATTGTTGTGTACTTCAGTTCTGTTAAAACCATTCTGTAATTTCAGTCTATTACTGGACTTGGTTTTAAATCAGAATAGCAAAAGAAAGACACTGGTATACAAAATTAAAATGCAAAACTTATGTCTGACATACATAAACACCACTTGTGATGGTAATGTTAGCATACTTCTGTTAGTGCAGTAGGTAGTACACTAGTGCTCCGTTGAGAACACAGCCCAGGACAGGACTGGGGTTGGTAAAGTAATGGAAGGCAGCCTCCGATCTCCAATTTGAAGGATGCATCCAATCACCCACAATCCTTTGCACACACTGCAATTCATAAAAAGAGCCAGTGGAAAACGAATCAGCACTCAGCTCGTCTAATTTCATTACCAACTGCAAGACAGAAACTTTTTTTTTTTTTTTTTTTTTTGGTAAATTGAGGTGCTGCATTAATAAAAAGTCTGCTAATATAAAATATTTTTCCACAATTAATTTTAATTAGTATTTTGGCGCTGCAGAAGACCTTAATTCTATTCCACATTCTAGGGTTACTGTTCTGCATAAAAACCCTTAAACAACACTGATAGGAATACTGAGATAAAAATACAATCAAAAATTGTTACTTTATTGTAACATATATCATTAAATTGTTATATTAGTGCTACCAGTATTACAACAGCAACTTATTTGTAATATTTGAAGTTTTAGTTTGTGATTGTATCATTTTAGTGCAGCCTTCACTAACAGATTGGATTTATATCTGTATAACTCCAGGGGTCACTATTGTGACCATCAGCATGTTTACTCATTCTATGACAACTGTGAATTCACATATTAATACTACACACCTTAAAGATAACGTTCTAAAATTGTCATATCTTTATGGTTGTATCTGAAATCACTCCCTATACCCTCATTCACTGTTCCCTACATTAGTTCACTTGAAGTGAATGAACACGAGTGAATTCAGACTCTTTGCTGTTTAATAATCATGTGAAACGGGCAGCTGCAGCAGTGAGATTGAAGGATTTATCTTGATCTCTGTCACGGAAATGATGTATAAACGCTAATAGTCAGTTTCCAGTTCATTTGTACCTGTGTTGTGTTACGCCGTGGAGCGCTTCTAGGATAAATGAACGGATGATTGCGCTGCGGGCGAGACTCTCGCAGTGCATTATGGGGATTCTCTAGCGCTGAGTGTACATCGGTTGTACACTCATTTTTGCGGTTAGGTTTGACAATGATGGCAATTTGTTTAATTATTCTGATTTTATTTTAAGATTTCACTTTCCTGTATCTAGAAAAGAATTTAATAGTTTTAAAGGCCATCTCTCTGGAAATTTGTATGTTCTTTAGAAATAATAAGAGTGGCTCATTGATCTCTGTTTGTCCCTCAGTCCTGAATCCACTGCGGTTAGTTCTGTTTGTTTCTATGTTCAAAAATCCAATCACAAAATTAGGTCTTTATTTTTGGACCTTGTTACTTCTAATTCTTCCTCCATTTCTTATTGGAACAACCTTTTTGATGATATTAAGTGGGCATATGTTTGGTCTCTTCCTCAGAAATTTTTTAACAAATATCTTAACAAATAAAGTTAAAGAAATATCTTAAATAATTCACAGGTTTTATCCTGTTAAACAGTTTTTGCAGAAATTTAAAAGTGACATTGATACATCATGTTGTTTCTGTGAATGTTCTTCTGAAACTGGCTCGTTTGTTTTGTTCAGTCTTTCTGGAATAATGTTAATGCTCTGATTGTCCAAAATATTTTTTATGATTTCTCTTTATGTTATAAACACATTCTTTTTGGGTTTTATGTTAAAGATAAGAATCTATTTAATGCAAGTTTTTGTATAAATCTCCTGTTATTTATTGGAAAGTTTTATGTCCATAAATGTAAATATACTAAATATAAACCCCACTTTAACATCTTCAAACAAGAAATTAAGGTGTATTTAAATACAATTTCAACGTCTGTTAATAAGAAAGCTATAAAAACATCTAGAACTTGTGCCATGTTTAAGATTTTTCCTTAATGTACTTATATCTTTATTTGTGTGCCCTCTCTCTTTTTTTTTTTTTGTATGACTCCTTTGTCAATTTTAAAGAATTTTTTATATTATATTGCTTTTTCTGTTATCTATTAATCCTTAAGTATTTTTTTTTTTTATTATTGAAAGGTATTTTGTATGTTTTGTACATACTGTTGTTTTCTGTTTGTTTTGTTCGTACTGTAATCTTTATTATTATTGCAATAAAAAAAACTCGTTTTTGCGGTGCATTGTGGGATTGGACGCGTGCACTGGAGAACGTCCACTATGGTTTCAAACACCACTTTAAATGGCTTTCCCTTCAAAGAGAGCACTGTTTGAGGACACAGAGGGATTTCTGTTAACAAGCAGTCATCTTCTCAAGGTGCAAACAGGAAGTAAACTGCTCTGGTCATGTGACTAACCATGTGACACTGCACACATTTAATTGGGAGCTTTTATTTTTCCATATTTGCAGGAAGTGCACTAAAAGAGTAATATTTTATAAATGAAAACCTTCTTTTCGTCACTGTTGTGGCCGGTGTGATTTAACGGGTTAATGCTGAGGACTCTAGTTGACCCTCAGAAGAGCCGGAGTCTAAGGGGCCTCACTAGGGTGCACGCTGTGTAATTGTGATCAGGCGCGCTCGGGGCAGCCCTTCAGTGGTGAGCTGGTTAATGTTTACTCGATGGTCGAGCGCGTTCACGAAACTAACCCGCTGTTATCTGTGTGCTGACGGGCGCGCGCGCGGAAGATGGTAAGACTTTATTCTCATTTCGACCAAGATTTTTTTTTTTTTTTTAATTTTTTTTTTTTTAATGCAATACAAAAACACAGAGTTGACATTCAATAATGATTGTACACAATACACAACACATCTTGAATATACATTGTCAACTGAAATCAAGTACTAAAGATTACAAGAGAAAAAGTAGGAAGAAAAAAATAAAAAATAAAAGACAAACATATAAGAACTCGAGGGTAAGACATTTAAATGTCAATTACAGTATACAAATTAAAGTCATTGCTGAGTGAAATGGTTCTTCTTGCTTTCTTATTTTCTGACAATGAAATGGTATTTAAATAGTTTTTAAATTCTTTCAAAAAAACAATAAAATGCGGTTTGTTATTGGTAAATTTACATTTATGAATGTAAAATTTACAAAGAAACAAAATTAAATTTATAATAAAACAAGCATTTCTTTTAGTAAAGTCAGACTCATAATGTCCTAACATAATTCCTTTGAAAGTAATGGAAACATGTTGCTGGATATTCTCATTAATAAATGAACCAATATTTTTCCAGAGTTGTTCAGTATAATGACAAGTCCAGAATAAATGAAAAACCGTTTCGGTATGAAATTGACAAAATGAACATTTAGTATCAATGTTAGCCTTATACTTCACCATAAAATGTTTAACAGGGTAAAATTTATTAATTAATTTGAAAGATATTTCTTTTACTTTGTTAGTGAGGAAGTATTTCTGTTGCAGAGACCATATTTTTTTCCAATTCAAATTTCTAAATAAACTATTCCAGTAAGAAATTGCAGGCGACAAAGTAGTAACTTTTTCAATAAAAAGAGATCTAATTTTATAATTTCTATCTTTTTTAGTAGAAACACATATCTTACCTATAGTGGTATCTATTGGTTCAGTAAAAGAAGCCTTTTTAAGTGGGGAGTGATTGCTATTTTTGAAGAGCATGCAAATTCCTGATGTTATTGCTCCCATAACAATGGCAAATTCCTTTGGGCTAACTGGTATGTTATATTCTGAAATAAATTCTATATAAGTCATTAACAAACCTCTGCTGTTAAATAACTGACTTACTAAAAGCAAACCATTATTAAACCACTGATTAAAAAACAAAGATCTATTTTTATATAAAATATTTTGATTATTCCAAATAAAAAAATTATGGGGGGTAAAATTGTGTTTATAAATTAACGTCCAGGCCAAGAGTACCTGTTGATGGAAATTTGAAAGCTTAACAGGTATTTTGGATACGTTATAATTGCACATCAACAAAAATTTAATACCTCCAACAAATGAAAATGCTTGTTGTGGAAAAATGTACCAGATTGAATATTGATTTTTCAAATACTTATTAAGCCAATTTATTTTAAAGGCATAATTTAAAGAATTGAAATCAATAAAATTTAGGCCACCTTCGTTATAGGAATTTAGTATAACAGACTTTTTCATATAATGGCATTTGTTTTTCCAGACAAAGTCTGTTAAAGTTCTATCAATCAGTTTACATGTTGGCTTATCCACATAGAGAGAATGGGCTGTGTAAGCGAGACGCGATAGCCCCTCAGCTTTAGTGAGCAAAATTCTTCCTTTAAGAGATAAATCTCTTTGAAGCCAGCCATTCAGTTTTTTCTTTGTTTTTGTGATGACTGGGTTAAAATTTGAAGCACATCTGTTTTCATTCTTCGTTATATTTATGCCAAGGTATGTTACTGTGTTTTTAACAGATATGCCACATATTGAGGAATCACAACAATTTTTAATGGGCAGTAATTCGCATTTATCTATATTAAGATTTAGACCAGAAGCTTTGGTAAATGCTTGGAGAATATTTAAAGCTACCGAGACTTGGGAGGAGTCCTTTAAAAACAATGCTGTGTCATCAGCTAGTTGACTGATAATTAATTCTACATTTCCAATTGTAATGCCTTTTATATTACTTCTTTTAACGTACAAATTAAGAAATTGCACTGCAATTAGAAACAAATAAGGAGATACAGGGCATCCCTGCCTAACTCCACAGTTTAAAAAAAACCTTGGAGAGGTACCACTGCTTAACTTAATTGAACTATTTGCATTTTTATATAACATTTTAACCATTTTACAAAAAATAGCACCAAAGCCGATTTCTTTAAGGGCTTGAAATAAAAAACCATGCTCTAAAGTATCAAAGGCTTTATAATAGTCCAAAAAAAAAGATGTAACTATCTTCATTAATTATATCAGAATAATCCAAAATATCTAATATTAATCTTATATTATTAGATATGTGTCTATCTTGCATAAAGCCAGATTGTGATTCATCAATAACAGAATGTAATATCCCTTTTAATCTTTTGGCTAATATTAAAGCAATTATTTTATAATCATTGTTTAACAACGTTATTGGACGCCAATTATCTAATAAAGTAAGATTTTTATTTGGCTTGGGAATTAAAGTAATCAAACCTTGGCATAAAGTAGGTGGAAGAAAAGATTTATTTATGCTTTCGTTATAAACACCAAGCAAGAAAGGAGCTATATTTTTACTGAACATATGATAGAATTCTGATGTGAGACCGTCTGTCCCAGGAGATTTATTTACTTTTAATAATTTAATTGCTTCTTCAACTTCTTTTAAAGTAATGGGAGCATCACAAAAAGCTTGATCAGCATTACTCAATTTATTTATACCAGATAATGATTCAAAGAAATCAAGAGCATGCTGTTTATTAAATTTAGATGTATATAGCTCATTATAAAATTTGGCACAAAACTTAGCAATGATTTTCTGGTCTTCACAGAGATTATCATTAATCATAAGCTTTCCAATCTGATTTTTTTTTATTTGTTGCTTTTCCAATCTAAAAAACTAAGAAGAATTTTGCTCACCCTCTTCCATCCATCTTTTCCGCGATCTAATAAATGCTCCCTCAGCTTTTTGTTTGTAAAACTCATCTAATATATGTTGATAATGGGCAAGTTCAACTTTTTCAGCATCAGATAACACAGATTTAGATAAAAGATCTGAAATTTTGTATATTATAATATTCTCATCATTTTTTTTCTTTTTCGCCAATTTACTACTAAATGTTCGTAAAAATGTACCGATTTCATATTTTGCTAACTCCCAATTACTACCAAAATTATTTTCTTTATTTGCTTTTTTCCAATAACTGCAAATGATAAAATCTATTTTTTCCTTAACTTCTTTATAATTAAGCAATGAAGCATTTAGTTTCCAATAGGAAGTGGTTCTATGGTTCTATTATCAGAATCTGAAAAAGGAATAAATATAGAGATGCATTTGTGATCCGAAAGTGGTGATGGAATAATGTCAGACAGAGTACTACTTAAATCTCTAGAGATAAGCCATAAATCGATTCGAGACTGCTTTGAAAGAGAATTATTGCACCATGTAAAACATTTTTGAGAAGGATGAGTCTCTCTCCAGCTGTCAACTAAAGAAAATCGTTCCATAAACGTCTTTAAAAAAAGATTTGAATTTTCGACCAAGATTTGCGAACGCTTTCTGTCGCGGCTGTGCGTGAGTGTGACGTCAGCAGCTGCTCGACCAATCAGCGGCGGCGCGTCTGGAGGATAACGCTAACACGAGCAGCTAGTCAGAGAAATGAAACTAGTTTTCCCAGAAAAAGAGAGGCATGGCGTGTTTTCGGTTGAGTTTGAGACGCGATGACCCGCGACAGCGCCAGCCAACAAACTAGAGGACGCGTGTGGAATTACACCTGCGGAAATACAGCACTGTTAGCTTTAGAAGGCTCTTTCCTTCTCTCGCGCTTTCGTGCTCTGCTGCGGTATTTTTATTTATTTGTTTATTTATTTATTTATTTATTTCTATAATTTTTAAAAAACACTTTTTGTTTTAATTTTTATACAAAATGAGTATCATTTCCGGGTACAAATTTGTCCTCAGAAGTAGGTAAACGCAGAATTATAAGCAGGTCAAACACACACAGACACAGTGTCGATGTATTTCTGATGACCTTGTATGTAGTTTGCGTTATTTTGACCGATACAAGATTATAACATGCTATTAAAACTGCAGTGAAACGGATTTTTATCGTTCTGACTGTTTTATAACTCTGTTCACCCGACAGATGGCGCAATAGACCCGTTACATATATATATAAATACTATGTATATATATTAGATATACTGTGTATATATATATATATATTAGTTATACTGTGTATATATATATTAGTTATTAGTATATATAGTGTATTAGTTATTATTAATATAACATATTACTAGTTACTAGTTACTGTAATAATATTACTTTTTGCAGTAACTAGTATTGTAAGTAAGATTTCAGTAAGAATCTTAGAGTTACTATCCATAAAACAGCTTAGTTACTTTTGATGCCTCAACCCCGCTGATTTAAAATCTAACAATCAAATAATTCCTATTTATGTTCATAATGTTCACGGCTCACACGTGCATGTGACGTCTCCAGTGCAGCAGGCAAGCTGAATATGGAAAAGCTCACATTCAGCAGATAGAAATATTGCATTATATTGATTTTGTCAGGAATAAAGATGATCTGAACACTGTTGTGTAAGTTGTGGCTTTACTCTGGCATTACATCCCTCTGATCAGCATGTGCTACATTATATTACTATAATCAAAAATCTTTTTGGAAAATTAAACAGTTTCTTACAAAGTTATGTGATTTGATTAAATACATAATGAAATATAATCATATAAGTGTAACAGAGAAATTACAATTAGCTTCAAGCTACACATGACAATTAATGAGATGAATACATCACTTCTTCTTGAATGTCACTGTTAATCTCTATTGAGTGTTTGTAATCACTTCTGACTGTGATTCAGTGTGGATTCTGGTCAGATGATGAGGCAGAGATATGATATTAGTAACATTCTAGAAGAATTTTATGTGGAGATACACAGTTACAACTTCTGTGAGGCGTGGGTTACTACCTTAAAAGTATTAGTTCTTTAAAAGTACATATTAGTACCTTTTGAAAATGACAGTTTGTATGGTTTTTTTTTTTTTTTTTTTTTTTTTTTTAATAAGTTGGTGTTTTTATGTGTATAATGTTTATATATTCTGTCTTGGTGTACATTTATAACACATTTATATGTAAATTTAGCCGTAAACCATAAAGTTAATTCATTTTAGAAGTTCCATTTTCATTCTATAATCACTTTATCACTGCTGTCATAATGAAAGCGTTCCATTTTTGAAACAATATTAGTTAAAAATTAGTAAAACCGAAATTAGTTAAAAAAAAAGAAGGCTAAAATCAGTTATGTTTTAATTTTATATTAAACAAAGAAAAATGTAAGGTAAATGTTGAGGTTACGTTGTAATAATTTGGTTTGATGCACAGGTAGCGTGTTAAGTGTTTTTTTAAAATAATTTTATGAATGCATAAGCATCTAGACTATGGAAGAAGGAAGTTTTGAATCTGTGTTTTACCTGTATTACTGCGCACTATTAACAATCTCTCAATCTGAGTGAAAGGCCTATTTTAGGCCTTTTTTTGTTTTTTTAATGATTTAATATGACACTGAAGAGATGATGATGTTTGCCGGAGCAGATTGCTGCAGTGACAGTGATGCATTTGCGCAGCAGGCTGATATATGATATAATGATGTGATATATGATATAATGATGTGATATATGATATGATGTGTTGTGTTGAGGCCGCAGACTGGCTGTCCTCCGCCGAGCGAGAGCAGTTTCTCCTGGAGCTGAGGGTCACTGGATGGGTGGAGGTCGAGGACCGCGACGCTCTTTACAAGGAGCTGCACTTCAAAACCTTCAACCAGGTTTGTCACTACACACACCTAAACTACTACTACTGCTATCTCCACACACACTTTCCCTGTTTAACACTAAAGCTGCTTTGACACAATCTTCATTGTAAAAAGCGATATATAAAGCTGGATCGCTGACCTGAGAAGCATCTCTAGATGTCGCTGTCTGCTCTAACCAAACTCTTGATCTGCAGAGTCTCCTTTGTGCTGCTGTTCAGAGCCGCTCTGCTCCAAATGGCTTTTACAGACAGAAATGCCTCGAATCCCACTCGCGCTTTATTAGTTGCAGGTGTAAACCCAGAACATTTTCTGGAACCCCTTTTCTCAAACTCTTATTGAGGAGCGTGTGCATTCATGGCCGAGTGAAAGACAAAAAATAAACTTTTATACATTTTCTTCTGCTCATCAAGGCTGCATTTATTTGATCAAAAATACAGTAAAAATAGTGAAATATTTTTAGAATGTTTTCTATGTGAATATCTGTTAAGCTGTAATTTATTTCTGTGATGCGCAGCTGAATTTTCAGCATCATTACTCCAGTCTTCAGTGTCACGTGATCCTTCAGAAATCATTCTAATATTTGCTGCTCAAGAAACATTTCTGATTATTATCAATGTTGAAAACAGTTGTGCTGCACAATACTTTTGCGGAAACTGTGATGTATTTTATTTTTCAGGATTCACAGATGAATAGAAAGTTCAAAAGAACAGCATTTATTTGAAATAGATTAATTTTTTAACATTATAAATGTCTTTTCTGGCATTTTTTATTAATTTAATGCATCCTTGATGAATAAGAGTATTAATTTCATTAAGAAAATAGGTCACACTGACCCCAGACTTTAAGGCCTCGGCCGCGCTCCTTTCTCTCTCTCTCTTCCCCCTCAGAGCCCCTCGTGTCAGACTGTATTAAAGTGAGCCACAGCAGAGCTGTTCTTGGCAGCAGTTGAAGTTTTGATCAAAATGATTTCTTTCACAAACAATCAGATTGGTTAAAATGTTTCATGTGCCTCAGAAAACCACTAACTATCCCATCAGTCTCTCTGTTTCTCTTACACGCTGTCTTTTGTTCACGTTGTTTACCTCTCCTTGTAATAGTGACCTCACGGTTTTCCAGTTGCACATCTCAGTCGTTCTCTTTCTCTCTTTTGCGTTTATTTCGTTCTCAGCGTCCTTCATCGTCCTGGACTGGCACAGATGATGGACACTGACGTGTGAACTGATTTCTGTGTATCTCGTTCAGATAGAAATTACACTGTGCTAATCTCGGATCAAAATTGCGGTTGTTTTTAGACTAGAACTCTTTCTTTATTTCATTTAATCTACTTCAGGGTTTCAGTGGGTCTTAAAAAGTCTTAATTCACAAATTAATGCTTAAAAGGTTTTAAAATCAAAGCAGAAAGTCTTGAATTCATAAATTAATGACATTAAATGTTGCATGCACTGCAAAAAGATGTTCTTCCTCAGTATTCTTGTCTTGTTCTCCAGTACAAATATCCTTAAATCAAGGTACATTTACTGGAGATGCAAAAAAAAAAAAAAAAAACATACAGAGTCTTGTTTTCTGGAAAACTGATCAAAATAAAGTGAGTTTTTGTTTGAAGAACAAACATCTGTCAATGGTCAATGAAAACGTCAATTAAGTTGATTATCCTTTGCCAGATATTTGTTCTGTTAATCATAAACTCACTTAACTTTCATGAGATTCTCATAAAACAAGATCTAATATCTTATGCCATTTTGTTTCTGCAGTGAATGATCTTTAGATTTGCACTGAAAAACAAGAAAAAAATACTGAGGAAAAACAATCTTTTTAGCAGCGTTATTTCCATATTCTAGAGTTTGTGACGAGCTATTTAAGCTTTGAAGTAAAGTAAAGATTTTCAGTTGTGTTTTCAAACTAATAATGCAAGGCATTTACATTCAGAGACCACATTGTGTTCCTTTCAGTTTATTACTTAAATGTTCTTTCTTTGCTCCTGAAAAAGTGTTAAATTTTCATTAAACCTGCAGAAACGGTGTGAAGGAAATGTCCTCTATCAAAGAAATCAAACTCCCGTCAGTTGTGTCTCAGAACGCTCTAGTTCTGATCAAAATCAATAGATGCATCAGTTTTTTAAGAGACGACAAACCCTTTTGACCTTCATATGATTTTGGTGGCAACTGTAAAATTTGAGTCCTCAAACAAAACCAACAGAGAGCCATTGATGTGGAATAAATGACCAAACTCAAACAGTCAAACTATGATGCGTGTCAATGCCATATTATTACCTTTCTGGGGTATATTTGTAGCAATAGCCAAAAATACATTGTATGGGTCAAAATTATTGATTTTTCTTTTATGCCAAAAATCATTAGGATATTAAGTAAAGATCATGTTCCATGAAGATATTTTGTAAATTTTCTACTGTAAATATATCAAATGTTAAATTTTTGATTAGTAATATGCATTGCTAAGAACTTCATTTGGACAACTTTAAAGGAGATTTTCTCAATATTTTGGTTATTTTGCACCCTCAGATTCCAGATTTTCAAATAGTTGTATCTCAGCCAAATATTGTCCTATCCTAACAAACCATACATCAATGGAAAGATTATTTATTCACCTTTCAGATGATGTATAAATCTCAATTTTGAAAAATTGACCCTTATGACTGGTTTTGTGGTCCAGGGTCATATTTAGGAGAGCATTATATCAAGCTGATTGGCAGCTGTTGGCATCAGGAGGGCCAGGGCCCCTGAGAGGAGCCGTAATCACGTTCATTTATGCTCTGAAGCGTCTGACGCGAGGCGTTCGCAGCGTAACGCAGCCTCTGTAGCCCAATCTGTGTGCGTTTAGGCCGCTGAGCCCAAACCTGTTATTCAGAGAGCACATGTGTTTGGAAGCGCGGAGGGAATGCCACCCCGACGTCCACATGGGCTCATCCAGTGCTTTATGACAATCATGCCGTAATAACAGAAAATGCTCCTAAAGTGGCGTGCGGGGAAACGTGCAGCGGTGGTTCTGATTATTGGAGATGAGGGCCTGTAACATGTCAAGACTAATTACCCTCTCCTGACAGAGCGAGGCGTCGCTGCACAATACAGAGCAAACAAAAGACCCCAGAACCTCCGTCCTTGACCTCTCTAGTAGTGCTGATTAGTCTGCCGGAAGGGTATTTAATGCTGAGCAACACAAGATTGTAAAACGCTGTTTGTGTTTGTGATTCAGCGTTCAGAGCTCGGTTTGAAGCGTGAGCTCGAGTCAGATCGAACTGGACCAGTTCAGTAATCAAAGCTTATTTTGTTGTCATATACTGACTTGTTTTTTGCCTGCCAGAAACCAAACGTCAAAAAGGAAATGTTTTGGCGATCGTTAACATGCCCTGCTATTGAATAATTGCCAATATTCCTAATGAAAGCTGAGCAAAAACAGACCATGCGCTTAAATTGCCGATGGAGTCGAGTTGCAGGATTTTGTCAATCACTTTAAATGGATAACAGGACGGTTTGCTTGATAGCCGGTTTGATAAAATAGCCAATTGTGTTACATCATGTGTTCCCCAAATTACTTACAATATACGACACTCGTAATTTCCTCCTCCTCTTTTTTTAAAATACTCCTATTTCATTATCAGAGCGTTTGGCCAAGCCCACAGATTTGTCTGCAAAGGCTTGTGTACAATGGCGGTTCAGTTGACTTAATTAGCTAAGGAAGTATTTAAAGGCTTAATTGAGATTGCATTGGGAAATTGCTCTGAAATAGCCCGTGCGTTTTTTTTGCAGGCGGTTGAGCTCGAGCGAGATCTGACCCGCTAGAACATCTGAGCTCACATACTCACACTATTTAGATTGAGACTTCCTATGTGAGGTTTTATAAACTGAAACAATTGCTGCACAGAACATCTCTATTCACTTTGCCAAAGCCACCATCCATTCCTCTGTTCAGTATATACAGAATGTCCCGTTACAGTGTGTTGTTGCATTTAACCATGTATGCCTTGTTAAGTTATTAAAAATATATGCCTTTCAAAAACTGGTATTCAAAAAAATAAAAAATTGGTGACTGGCCTTTCGTAATTGAGTTACTATACTGTTCAGCTTTTTAACCATCTGGTGCTGTTCAGTCAGTTTTGACCAGAAAAGTTTTTTTTTTATTACTTTATCAGAATGGTACGAAACATGGTAAAGGTTTTGGCTTTTGCTATGTGAACACACACACACACAGAATCATGGACATGACTTGAAAAGGTTAAATGGTCCTGAAAAAAAATAGTCACACGTGTGTTGTTCTCTGTCAAAAGTGACCAAATTGGAAATGAATGGCAAGCGAATTTCCTCTAGCGGAAATGATTGGTACTGCGCCCCAAACAAAACCTCACTAAACCTCATTGTTTTTGAGATATCAGATGTGGAACACAGCTTGTGTAGATTTATGGCTTTGATTTTCAAGCAGTTTTAGAGTAAAACATATTTTGGAAAATATTTTGGCAACACTTTACTTAAAGCCTTTTTATGTAACTCATAAAAGTAGTTTTAATGCATGAATTATGCCTTATAATGCATTGTATGATCAGATGAATAATTGTAACCACAGTTATAATACGTTATAATACTTATGTTTCATCTTTAGAAAGTATAATGCATTAAAACACATAAACAACAAACCTTCAAACATTTATAATGCATTTTAACTTTCATTATATTTATGAAAATATATAATGTATTACAATGTACATTATGAATACCTTTAAAGAGTTACCTATATTTTTTCATATAAAATTTGAAAAGTGTTTTTGTGCATTTTCATAACAATAAACTTAAACATCGATAACCTATATCTTACCTATATAACCTAAGGACTATAGCATCTATATCTTTTTTTAGCTTCATTTTTTTTCTCTCTTTTTTTCACTTTAGTAAAAATCTGTCAAGTGTCTTCTTTAAACGAGACCAAACTTAAGGTTGTGCTCACACAAGATTTATGACAATTTAAGTTGTAAATTTCATTTTCAGGTCTATGCTCAAAAATTGGTAACAGGTAATGAATAAATCTTCCATACTTCAGTACCATAAAATATACCCCTAAAAATACAAAAATATTCATCAAAGTAAAATAGTACATTGATTTCATTGAAATAAATAAATAAAAAATTCTGTCATTTTTGACCGGCACACGAGCCACACCAGAGTTCGGCGTTATTTCATGTTGATCAGCTAATAATCGAGGAGAACCTGTCTAGTGTAAAACTGTGGTGCTTAAACTGTGTGCTAGATGAGTTGAGTGAGTCCTGTGATCTTCCAGCAACGCGTCTGTTTTCTTTTCCTCAGGCGTTCGGCTTCATGTGTCGAGTGGCTCTGCAAGCAGAGAAGATGAACCATCATCCAGAGTGGTTCAATGTTTATAACAAGGTATTAGCTTCAAACCCAGCCACGTATTTCTCACTATTGAGCAGCAGTTTATAATGCTTTTTCCAAATGTTTAACATGAATACACTGTGTTTAAAGTACATGAGAGGCCACACACATCAGGCCTTTGAAAGTGTCGCGTTTGCACGGCAAACAATCACACTACGTAGTGCACTAGCTCACATTTCATGTCAGGCCGAGTGAGAAAAGTGGAGTGAGTGCTGGGAAATAATCCTGACGATCTGTAGTGGAAATTTTCTTTGTGAAATAAGCAGTAGTGGTTTTGTAAATTTGCTTACTGTGCGGTAGGTCGACGTCTTTATTAAAGTGGCTGCAGGACAGGACAAGCTTGGGCTGTTCCCAATACTCACTACTGCAGTCGCCCAATGCACAGATAGAAGACCACTGTGTCATCAGCATAAAAATGAAAACTAGCATTTATAATGATAAGAATGTCAACATGAGTAATAAAAAGTAGAGGCCCCAAAACAGAGCCCTGAGGAACACCCCTAGTGATCTGTAAAGGTGCAGATATATCGGAAGCTAACTGTTGATCATGACTGAATTTCTGGCTGTCTTTCAGGTCCAGATCACTTTATCGACACATGACTGTGGAGGACTGTCAAAGAAGGACATTCGACTTGCCAAATTCATTGATAAGGTGGCTGTGTCCCTGTAGAGGCTCTTCCTTCTGGAACATACATTCATTTTCAATATGTCAAATCTTTTATATTGTATTCCCAAAAAGGGCAATAGTTAATTTGTTAATTCAGACATGTTTGTGTTTAAAATCATTTTTCTTTTTCAGATCTACGTGATTCTGGTAAATGCATATCAAACAGATGTTGGAATACTGTTAGTAGATACATATCATATTCATTAAATATCTGATACAATTTTAAATCATTTGTTCAGGTGCATTTTTACATATGAAAAAATGTGCATTAAAAACATGTATTAGTAATATAATTTATCATACTCACAATTCTGAAATATAGTTAGGGATGTCTGATAATTGCTATATGCAGTGGGCCGGTAAATTTCCCTCTTCACTTCTGTTTCGACGGACACTTGTTCACTATGCTGTTTGCAGTCCTTCAGACTAAACATATACACTCCCTGCACTTTAAGATGACCACTTAAGTCCCCTTCACAGGGCACTGTCGGATGATAGGAAGTAGCTGACCGCTCTCTACAGAGGCAGTTACTAAACTTTAATAGATTGATGTGAAGTGCTCTATGAAGGCAGACACACAAATAGACTCCCAGTTCATGCTCTTACAAAACAGTTTGATGTTAGTATACTGGTGAGCTAAAAATACAAAAATAGACAACACATATGGAGATTTTTTTATTTTTTTTTTTTTTATTATTAGAGCTGTTTTGATCAGCTCACTGCAGAATAAAATTTATTTTACATTTTTTACTGGTCACAATGCATTTAGGGATTGACTAATATGTGTGATGTGTAACCATGACAAGCATCTAGACCTCTGAGTACAGTATGTCATATCAAATTTTTGAAAAAGAATATAAAAAAAAAAACTGTAATAAATCATTTCATAATGATTTGTGTACCAAACTCCATGCGTTTCATTTGTAATGACAGCCGATGTTAAAACCCCAGAGTACTCCGAAATGTCAGCAGGAAACTTGTACAGACCCATATTTTGTTTTCATATCCTTTTAGTCAGTTTGTAAGCATGCAGCATTTTGACTGTACCACGTTTACTTGGGCTACACAAGATGACAACACATTTTCATAATTTCTTAGGACAAGAAAGAGCGTACAGTATGCTTCCGCAGTAAAGATGCCTTCCAGTCATATAGGTGTGGTGTGCACCTCAGTGAGCCAACAGAGCGCAGGTGAAGGTGTGTACATGCATCCTGGCAGCCAGAGCTAACCCTAACATGAGTGACAGCAGAAACACCAGGCCTGATTGTTGCTGGGAAGCGTGTGGCTCAGATCAGGCTTGTGAATCGTGACCGTGGGCCACATTTGAAACTGATAAACTAATTTTTTTTTTAAGTATTCCAAGATTATTTCTTATTAGATAGAGACATTTTAGCATTGATAATTAAGTGAATGATTGAATAACAGAATAATTCATAATAAAGTGCAGTTTAATGCTGTTTGCTGTTTACATTTAAAATTACAGCATTTCATTCTTAATTCAAAGATTACATCATTTTAAACAAGACAACATTTTAAAATTATGAAATGAATACAATTTCTGTAACCATTAAACCAATAATTATCATGCAATAGTTATTTTGTTTGCTGTGCAACAATTTTATGAAAGTTCTTTGGCTTTAAAAATTGCCATAAAATACACACCAAATGCACCATAAAATGATCATAAAAAGTATTTTATTTGTGTGCTGTAATCTGAATATCTGGTTTGCATGTGATTGCTTTGCGTGAGGAACAGATGCAAATGCAATCTTCTTCTACATCCTCTGTTGAGACCGTAAGAGTCTCTTACAGTCCCCTTTGTTACAAATTCAAGTACGACAAGCATTATATTTCCCTACTTTAAAGTTGATTTTGTGCATTCATTTTCAGCATTTGGTAAAACATTTGGTATTAATATTTTTATGCGAGGATTGATCCTCTCGATAGAATGTGAGTATCGCAAGTGATTTCCACACTTACCAGCATTGTACTAATGACTTCTTTTTTTTTCAGTTTCTAACCAGGGAATGACTCCACAAACACAGTCATGACCAGTATATCACAAAAGATCTTATTAACTTAATTTAATTTTACTGTTCTGTAAAACTGCTATAGTAGACTCTACAGTACTTGTTTTCCACTGGTTGATTGCTATCATAGTCACAGTTTACTCATCTATGATGATTTCACCTCTGAAAAGCTGGAGGTATAAAACGAGTCTGTTAAGCTGCATTAATTGCTGGAGATCGTGGGTCACTGAGCTGTTGGTTTCTAGCAGACTGTCCCACATGCCACCTGTATCAGCTGGCGGATCACTTTTAGTGCTCCCATTGGTAGTTGCACACTGCTTCGCTGCTCTTCTGCATTAAGTTGCTTTGTTGCATTACCAATGGCCAATCTAATTATCTCACTCTTTAATGAAGGCTACTGCACCGATTCTTTCCACAAACCTTGGATGTTGTGGTAAAACAGAGCTAGGCTGAGTTAGCAGTAGAAAACAACATCTTCAGGAACTGTAGTCTGGCATTGCTTGCAAGAATAGTATTTCTTGCCTGCTGCTGGAAGTCCAATGTTGTGATGTTTGTGGACTAGCCAGAGCAGTCAAATATCTTCGAGTCAAGATAACAAGGTCTCCTACATCATGTCCTTCCATTTAAATTAATTTTACTGGGTTAAATTTCAACCCCAACCGCATTGGTGTTGCCTGTAGGCCTGCGTGATAAACAAACTAGGCCTTCTGTGGTCCAGGTCCTCCAATAACATACTGGCTTCATCCCCAGAGCATCCATATATTTGCAGGGAGCACCGCACAGGTCACAGAGGGTATGCCATGCCTCAGTCAAAAGAGATTTTTTGAAAAACTCTGAAGAAAAGTTGATATTTACCAGACTGGAAATAATTTCAAAACTATTTCTAAAGAGTTTAGGATCCACCAATCTACCAGGCAGATTATACAAACGAAAGAAATTCAACACCACTCTCCAGGCCCCAGTGTACTCAAAGTGAAATTGAATAATGAACATATTTGAACGAACTTAATGTTGAATGAAATCCAGCCAAAACGAAGGTGATTTTGACCTTCAGGAAAACTTTTATCGTTAAACACAACCTAATTGCCATTGGCAGATGGTGACTCAATAGGTGGGTGTAACCTGGGGCTCCATCTATAGGTGTTTTTAAACTTCTTCCAATTTTGGCACACTGCACTGTCTACTGGCTTTAGAGAAAAGAAAATCTAAGAAACTGAGATTGAATGTCTGCTCTTATTTTGCATTACAACCACACCTTACCATCCCCAGACTGATGGTTTGGTTGAATGTTTCAACCAAACCCTGAATAGCATGCTGTGCAAATTTCTGACTGGCACCAGTGGTTACCGTACCTCTGGGATGGGCAGCTCTGGTGCTCGGGATCCACATTCTTGCAGAGTTTAGCTCCTGCTCTCATCTCACCTGAGCAAGATAATCACGGTCAGGATTCAGGATTGCTAGAAAGCTACATGCAGGTTTGCCTGTACAATCAGTGTTGGAGCTAAACTCTGTAGGACCTTGGACCTCAAGGGCCTGAGTTGCCCACTCCTGCTTTACCTAGTGGTTGCTCCTAACCTCATTACCTAGTGTGGCCCAAGGATGGTACATGCAGTGTGGTCCAATATGTAATCCAAATCAGAGACCATCTGGAAGAAATTACATCACTGGCCCAGGAGCCCAGCACTCTCAGAAAACTTGGTATGAGTGCCAGGGAGGGATTCCTAATGCCAAGTTCTGAAAACAAGTTGCTTTGTTGGCATAGACTCTTCAAAGCATTGTGAAAAGACTGGCAGCAGCACCTGCAAGATTTCATTGCCATAGCGGGGTAAGAAAGAGCAAAACTGTTATATTAACTTGCTGAAAGAAGTCCACCCCAGGGCCGAGTCAACTCTTTGTGCCATTTGTAATGAGTATGAACCAACTGGACAGCACTTCCAAACAAGCTGCACACAACAAGTGCTGGATGTTTCCCATCTGGAGCAACCTAAAAGAGACCAGGCAGAGCAGTTGAGCTGTCTCAGAAGAAACCTGGATTTATTAGTCAGGTGCTGAGGTAGCCCCATCCCTCCAAATGAGCTATCATATCCCCGAATACCTGATAAATGGGATTATAGATAAACTGGACATTATGGCTCCATAGGTGTCATTAAAACATTGAGTCAGTGGTGTAGTTTCATCATGCTAGTCCCCAAAAGGATGGAGGACTTTGATTTTGCATCGACTTGTGGAGTGGAGACTCTTCCAGAAACCATTCTTCCTACAGACAGATGCCTCTGGAGTCAGATCGAGGGCTGTGCTACTGCAGGAAATAGAAGGGGATTGCATATCGCTGGCATTCCTGAGCCGGATTTCCCTGAGAGACGTGATATTCTAGAAGAAGGGTTTGGCCAGAACATAGGCCCTGGATTCTCTCCATTTCTACCTTCTGGGGAGACCCTTTGTGCTAGAGACAGACCATCGACTACAGTGACTGTAATGCATCAAAGACTCCAATGCACAATTTACAGTCTTGCTCCCTTCAGCCCTACGAATTCACTGTGAAATATGTACTTCTTTCTCAAATATTGTTAGAGGGGCCGAAGTGTGATCCCAGCTGTCCTCTGCAGATGGTTGGGGCTACTCTGTTGTTCCCCAATTCCTCTTTCTTTCAATACCCTTATTTGTTTAATACATGAATTTAAAAACTATTTATTTAACTCGATGTGGCACTGAAGTAGATGTTAGCTGGCACATTAGTGCTATAAACAGCTCCCATAGCAGACACTCTGGTTAAACACACACATACAGATAAACTGTTGTGTCTCGGACTGGCCACCTGAGGACCGAACCAACAGACATCACCCATATTGCTCATTCATGGCAGCAGATATTTTACCTCATAAAGACCTGAAAGGACTTTTATCAATGTTCTTATACCCTTGCTGGAATAATGATGGAGGAGGACGCCAGGTATGGTGGGAAGGCGAGGAGCTGTTTGTTTGTTATGGTGCTTATGCTTTTTTTAAATTTAAGCAATTCTTTTTGTAGCTGAAGTGAGTATGATAGTTTATGGTATCATGGTATCATATCATATATTCTGTGGTATCATGTTAATCTGTTTAATGTTAAAGAATATGATTACCTGTGAGTGTAATCTGTCAGATAATAGAGCTGCTAGTTAGTCTGTAACTAGCGTTCGGTAAGATAAGTAATTATTAAAGAGTGCTGTTATTGAAAAATTGCAATTCCTGGTTTGAGGTGGTTTCCCCCTTTTTTTTCTTTTTTTTTTTGTTTTGTTATTTCTGTAAATAATTGGAGTTTTGTATATTGTATTGTATATTTATTTCCTTATTTTGTCACACTGTGCTGTCTGCTGGTTTGGGCTGGCAGTGTCCTCCCCGGTGTCCTGGGGATTTCTGTTTCTTCATGACTCTTCCTTGGTGACACCTTAGTTTTATTCAGTTTCTCAAGAAGATTCCTTTGGTCAAGCCAGGATGTGTAACCTTCAGTAACTCCTTCTGGAGAGATGCTAGCATAGCCTTTATTTCCTGTTTTAGCCCATCTGTAATGTTAAAGCCTGCCACAGATCCAGTGGTCATTCCTGTCCTAGTGATCCTGTCATCTTATTCCTGTTCCAGCCAAAAGGTCAAGGCTGACACAGTCCACTTAACCTGCTGGTAGATGCTGTAACTAAACCCTCTGGCTGCAAAAGTCATCATTCTCCACTGACAGCCAGTAGTGTGTTTCCCAAATGCAAATATGGTCGCAAGTTCCATCATTACCAATAGAGTTCAGTGGAATTAACAACCATAGTTATCTGACAATGCTTTTGGGAAACTCCATAGAATGTAAAAAATACTGTGGAATTCAGTGGTTACCATCAACTGTTTGGTTACATTCTTCAAAATAACTTCTTTTGTGTTCAGCAGAAGAAAGAAACTCATACAGGATTGGAACAACTTGATGGTGAGTAAATAATGACAGAAATTTCATTTTTGAGTGAACTATCTTTTTTTAGACAGTTTCCACTCGACTAAATGTATCACCAAAGCTGCTGGATTTAGGTTTACAGGTAAAGTTTTTCCATAAATTACATCCAGTTCGGTCCATTACAACAGTATATGTTCACGCAGCACTTTTGTTTTTAATTTAACCGGGAATCGGAAAAGAAAAAATTAAGTCAGTCTTTTAGTGCGTCACCTATCTAGGTTTCTTAAATATAAAATATATACTTCTGTATAGTAGGCTACATATATATGTCAGGTATAGGCCAAGGGTGAATTCTACAATACGTTCCTCTGGGGATTAAAAAATAAAGATCACACTGTGTTCCTCTGCATATTTGTAAGTAATGAGCAATAAATAGCTAGTAATTGTATTACCCGTAATAAAAATAATTATAGTAAATAAATAAATAAATAAATAATAAAGAGTAATACCTTTTTTGGTTACACTTTATTTTAAGGTGTTGTTACAGTGTAATTATACATTCAAGTACTGAGTAATATTAATTAACTAAATGTATTTACTATAGGGTTAGGTTTAGGATTATTGCATGTAATTATGCATAATTTTGTGCTAATACTAAGTACATGTAAAGTGTAACAAGGTGTGAAAACAAAGTGTTATCCTATTTTTTTTTTTTTTTTCAATACACATTGAAGGAGATCCTTGATTAAAACACAGGTATAGTGATAAACAACATTTACAAATATTACCACTGGAATGAATATGTAAACTAATTTAGTTTCGCCACACTAGCCAACAATGAACAACTCAATTCAGATGGTGGGTGTCACATTTAGCAGCTGTTATTGCTTATTTTGCCCTCCTCAGTCAGTGAGCCTGTCACATTCACTGATTAATATACACCTAATTTCTAGCGATATCGCCGACTTGATTGCACAGGTACTATTTAAACTGAACTGAGCTGGACGATGACATCACTGAATTCAATAATGATATGCCTTTAACTGAAAATTGGGTGTTTAATCTTGTCATTTTACGTTATTGACACACTATTTCCTATTCTGATGTTGTAAAGTTGCTTTGACACAATCAGTATTGCGCTATATAAATAAAGGTGATATTCACCGTCGATCCAGTTACAGGCCCGGCACGAGATTTCACCCAAAGTTATCCTTCCCCAAATTTTCTTATTGCACTAAAATTCAACTACAAACACATGTAATTTTGCATTTAGAATGTAATTAAGTCTTAACAATCTTTCTCGATTTAGCCGCCTGGCAGAACAGATGAAGTGTCTGTTAATCATAGTAAAAGACGAAGGACCTGGTCTCTAGTTTCTCCTTCTTTAGATCTGAATAGTCTGAAGCAGCAGGATGAAACTCTATCAGAGAGAATCAGAGTAAGTAACTCTTTCAGGCACTGCTATCACAAAACCGCTTGGTTAATCATTCCCTCCAGACATGATAATAGGCAGGTTTGTGAGTCTATAAAAGCCTTCATGGCAGGGCTGGTGTGCTGCAGGCAGTTAGAATACTATGTGTCTTTATGTTTTGAACATTTCTATTTTATGTTTTTTGGGCTGAACATAAGTATTCGCTTTTTGTGGTTTGTTTTATTTTTGCTGACTTTCAGAGACAATGGTTTTAATTGATTTGTGCTAGGTTTTTTCCTTTCTTCATTTAGGTTAAAAGTCTTTAGCAACCTATTTTGTATTATATATATAAAATAATTTTATCTAAAAGTTTATTTATTTATTTATTTAATTTAATTTAATTTTTTTTTTTTTTTCTCACAGCATTGGATATTTTCGGGTTGTGATTAAACACTAATGTCCTTATATTGTTTCTCAGTGAATTATGTGATTTAAGTATTCCGCATTTTTTTAACTACATGTCTTTTCAATCAATGTTATGATTGTTCTGTCTTATCAAGCGTCCCATCTTCCTTTGCCAAACAACCTTTGTGTTTGTTGTGACAGAATTATTACACAATATTACTCACATTACAAAGTGCAATGACTGTACTTTATAACATACAAACTCTTTTGATGTTTATACCGATGGATTATGATTAAACATACAAATCATTTAAATGTTAAGTGTGATTTCAGGCAAAATGTTGTATTTTTATTGTCATAACATGTAGGTTGCTACAGCTTTACACTGAACTAACTGACTGATAAATCAGAGGACGAGCTGACTGAGCAAGAAATAAAGACAACAACAACAACAACAAAAAGAGTTCTTTATGTACAAAATTTTCCAAGTAATAACAGGCTAATAATTTAATATTGTCAAATGAGTTTCATATAGAGAGTATGAAGCGCCAGAGTAAATGTCACATTATTGTTATAGTTATTGTAAAACGTTAAAGAGCTTGAGCAGCTGGTTTGACCTGAACTGAACCTTCACAGTATTGTTATTAGTGTGACCCGGATTAGCCAGATTCAGTGATATTAAATTCGAATTTTAAAAAGTAAATATAGATGTTGCAACATTTTACGTTACCCGATGAAACTTTAATAATTCAGTTATTGTTAGAATATTATATAATATATATTATAATAGGTGTTCCAAATACTTTAATGTTAAAAACTGGTAAAGTTAAAAATCAGTTCGTTTTATGTAGCCTATATGTGTCACCCTTGTTGTTGTTGTTAGCCTATATGCTTTAATTAAATTTCCACGATTTTTATGTAGGCTAAAACACTAGATTTAAACATCCACGAGCTTATTATGAACCCACTACACTTTGAAATGAAAAATAAGCCTAATTGAGAGCATATGGTCATTAATGTTCTGCTTTTTCTTAGTTCTGTCCAAGAACATTCTCTAACTTTAATTGAAGGAGATAGGAAAGCCAAAGGTGCCAAAGTATGTATTTCCTAAGAGACTGATGAAGATTGATTTAGAATGAGTAATTAAACACGTTGAAGTGGCGTGCATTGTCTTCTTATCATAAGCGATTAGAATATCAGTCTACACAATGTGTCTTGACTTCATATCAGTGATTGATTAATCAGAGAGGATGATGATCATTTACTGACAATATATTAGACCTGGATATGACCAAAAACCTTTTTTTAACTTCTTTTAGAATAAACATTTGCGAAACATCCGGCGGTTTATTTTGTGCTTCCCTTGTGCGCTTTAGTTGCAGAATTCGTTATGCTAGCCTGTTTAAATCTAATTCTAAAAAAACAAACAAACCTCCTTTAAATCCAGTTGATCTAATCCTAACTAGAAATTACACAACGTGTAAGAAAATTTAGCGTGATTCACTAGAATTAGTTTTTGTCAGAAACAATTCAAAAACCACTCGAAATGTTATTTTCAATGTTATTTCTACTCAAGGCTACTGCGCATGAAGAAATAATACTTCTGCTTAAGTGTTTTCAAAAATTATTGTAATATGTGTGTCAGCTTAACAAGTCAATGAGCGTCAGTTTCTGTCCAGACTGAACGTAACTAAAAAGCGCTTCGCTCTGTTTTCACCAGATTCTCTTCTTCGAGGTTTTGGGGTTGTCCTCGGTATGTGATGTGCACTTTCCTCCAGACAGCCTCGTGTTTGATTTGGGGAATGGGTTTAACGCGTCCTTGAAAAGGCATGTCAACATTGTGCGGTGAACTCATTCTGTGAGCCTAACAGGGCAAAGCAGAGGAAGTGACCATTAACACGGGCCTCTCTGAGCCGACCTTTTAGCAAATTAAAGGCATTATTATCAGTGGAAAAGGATCAGTGGCATTAAGGAAAACATCAGTTACGACAGACCTTCTCCTACGTATCATCTAAATAGCTACACCTAAATACACCCATGCAGATAAAACAGTCACTTAATGTGGTAAACCGTGATAAGGAATAGATTTTAAAGTTTGCCTTTCTCTCTTTCATCCTAAAGGTAGGCTATATTTGGATATAATTGCGTGCTTTGGAAATCATTTATAATTTAGAAATGTGATGGAGCACTGAAAGCCAATGGATTTAGTGCATTGTCAAGCAGCATATATGGACACATGTCAAGTGTAATAGCCTATATGGAAAGAGAAAAGGCAAGAGCTTAATTGATTCGGCATGCATTGAAATTTAGCTCGGCGAATAGATAGCGTTAAAAAATCCGTTAGATATGATCAAAGGTTTGTTTAAAGACACAGTATTTTCAATGAAAAGTGTAAATTCAAAGCTAATTTTCGATTATGTACAATGTCCTTTTTTTTTTAAATAATCACGCTGATTTATCCAGTCCTTCGACAAATTATTTTAGAAATTCTTTCTTTTGAGGTTTATTCAAACATTATCATAGACATAAGCACAATTTTAATCAACAGGCGTACAACATAAAGTTATAACTTTGTTATTTAGTCTACACATTCATATAAATTTTACAAAACATTTTTTTTCACTCGAAGTAAGCATGCGGTAAATCTATCGACACAATGACACAACTACGTGGAAAGAATCCAAGTTGTCGATGAGAAGCCACGAGGACAACAAACACTCTCCGTGACACTGAATACAAGAGAACGCGACCCGAGAACACGACTCATCAAGAGGCCTAATTACCACAACACCCTGCGCTAATTATACGCTTGTGTTTTGACAAACCATTGTTCCCACTTGGAGCATTGCATCATACTAAAATTTTGTTCCACGTTTATATTTATGTACAATGTATGAGTTTAACTTGTCTTCAAAACGTTGAAATCCAAATAATGGATTTAAATTGTTGTGCAAGTTTAGGTAAACACAGACAATCCGCGTATTCCACTGCAAAATGCCGATCGCACCAAATCCAGTACGGTTGTCATTTCTCCAGGGGTCTGTTTACTGGAGTTTAATTCGTCAACTGTTGTACTGGCAAGCGTTTAGACTAGAGCCGGGGCTCTGCAAACCGCTATATCCAAAAGATGGATGCTGCTTGGATTTCAGTCTTAAGGAGTTACAAGTGTCCCTGTAGACGCTGTAAGGAGATCCAGGAGCTCCATAGGGACACGTCGACGAGCTCATGGCCGGACTGATCGCGGAGCTCCCGATACCGTTCAGGTTACCGATGTTGTTTAGGCCGGTGGTCGGCATGCCAGGCACGGCGGAGTGTCCCATCCCAGACGCCATGCTCATGGAGGAGATTGAGGTCGGGGCTGAGAACATGGACTGGGACGTGAGGGGACTCATGGAGTTGAAGAAGGTGAAGTTCTTTGTGGACAGTGGGGTTGGGGCCAGGCCTTTGTTGGCCCAGTTGTTGTAGGTGTACGCGGGATAGACGTCATCGTACGGCTGCATTAGTCCGCTGAACTGGGGCAGGTAACTGTTCTTACACAAATCCATTTGCTGGTTGCGCTCCCTTTTTCTCCATTTCGCCCTCCGATTCTTGAACCAAACCTATGAAAAAGGACGCGTTATTCACTCAAGCTCAACAAATAATAAAACAAAATAACTAAAAATATAATAAAATACCTAACTACATAATACTATTATTGTTAGAAATTGCAACAATATAAAAATAGAAAAATAATACATTTATACATTTAAAATTTAGTTAAAACAATAAGTAAAAAATAAATAAACAATAATATCCTGGCCAGAGGAGAACTGGCCCCCCGACTGAGCCTGGTTTCTCCCAAGGTTTTTTTCTCCATTCTGTCACAGAGGGAGTTTTGGTTCCTTGCCGCTGTTGCCTCTGGCTTGCTCAGTTGGGGACACTTAATTTCTAACGATTATCGTCAATTTGATTTCATAGATACTATTTAAACTAAACTGAGCTAGACAATGACTTCTCTGAATTCAATAATGAAATGCCTTTTTTTGTGGTCCAGGGTCACATATAGGGTTTGAAAACAAATCAAAAAGCGTAATGCATGTATTTGTGTATAAATTTAACCAACAGTAAAACATTGGCCATTTACCGAACGTTTTACTAATGAGGATCAGAATATGGTTTTTGAATGCTGTGAACTTATTTAAAAGATCGGCCTGCAAGGAAATATTTCTGAATATCGCTGAAAAAAGACAATAATATACTTTTACTTTCGTGGCCTGTAAGTAGAGTTTTTAATCCTTTAAAAAATAATGAGAAGCAATCCTTAGTCTAATTAAAAAATGTTCTGTTTTCAAATTCATAACAGGATACGCACTGAACGAACAAATCAACAATTCACAAATTGAACACTTTTTAGAACTGATAAAACTTGATTTAGTTTATTAAATAGGTCATTTTAATTTACAAGTTAATCTGCACATTTGATCTGCATCATTTTGTAAATATTCCACTGATATAAGTGAGAAAATACTCTCCAGTCTTGGCCTGAAACGCATCCAAGGTCATTCTGTAGCTAAAATGTTAGGTAACACTTTATTTTAAGGTGTCCTTGTTACACGTTACATGTACTTATTATTATAATAACAAATTATGCATAATTACATGCATGATGCAAGTAACCTTAATCCTAACCCTAACCATATAAGTACATGTTGTCAATTAATATTTACTCAGTAGGCTTAAATGTGTAATTACACTGTAACAAGGGCACCTTAAAATAAAGTGTAACCAAATGTTGTGCTTATGCAAATGTTTCTGACTGCACTGTTTTTGTGATTCTCGTACCCGGACTCGGGCCTCGGTGAGGTTGGTCCACACTGCGATCTCCTCTCTGGTGCTCATGTCCGGGTATCGGTTCCTCTGGAAAGTCGCTTCCAGCTCCTGCAGCTGCTGGCTGGTGAAGTGAGTCCTCTGCCGTCTTTGTTTCTTTTTCTTGGACTCATCAGCATTTCCATCGTCACTTCTCTGCTCGACAGACCTCTCCTTTTCTGGGGAGAATAATTTTGAGGTGATATGTGGTGCTCAGTCGCACCTATTTTTGCCAGAGGTTTGGAAGGAGTCGGACAAAAGGGCATGACGATTCGTAAACAGACTGACGTGCTCGTCAACCCATAAATATACAAACATGTCTTATTAAAATATGCCTCTCAAACGGGACCTATTTGCACACAATGCTCACGGCTGTATTATTTTAAATATCCAAGATAGAAGTTAAAGGCCTATCCAGTGGAAAGAACTTTCGGCCGTGTTTTAAACTCAGGCCTAGTTCATTGTTGTTTACGCATCTCGATACTTTCATATAAAGATTTGCAGTTTATGTAACAGCGTCCTCCAGCTAATAAACGCGCATTTAATTGTAATATAATTTCTAGAAACCGGTTTGGTAGCGGTTATCGGGTTCTTATAGGGAATGTATGATCAAAACATAGGTTATATCCAGCAGTTGAAATATTCTCTGTTTAGAAAGCAACAAATGCGTTAATAATACAGGCTAAACCTGAATTTATATTTAGTTTTTGCAATTGCAAAGCAGCAAGCTGCCAACGTGTAACAAGCGCTGCACTGCTTCTGCAAAATAAGGCCGAAAAAAAAACAGCTAAACAAATAGGCTAAATAAATTATTTCTATGTACAAAAAAAAATAAATAAATAAAAAATTGCAGGCATAGCAGATATGGCAGGAGACAATATTTTTAACATGTAAATGCATGCTTTTAGTCAAGTAGGCTTGCTTGCATATACTTTCGGCATGTTGATGTTGTATGGTTTATTCTATGGATGGTATGCAAATATATGTCGTTTACCTGCTGTTTCATTATCTGAAGATTCGCTGCTCGAGTTCTCTAACGTTTCTCTGGTGCTGTTACTTCTCGGCAGATGAAAAGATGAGGCCATGTCCAAATTCATTCCACCTTTAAAACAATCATGCGTGTTACAAAAGCTCTTCCAGCGCTGCGACGCAAGCGTCGGAATATTTGCTAAGCAATCCACTCCGCTTTTCTAATGAATAAACACGTGGACAGCCAGTGATCTCGCGCAATATAGTCCTCCAAAGTACTGCAGATATATTCCTGAAGAGTAAATGTTTGGTGTGAACGAATGGAGGTGCAGCAGCAGCAAACAGCAGGACCCACCCATCCTCTCTTCCCCGCGTCCACTGTCAGTCCCACCCACAAAGCCCAGTCATTTCTTACACATACTTTTTCCTTCAGAAACTTTCAGTCGAGCTTCTGGCAATATCGCTGCACCTTGTGTCGGAAACAGTGTTTTTGGACTCAGGCTGCATGCGCCATGAACAGTAAGAGGCTATAAGCTAAAAAATAAAAATAAAAATAACCTTTTTCAAACGCACAAAACCACCTTATCCACGCTGACAAAGATCAGTTCTACAGCGCGTTCTGCCGTTAGACTAGTCCACCTGAATTGTGTTTATAATAAAGTTGATTAAGTTCTTTTTTACATCAACCATATTTTGTCCACTGTGCACAATTACTGTTATTCTCGTGGGGTTTAATAACAGTCATTGAAGCAATGGCAAAACTTAATTGTTAACATTAAAAAGAGGCTATTTGCCATTGACATTTCCATTTGTTCAATGAGCAGTATACGTTGGGGTTTCGCTGCTTTGAATACTGGAGACATGTTGGAACCAGCAAGCCAAGCGGTGTGTTCAGAGGAAAAGTCTTTTGCATTTGAGGTTGATGAACACGTTATTATGCTCAGTGACTGTGCAGGACAAATGCAGACACATTTACTCTTGCCTACAAAAATTATTACCACTATTGCTCAAACAATGACGGTAGCTAGCTACTATTTGGAAATATAACGTAAAATGACCAATAATGAGAAATATAATATGGGCTTATTGTGACAGTTTCGTTGTCAGTCAGAAAACATCTCACTTTCACGTCTGATTGTTCTTTGCGGGATTTTTTTCAGGTAAGTGGCGCCTGCTGGTTGGGGAGAAAACAAAGCCGCCTGACAGCCGCCTGACAGCCGGCTTACTGACGGAGAATCATCCGCGGCCCTTAAACGAATAATATTAGACTCAGAAAAGCCACATTTCTAAAATGTATACGACACAGATTCAACCACCAGCTTTCTCAAATTATTTCCGCAGTTTCCACACTGCAATTTATATTTTTATTTTATACACAAAAAAAAAACAAAAAAAAAAAAAGAAGGTTTATGTTTTTACTGTTGTGGCTTTGAAAAAAAAAAAACATTATGGCCGTATGTATAGCAAATCCCCCCTCCCCCTGTTTTTGGCCTTAGTATCTGACCTATTTTCTATGAATACTTTATTATTATTATTATTATTATCATTATTGTAATTTACGGAGAAAACATTTAGTCAGATCTGTGAGCCCGGTCTCATGAAAATGCATATAAATAATACGCCAAATAAAAATGAAAACTCGTGGTATTGATACGCAAAAATGGACTTTGGCGTTCATATGATACGCACGTGTTTGGCGTGCATATAGGCTAATACGCAGTTTTCGCGTGCGTATGATACGAAATTTGTTGGTGTGCATACGATACGCAGTTTGTGCATACATATGATACGCATCTACCCCACAACCCTAATCCTACCCATCGCGTAGCATATACACGCCAAAGTCCATTTTTGCGTGTCAATACCACGAGTTTTTGTTTTTATTTGGTGTACTATTTATACGCACTTTCATGAGGATAACTGCTGAGATCTGACAGCATAATGCTCGCTTTTTCTTCTTTAGGTATGAACTGACCCATATCTGCGGTATATAGTTTAATTGTATTTTCATATGTTGCTTTAGTTTTGGTTCATTAGTGAATAACTCTCGTGAATAACTATCCATTTAAATAATCTTCCCAATGAATATACCAAAATAGCATCATCGACAAAGACTTTTTGTAATATAACTGAATTATATATTTTCAATCCATCTGTAATAGAAAACTATGCATTTCTATAATGACAATTCGCGAGAATTATTTAAATGGGAAAAGTAATGTTGGTATCCTCGATATTTTAAGAAACTGATATTAGCCTATCTTAATTAATATAGGGTAGTCTAATAGTTTATTTCAATGAAATAAAATTGATTTTGTTTTATGCATTGCTTAAACACCAACGAGCGCACTGATAAAGATAAAGAGTGGAATCATAATTAATAGGTTCATTTGACAGGAGATGATTTAGGATGGGGATGTAATATATTTGTATATTTTAGATGTATAAATTTTCTGACTGAATAGTTAAACTGAGTAGTTTAAACTACTCGATGCTTCAACCGCATATTGCCAGTTCAGATTGTCAGGTTTTGACCTTCAGGTTAATTTAGATAATGATGCACACTTTCAGCCACATTTGTATGGGTTGATATTACACTCAAAATGATTAATAGATGCGCGCACAATTATCCAAGTACTGCATAAATTTTATGCATGTATCTTACTAACCACAAACAAATGGCTTTCGATTTGAGTCTGTGGAATTCCGAATTAAATGATTGTGCAGCGATTTGTACAAATACAGACATGTTTGGAATAAAAATGTTCTGCATTAATATATCATAAATTGTTCATATCATAAAACATTTGACTGACTCCACTAAACAAACCGGATATAATTTGAAAAACAAATAAATACTACTAATAAATTAATAATAACAATATAATAATAATAATAATAATAATAATAATGTAAATATTTTAAGAAAGCCCGTGCACTGAAAAAAAAAAATGTAACAAAAAATAGCAATACCAATGAACTGGTTTTATTCAAGTCAAAAATATTATTTAACATCAGTGAATCAACCTAAATACATTTATGTATACCAACAAAACTCATTTTATGGGTTAAATCATTTGCAGTGTATAGAAGGCTTTAAAGAAGCCTAATTGGACGTGTGGATGTTATTATAATTTTTTACGACTATGCAGCAGCTGGTC